>SJYO01038983.1:12361070-12779910 GCA_006410555.1 Capra ibex | reverse complement strand
CTTTTGATGTCCGGTTATAGTGACTACTTGTATCTACGTTTTTAGGAGTTGTTTTAAGATCGTTAGTCTTAGGTTGTTGTGTAATTTTTCTAGTATGTGGTACTGGTTCACCCGAAATAGGGTCCCTACGTTCCTAAGAAGTTATAGGCGTTTAGTTAGTTACATTAAGTGGTGTAATTGTTTAACTTTTTATTTTTGGTATACTAATAGAGTTATCTACGTCTCTTCCGGAAACTGTTTTAAGTTGTAGGTAAATACTATTTTTGAGAGGTCTTTCGTCCTTATCTTCCTTGTATGGAGTTGTATTATTTTCGATATATACTGTTTGGGTGTCGTTTGTAATAGGAGTTACCACTTTTTAACTTTCGTAAAGGGGATTTCAGTCCTTGTTCTGTTCCCACAGGTGAAAGTGGCGATGATAAGTTTTATCAAGACCTTCAAAACCGGTGTCGTTAGTCTCGTATTTTTCTTTAGTTTCCTTAGGTTTAACCTTTTCTTCTTTACGAGACATAAAGATTGGGTCGCACGCGAAGTTAAACTGGTCACTCCATCCACCAGTCCTGTCCCCTCTCTCCGAAGGTGGGTCAAACCACAGACCGAATCTATATATACATAGAGAGATTAAATTGACCAATGAAGTCACCGAAAGTTAATGAATGTGTCTAAAGTAAACAACAAAAAAAAAAAATAATATAAGTAACGAGTCAGACTTAATTGACAAGGAAACCGACGAAACCAAATGAATACTATGTCTACACACGTGCACAAGTACGATAGTGAGGTCAACATAGGTTAAGAAACACTGGGGTATCTGAAATCGGGTAGTTCGAGGAGACAGGGACCCTAAAGGGTCCGTTCTTATGACCGCTCCCAACGATAGAGGATGAGGTCCCCTGGAAAGGTTGGGTCCCTAGCTTGGACGGAGAGGACGTCGAGGACGTAACCCTCCGTCTAAGAAATGGTGACTCGGTAGACCCTTCGGGATATTGTATCTGCCAAAATGAAATTATAGGTGTAACCATTTATAGAAGTTATGAAGGGGGTGGGATTTTGTTTTCTATCCTCTCAAACACGTTCTCTTCTACAAACAAATGACTCTCTAAAGATGACAGGTTCCTTCAAAGACAAGAATAGAGTAAATTAGGAGTGTTGAGGAAATCTATAGTCCATAGTGATAAGGGTAAAATATACTTCTTTGAATCTCTTTTTTACTGTATCGGTTTTCTATGGATAAATTAATTGTGTATTATTCGTAGATGAAACACAGTCCACATCACAATCAGTCACTTGTATTACTGTATATTTTCTCTATGACGATTATTCGTTGTCTACCCCAGGGCTTACGTTTCGAGAGACCGTAGTTTCGAGTCTGAAGGAGGGTTTGTCTTCCCACTCACGGTAAGTAAAAAATTTAAAAACGGTGACGAATCGTACGACAATGTGTATACCATCTACACGATATCTCCCACTTGAATTTCTAATAAAAGGTTTGAGGTCAATAATTTGTTCCTCGTGAAAGAATTCAAACGTCTCTGACTCAAGTCTGACTTAATCGTGTCTTATTCTTTAACTTGTCTGTAGGATTACACCTCCTTTCTGGTCGACGTTAACAGGGACATACAGTGACCGGAGTCGTGTAACGATTACTCTCGGGGAAGTAGACAAACTACCGAACACACCAGGGGAATCAAAATACAAGAAGACGCCGGTCTCTGACGTGGGGAGTGGGGTCGGTCGACAGAGACGTTAAATAAAACGACTACTAATCCTTCAGATTCGGTTTTTCATACCAACCTAAGTGAATCTTAGTGTCTGGAAGTTGTGTATTTTCCGAAATCTCTAATATATCAAGTAGGATTATAACATTTACTCTTTTGTCTGTTTCCAATACCCTCAAAAAGTTTCTGTGTATCCGTCATCGTCTCGGTTCCAATCTCGCGCATAGAGAAGTGATGACATATTTCGGTATGGTCCTTGGATTGGTGTTTCTGTCCAACACCACAGGAGAAATGTACATAATAACGTGTTGAAAATTACTATGAGAAGTAAGTCTATTACTAAACAGTAAATCTTTCATGAAATTAGAAGTGTCATTAAACCCCCACACCAATCCCTTCCATACTAGTAAAGTTAAAATATTTACTCTTTTGACTATAACTGAAAGAAGATCAATCTTCGTAGTAATCCCGAAGATTAGGTGGAGTCCACTTCTCGACTGAGTAAGCTTTTCTGGGACTACGACCCGTTCTAACTTCCGTCCTCCTCTTCCCCTGTCGTCTACTACTCTGCCAACCTACCGTAGTGGCTGAGATACCTGTATCGAACTCATTTGATACCCTCAACCACTACCTGTCCCTCCGGACCGCACAAAGTCAGGTACCCCAACGTTTCTCAACTTGTGTTGCCTCGCTGACTTGACTTGACTTGGCTCCCGAGATTAAGAGTGGGAGACTTAAAAATGGATAACGAGAGGGAATTGTGGTACAAGGAACTCATCCACTATAAAAGTTCATTAGTTGTTCTAAGATCCTCTAATAAACCTTAGATCATTAGGAAAGAAGGTCTATCAGTGATAGTACATTAACTGTCTGTGACTCTTTGTTTGTTCCTTCTCGAACTAAGATGGGTACTACTCGGTCACTAGAGTCGGTTCGGTGAATTGAAGAGAAGAATATGAGAAATTTTGACTTAATTATTATATTAACGATATAAGTCGGATGTTTATTTTACTAGATGTGTTTAGGATATTTGTGTCACGAAACATTATTAACGTCTGAGTCCCTATAAACATTTAAGAGTCTAAACTCTCGGATTCATCGGTACCCATGAATCGAACTTCAAATGAATTATGGTACAAGAAGATCCTATTAAACATATATAGAAAAAGAGACATTCTGAAAGAAATAAAAAGAACTGAATTTAACAAACTTTGTTTAAACTTATATAGTTTATTTAAGAAATAAAGAAATATCTTTATTTTTGATACTCTATTTTAAATTTAGACTAACGGTATATCAATATTAATGTATGTTTATACTTTAACGATTTATGTGGTAATGAACCACCACCACCAAATCAGTGATTCAGGACAGACTGAGAACGTTGGGGTACCTGACGTCGAGAGGTCCGAGGAGACAGGTACCCTAAGAGGTCAGTTCTAATGACCTCACCCACCGGTAAAGGAAGAGGTTGTTACAGTGAATTTATATATTTTTATTTCATAATCCAAATTTTTTATAACAAAATGACAACCCAGTTAAAGAAAGTTTATCATTTTACCAAATTTGTTACACACTACCTTCTTTCCCTTACTTCTACACTATACCGTACACTGTCACTTTTATTAATTAAGTTTTTATCTTATTCTTTTATAATTAAATAAAAAGGTTGGTCGTTTACAAACTCCTTGATAACGAACGGTTGTCTCCACAAAAAGAAATTCCACCGAGATCAAATTACTCTTTTTATTCGTTCTCTTCTCTATAAACGGTTCGTCTCGCTACACTGTATTTCGTCCTCTTACCGTAAACGACTTGTTTCCTCTCCAACTAAGTCACACGAACACTTCCCGTCCCTTCCAAAGTGTTTATCCTCTGTAGACTCGACTATAAACTTCTTATTGAGAAAAGTGGTCTGTCCATTTTTGTTTCCATAAGTTCCTGTTTCTTTTTCCATACACGTTTGAGTTCCTTTTTATTTCGTCGTATCTTCTTTGTTGTAGTCACCAAAAACGAAATCTACAAAAAGACTTTAAGGGATGAATCTTAAAAGAAGGGTAGAATTAAACAAACCCCTTTCGTAAAAGTAACAAGAAAAAGGAAAAAAAAAAAAATTAACTTCGTATCAATTAAATGTTACAGCACGATCAAAGACCACTGTCGTGTCACTAAGTCTATATAGATATATATATAATAAAAAGCATAAGAAAAGGTAGAACTGAATAGTGCTATCACTTATATCAAGGGACATGACACGTCATCCTTAAACAACAAGTAGATAAAATGTATATCCGTAAAAGTAAGAAACTCTGAATAAAGTGTCGAGTTAGAAACTTAGGTATTAAATTTGAATTACAAAGAAGAAAACGAGGTTATCATAGAACAAAGATAGAGATATTGACCCTCGTGACATAATTTAAATACACGAATGAACAAACAAGGTGATCATAGAATCGTAGAGTATATACCCCCAATGGAGTAAGTAAACTACAAGTTTAATGTGTGGTGACAAGAATCTTGTACGATCATGAAGTTTACAATTAATTTAGTGTACACTTTTGTGACATTGTTATTAACAAGTGTACGTACTTTCCCTTCTTAAAAAATTACAGCTCAATTTTTGAGGTAAGTGTAGTTAAAGTTTACATTCTGTCTCATGTCTTCAAAAAAACGAGAGTCAAGAGAGGTCTCGACAAAAATTGGTTGATGTTCGGGTTGGTCCCTTCCTGTTCTTTTATAGGGCTGCTCGACATTCAAAAGTTTTGTCAAGAATTGTTAATTGGTAGGGAGTGAACAATATCGGAAATTGGTCATGACAGTTAAAGAGGACGGTGAGGGTGGATTGGTATTATCGTAAAATTAATTTTTTTTTAGTAATAATAGACATCCAAAATGTCAATGATACCTTTATAGAAAAAACAGTAGATATAGTAATATGGAAAGTTTCGACTTGTCTTAATAAACAAAATTTTGGTCTCGACTACCTGTCCCTTCGGACCACACGACGTCAGAAACCTCAACTTTTCTCAGTTTGTACTGACTCGTTGACTTGACTTGACTTACTACAGGAGTATCAGTTTTTCTTCGTTCAATCACCGAATTCCTAGATTAAGATTTCCTAAACTAGGACGAGTGGTATCTCCAAAGGAAAACCCTTATCTTTTTTAAACCCCCGATCTCTAAGACAATCACTTATATTATAAACGAAAAAATAAAAAATTTTATTAAAGTCATCGAAAAATACAGAGAAAAATTGAATGTGATAAGAAACTATATAGTAAAAAAGTTCGAAAATTTTTAAAAAAACATCTTTTTACAAAGATCGAATAAAACCTTAGTTTGTTTTCTTTAGAGAGTAAACATCGTTACAATGAGAATATACAGGATATTCTCACAAATAAGGATATAAAAAAAGAAATAAAAGAATCTCTTAATGGACTAAAGTTCCTTACTTGATAAAAACCTTTTTACTAGAAAGAATATTAATTTTATTTTATTTTTATTAAAAATTTTTTGTCTCGATACTTTTATCAAAAGTAGTTATGTTTTCGTCATTAGAACAGGAATTTTAAATGGTGGTTCCTATTTACGTCGCGTACTACAGATATTTGTAGAGGTATAGAAAGAGTCTTATTTCACGAGAAAATAAAGGTAGTACGACTCTAGGAGTCAGAAACTATATCATTACCCTTCTTTTATTGTAATTCTTCCAATACTTAGTGTCAAGGTGTCGTTACAATACCTCGGAGAACACTAATCATGCACTGTTCTGTCTCTGTGGTCAGAAGTTCAGGAATCAATTTATAAATAACTCGTAGATGATGGTTTGAGTACCACTCTTGATTTTCCTTTTTATTACGTCAAAGTTAAGAAGTTACAAAGAATAAAATATAATTTTTCTGTAAGTTTTAATGGAAAGAATGGATATTTGTGAGTTGTTCCTTATCCACACTACTAATATCCACCGATAACTTACCCGTAGAGGAGACGAAGTCGGAGTCACTACCTCGGAGAGTACATAATAGTGTATATTATAAATTCTCGAAGGGACCATTAAGTTCGTCATTTCTTAGACCGACGTTACCTCCTCTGGGTCAAGGATAGGGACTCAGTCCTTTGAGGGTATCACTTCATTTACCGTTGGGAGAGGTCACAAGAACGGACTTCTTAAGGTACCTGTCTCCTCGGACCGTCCGATATCAGGTACCCCAGTGTTTCACTGGTGACTCACTAATTGTGAAAGTCAAAGTCTTATAAATTTTGATCGGTGTTCTACATCGAAAAGGGGAAAGGTACTTTAAACTTCTAAGTCCCTCAGATTCTTTCAACAAAATATAGTTCGTTGGTCAGTCTCGTGTTTCACTAGTAATATAGGTCACGGGTTTGACGACGTATGACGGTCGAAAAATACTTATTAAGAAAACCTTGTGTCAGTGTGAATAAGTAAATAAATAACACATACTGACGAAAACGTGATTTTGTCCAAACGTATCAACACTACCTCCGATACACAGGTCTTTCCGAATTTAACGAAGAGAGACCGGTATGACTTTCTTTGACTACTTAATACGAGATCTCGTATTTTGTTAATTCCCCTTATGTAAATAAGTCGTGACGATGTGATAGGATAGATGCACATCCGGAGATAGTCATGAGTTTTATATTCGAGAACTCAGGAAAGAACTTCCTGAAGTGTTGAAAGAACTTCCTGAAGTGTTAAATAGGTTGACCATTTTCTATATTTTTGTATTCTACTCGTGGATTGATAAAACATAGTTAATAAATGGAAGAAGGAGAAGGATGTCTTATTATTTTTTTTCTACGAAATATGTATTTAAATAAAAATGACTGGATCGTGGAAATTGTAAGTTCTTTACCAGTTTCCTTTGGCACTGTCCGTATCTATCAGTCTGTAGGGAAGAAAATAAAAAGATTGTATGGTGATCTGATAGAAAGTGTCGAAGAAAACACCAAACACCCGAAGGGACCATCGAGTCTAGTATTTCTTAGACGGAGGTTATGTTCTCTGGGTCCAAGTTAGGGACCCAGTCCTTCTAGGGGACTTCCTCCTTTACCGTTGGGTGAGGTCATAAGAACGAACCTTTTAAGGTACCTACCCGATATCAGGCACCTCAGTGTTTCTCAGTCTGTACTGACTCATTGATTGTGAACGTAAAACGTCTTGAATCGGTACACAGACTCAAGTTCATTTGTCCAATATTTGTCTTCATCATACATAATAAAACTCCGACTCTAAAAGTTCTCAGCAGACACAAGAGATGTACGGGGGTGTGGTCAACGGGACTCTCGTTCCTTGTTCCCACTGTTCCGGTATCTCCTACCACTTAGGTCTTGTTCCGTCCAGAGATATTTTTCTCTTGTGGAATGTCACTTCTTTAGAAGGGGACTCCGACATCAAACTCGGTAATATGTAAAATCCGGATACATAATAACGTCTTATAGGATACGATTTATTATTTTTTAGTCATGGAACTTCAATACACAACAACAATTGTTTTTATATTTGATACACCATAACCTTTCACTATTCCTCCACAATTGACCTCGGACCTTTCCACCTCTAAGTAAATTAAGTCACCATTTTTACGTGCCATTTCGAAAATGGAGATTATTAAACTTTCCATCTGGTCTACGGTCATTCAGAGGTCGAGTTCACCTCTTTCACCTTTTGGTTTTATGATCATACACAATCGATAGTACATGGTACAATTCGTTCTATAATTCGTTTTATCTACTCGAGGTAGTTCTTAACCAATGTAACTCTCGTGTGACCTTCCTTTCTCTTGGGTCTTGTCTCCGAAACGTCTCCATCTTTTCAAATAACAAACCCCTAAATTTTATAACCCAACCGGTTTTTCTAGTAACTCCAAAAAAGTTTCTGGAAAAACCGATTGGGTTCTCATCCTTACTCTAACTATGTATGAAACTCATCATCTTCTGATAGTTGTTAAGATTTAATTTGTCTCCCTAATTTAACAAACCATTTTTAGTTTACTTCTTACCCTTGCTTTCCCTACTCCTCCCTTTCTCTGTCTTTGTCTCTTCCCCATACATACCTTAATTTCTTCGTCGTTTCTTTATGAGTCTGTACTCTATAAGCAAATACTTTCTCTCAACCAACACAATTGACTGACATACAATTGTACTGTGTTCTTCTGGTTACCTAATTTTAAGGGAGTATTCAAGAGTTCCTTCGAGTATGACGGGGTTGCGGGACCTCAGATTTTACCAAGACTCCGGAGATTTATCAGTGACTGTTCGTCATCAGATTTCCCATATAATACGTTTTGGGTGAAGTCTAGAGGTAAGTCCTGTGACCTGTTCTTTCTTGAGAGGTCTTGACTCTTCGTTCTCGGTACGTCTTTTACGTCTTTCCCTTAATAGAGTCTCTCGTGTAAGTCAAAGATAAATTCTTTGACAAAGATGGTGGGAAAAAGTATGTTTAGTGCATTCTAAGGTAGTCACAACACCTGGTCACTGACGACACCAAAGGTGTAAGAGTAAAAAGATTTCTCCTCAAAAAATTCGCACCCACGGGACAGCAAATGGATGGTAACGTATAACACGTCGAACATACACAAATGTCCAAAGATCTTCTGTTCTCAGGAGAGGTTTGGGTGTGTTATTCAAACGTACGAACGTGTGATGGTTTTGTGGGATCAGAAACTCTACCTATGGAATTGAGCTACCCTTTCTACTGATACCATCGCGGGTAACTGAAGACAAATTCTATGTACCTGATCGTTCCAGTACCAAAGAGTCTTAGGCTAATCATCTCTACAGTGATGATTACTCTTAGACTATATTAAATACAGTTAAGGGAGAAAAGTTTTATTTGCGTGAATTGCTATATCTGGGGTACACGAAACCCGTAAATGAATTATCTATAGCTCAAGGATGATTCAGTTTTACGAGTCCTTTCTTCATTCTTCCCTTAATGGTCACCTATTTCTAGACACACATTCTTTGACACAACCTCTACTTAGGTGAAGACTTGTTGACAGACTATATAGAAGGAAAGTTGAAAGTGAAAAAAAAAAAAAGTAAAGAAAGATACTTCGTCGAAGAGAAGACATAAAAGTTTGATAGATTCGAGATAAAGGAAGGTGTAAAGGTCTAGGTTTAAGAAAAGATCCGATGAAAGGGTGAACAGAAACCTTTTTAGATTAAAGAATTTCTGAACTCTATCGTTTAGTCACGACGTAAATTTAATTAAAGTCAACAAAGCGTCATGAGTCACCGTTTCTATGTCCTTCTTTGAACGCGGGCAACTAACTACTCATGATCGTTATTTTGGTTTCACTCGGAGATATCCTAATTTCTTAAATTTCATCATTTCTAAAAATTTTAACTAACGTCCTTTAATAAGTCTCAACAATGTAGGGTACATCAATTTGTCTCGGAAGAAATCTTCGCGAAGATGCACGTCTACTAATTAATGTAACGTTTGAAGGGACCCTAAGGAATGTTCAGAAAATATAGTTTCGATGAATAGGGAGGGTGTATGTGGAGGAAGATTGATCTTATCAATCAAAATAGTGATTGTAATAAATTAAAATGGTGACAAGAAATCTGGAGGTTACGATGAAGTTTAGTCCTTATCTCTCAACAGTCAGAGATTCCGTATACAATCTCGGATGTATACCTCTAGTACTGTCCGATAATTCGGTATCTCAAACTAAAATTGACCAATGATTTCCTTTGAAGATCTAGATATTTAGATTGATCATTTATTACAACGATAAGAAGTCATAGTGTGGTAATTGTTATAATAAAAACGGTGACCGTAGAAAAGAAGTTGTAAGAAATGGATTTTATCACGGAGGTCAGTTTTGTTTCTCATGAAGATCCTATCAATTGCGTACAATTTATAGCTCAATTATAAAGTCAGAAATACCGACGGTAAGTTTCTAAATTTAAAGTGGGTTTTCATTATGTTTGTCAGTGTCCTCTGTATCTTCGTCCGTTCATCAAAACTCTTATCCACCAATAGTATATATGGGTATTAAGTGACTGACGTCAATATTTAATTCTTCAATTAATGTAAATAAATTTATAACTTAACAAAGTAATATCAAAACTTAACCGTAACAGTTAAGAAGTAACTGTTTGCCCTACCATAAAAGAATACTATAGAACTATAGAACAGAAAAAATTAAAAACTGGAACCACTTAAGTAAAGTGTTGTGAACGATAGTCAAGGGAATGGACACCTTATTTATTGACTTTAAAATGTAAGATTATATTTAGAAAATCCAGTTACAACGACGATGACGACGACGATTCAACGAAGTCAGCACAGGCTGAGACACACTGGGGTCTCTGCCGTCAGGTGGTCCGAGAGGGTAGGGACCCTAAGAAGTCCGTTCTTGTGACCTCACCCAACGGTAAAGGAAGAGGTCACGTACTTTCACTTTTCACTTTCACTTCAACGAGTCAGTACAGGTTGAGGATCGCTGGGGTGCCTGACGTCGGGTAGACCGAGGAGGTAGGTACCCTAAAAGGTCCGTTCTCATGACCTCACCCCACGGTAACGGAAGAGACTCCAGTTACAATTCTTCCAGTTATACTCTCCAGTTATACTCTTAAACCTCAAAACCATAAAATTTTATAAGTCATTATTTGTGAGTCTTGGTAAAACATTCGTGGAAACTTCACTATGTGTCATTCAAGTGAATCCCGGTTTAACTATCTAAAATACTGTAAACTAGATTTACCAGAATAGGTTCCTCGAATATAATTTTCCTCACCAGGTAGGAAGACACTATTTTCTATAGTCTACTTGGGTCAGGGTTTTTTACTAATACTGTTTTTAGTTGTTTCTGGGGAAGGAACGAGATACACAGATGTGGTATTACTTATACAGATGACAGTGTTTATAGAATTGATGGTCTATCATGCTGAGAATGGATATGTATAGGATAGTCTGGTGTACTAGAAAAGATCCACGAACTATTTACGACTCATCCAAATAGAGTTAGATTTGATATATCAATAGTGTAGAAACAATATTTGACGTATACGGATGTACATGTGTGTGAACGTCTATGTACCTATACTTGAGTACATACACATATTCGTCTTGTATAACTTACAGATAGTAGGACATTCTTTTGAACTAATAAAGAATTAACTTTCCCTTACTCTTTCTCTCCGAATTAAAAATCGAACTTGACTTTGTCACTCCCCTCGAACCACATCACATTTGTTTTTTCGGTGTCTTAACTCGAGGATGAGACAAGAGTGCCCGTAGATCCCCACACCGGACTCCACTTTCACTTTCACAGTGAGTCAGCAGTCTAAGAAACGCTGGGGTGCCTGATATCAGGTGGTCCGAGGAGACAGGTACCCTAAGAGACCCGTTCTTGTGACCTCACCCGACGGTAAGTAAGGGAAGAGGTCTAGACTCCATTCAGCGAATTTTAGGGATTAGGAGTTACGGGAGTACATATTTGGTTTAACGTTTCTAATGACACTTCTCGTTTTACGTACATTTTTACCAATTCTTTTTAGATAAACAATCACATCTAATACAGACTTTAACGTTTACACGTCTCTTGTATATCAATACTTTCAGTTACTTGTTCTTAGATTACGTATAGGTATTCCCTGACGATTAATTGTTTATACAAATTCGTGAGTACGTTTGTGTATGGGTGTATCGTGAGTCTACGTATGTGATTTCTGTGGTGGCATTTGTGTGTAGTTTCATAAATATAGGCATCCATGTTAATAAGGATTCTTTTTGAGGAGGGTTTCTTCTTTGAGTATGTTTTGATTAAACAAGAAAGTAGATTAAGAAATAAATTATTTCAGTTTTCGGTAAGTCATTCCAAGAGACGAAACTAGTCTGTAAGTCTGTTGTTCATTTTGAAGAATCTTTTTCCATGTTTTATATAATTTAAATCGGAGAAGTTATCACTATCCGTAACCGTAGTATGGGTGGAGTTAGTCCGTTCATGAGTTCGACGGGAGTTTACTCTTCCGCAGGAAGGTCTGAGACGTCCAGAGACCATAACTGGATGACGGGGTAAGAGTAAGTTCTATAATTATGTTCTAAAGACGAGGTTAATCTATTAAAAATATTAGAAAACTGTGTGACCGAGATGAGAAAAGTGTGGATCGTATAATATTGGTCCGAAGAAAATAGGTTGAGAAGACGTTATTAACGAAGACGAATTAATGCAGTGTGTTCTGAGACACCGGGTTCTCTCTAGTGTAATTCATTGTTCGGTATTGTAGGTAAGAAACAAGTCTCCCGAAAGAGAAATGATAAAGTAAGTTATAGGATTCTTGGGAAGGGCACCCCGTCCGTGATAATAAAGGTATATTATCTACTCCCCTAACTCCAAGTCTTACCCAGTTTAATGGGTTTCATTAAAAGTCTATTAAACCATTTCGGTTTTAAGTTGAGAGTCTTTCGGTTCTCCAGATGACCAGACAATCCTCTTAACAGAACTAGGAACATTGTTATCTTGGAAGATAAGGAAGTGGACATCACAAAAACAGTCCCAATTACTTATTTTGAGTTGATTCCTTCCATGAGTCGTGTAACAGTCGTACAGCGTCCTTAAGATATTACAACTCCTTGAGGTATTACAATTGTCCTCATCATTATAGGGCGATGATCTGATCACCGTCATCACTATTGTCCGCATCGTTGTCGTCGTCATTGGATCATGATCATCACTCACCTTCGAGTATTTATAATCTAAGAGTCTCACAGAAGACAGGATTTGTACAGAGTAAACATTCAATAGTTTACTTCTTGTTTCTACATTCATTAAGACTGATTT
Source organism: Capra ibex (assembly GCA_006410555.1). Lineage (NCBI taxonomy): Eukaryota > Metazoa > Chordata > Mammalia > Artiodactyla > Bovidae > Capra > Capra ibex. The sequence continues at coordinate 12,767,375 of SJYO01038983.1, read as the reverse complement.
CTATACATTAACAGATAAATTTTGTTTCGGGACCTTAACGGACGTATTTTCCTTTTTGTCAAATTTGTCAAGAAGTGTAGAGAGAGACGGAATCCGTAAATCGCACTAAAGTAATTACCGTCCCTTTTTTTTTTTTTTTTGAGAAGGATCCCTAATATAGGAATAGAATTTCGAGAGAAACCATGATTAAAGTTACAAAATATCTTAGAAAACTAAATTATTATAGAACTTTTAGATACACTATACACAAGTCTCTTTTCACACCTAGGTGTACCTTTTATCCTTCGAAGTTCACAAAAACACTTTATTTCGAAAGTCATTATTTTCGTCGGACAGTTAAAGGGACAGAGAGAAAGGGTTTAGACTTTGACATGCAGACGTTCGGCAAGAACGGATTCACAAAAAGGAAACGTCTTAAAAGTCCTAGCACAAAGGTCAATCTTGAGACTGAAACAGAAACTCTACCCTACAATGAAAGAGGAGAACTGACATATATAAAACTTTAATTATCGGAACCCTTCTTCGTAGGACGGAAAGAAGGGATTAGAGGTTCATGAGTCGGACCAGAAGATCAAAGTCGTATTAGTCTCTTACTGGTACAGTAGTCACACTGGAAACTGACCCTTTCACAGATCTTAATATTCGGCCTTTTTGGGTGCGAGAAAAGAAACGGAAGGAGGACCCAGTGTCGCAACATTAGGTCCGTCTGGGAAACACACATGGGAAAACTAAATTGTTTTCGTCTGTTTCCAACCTTCGTGACACCCTCCTCTAATTCGGACGATTTTGGTCCACTGGGGACGACTGATACCACGAAGAAGGATTTGACCCTCTTTTGATTAGGTCCGTCCTTAAATCTATATAGTAAGATTTAGTTTCTCTTGGTCTGTAGTCACACACACTTTTTCAGTCCATATTACGGTAGATCACCTGTCAATGTTAATTAAGTCTTCCATTTTATCGCCGAGGTAAATGACTCAGTCCGTCTCAAACCGATATTAAGACTAATTGAAGTGGATAGGTGATATAAGAGGTTCCTCACTGACCCCTGTGTCCCCGTAGGCAGAATCCTACTTTAATTGATTTTTTAAGATCTTGAGTCCCTGGGTCTCTTCAATTCGAAGTCTCCTTATGGATAAAGATTACCTTCCTTCCGATACTCTTTATATGAACCTGTTTGTTAATTCATTTCTACTTAGAGTCAGGATTACTATCACGTTGTGGTCCTCCACCATCTAAAACTCCAGACCTCTCTTTTACAACGGAGCCACTTGGGGTAACAGTGTCTTACAATCAGACGCTCCCAACGGTCTAAGTCGTTTATTTTTACGTCCTTCGGTCAATTTAAACAAAAAGCATATTTGTTGTTTAGTAAAACGTCATATTAGTACAGGGTTTGTAACGTACTAAGTATGAATATGATTATTTTTTTATTGAAAAGTAAACATTAAGTCTAAATTGACCGACGACACACCAACCTGAACTGAGTTTTTAGGCTACCTGTCGTCATAAAGGTACGTCTTAAAGAAAAACTCGTATAGAGTCATTTAATTATGTAAAGAAAAAGACTTAGGGATCTTTTTAATATTCTATAACCTTTTTTTACCCTTTGTGGAATATTAAGAGGACACTATTAATTTCACATTATTCGTTGTGTCGTTGTGATATCTGAACTTTTTTAGGAAATTTGACCTATTTTTCGTTCTTATCCTTAACGACTGGGAGTCTCAAATTTCAGTTCCCTTTGTCAAGATCCGTGTCTTATCATCATGTAGTCTTTCTTGGGTAATTACACAATATTCATTCACATCAAGGTAGACGACAATTATTACCTAACAAGAACGTTTATTTAGTTTATAATTATTCAAATATACGTACTGTATAAAACGTATTTAGGATACTCAAGGTTCTTTTTTTCGGTTTGAAGACCTTCGTTTGATACGTCAATGCAACTGAAGAAGTGGTGTACTAAACACACCACGACAAATAGACGGATCCTCTAGGTTTACGACAGAAAAAATTATGATGGGTTATCACGGGCGATCGCAAAACGTAACAAACTGATAAATGATATCCGATGTTGAGCAACGTTTACAGTGTAGGTATTATTACTGATCGTTCAGAGGTTCACCCAGGGGTCGTTAGGAGAGGAGAACCATAGGTGTGGAGGATGTTACATGACCTCAACCAGAGACCCGAGTTCTCTTATACCGTCTTCCCACTATACAGTGAGCTCTCACCGAGATTCCCGTAAAACTGACGAGAAAGAGGGAACGAAAGAACGAGAGGGAGAGTAAGAGAGAGTGGTGGTGATCGAGACCCCCTTTTTGTGCCACATTTGTTGGGCAATTTTTCCGGACATATCTTACGTTTGATCATGTCGGTGATACCTGTTGTCACACCTCTAAGGAATCTTTTGACGTTTATTTTGACGGAATACTGGGTCGTTAGGGTGACGACCCGTATGTGTGGTTCCTTTGGTCTTAACTTTCTCTGTGCACATGGGGTCACAAGTAGTATCGTGACAAATATTATGGGTTCTATACCTTCGAGGGATCTACAGGTAGTCGTCTACTTACCTATTCTTTCGACACCATGTATATGTGTTACCTCATAATGAGTCGGTAAGTTTTCTTATGTAAACTTAGTCAAGATTACTCCACCTACTTTAACCTCGACTAATATGTCTCACTTCATTCGGTCTTTCTTTTTGTGGTTATATCATATGATTGTATATATATACCTTAAATCTTTCTACCTTTGCTATTGGGACATACACTCTGTCGTTTTCTCTGTCTCTACATATCTTGTCAGAAAACCTGAGACACCCTCTCCCTCTCCCACCCTACTAAACCCTCTTACCGTAACTTTGTACATATTATAGTATATACTTTTCTTAGCGGTCAGGTCCAAGCTACGTCCTATGTCCCACGAGTCCCGACCACACGACCCTACTGTGACTCCCTACCCTATCCCTCCCTAAAACCCCCACCCCCCCTCTCAGTCCTACCCCCTGTGTACATGTGGGTACCGACTAAGTACAGTTACATACCGTTTTGGTGATGTTATAACATTAATTGGACGTTAATTTTATTTACTTAAATATAAATTTTTTTCTTTGGATTTTTTTTCTCTCTCTCATTTCCATTGTTTGGTATTTGGTGTGGTGTAAAAACAGTGTAATGCTAACAATGTGAATAGAATTTTATAACGAATACGATTCGTATTAAAACTTTAACGTAAGTAGGTCTGGATGACGATCTAGAATGAGCTACAGTAATTATTTCTTCGTAAACATAATGAATAGTTTTTTTAAATTTTTCCGGGTATATCATGATACATCTGGTATCAAAGGGTTAGGTCAAGAGTAGTCCAGTTCTTTATACACTCGGTACTTTTGGAAGGTTAAGGACCATCACCTTAGGGACTGTCTATCATCAGTGAGGACCTAATCCTGGGATACCAGACGTACCACGACTCACGAAACTGAAGTTCAACCTGTTCAGTTCAGACCTCTCACCTCCGTTCCTAGAATTTTCTCCGTCTATTTGAGTTTCGCAAGAAAGGGATCTGAGACTTAGAAATTTATAGCGGTGAATTGTGTGACTTGACAGAAATTTCAAAATTATTATGAACTTAACGTAGACGAAATACTAAATCTGAAAGAATTATAAAAATAAAAATATATTATATGGGTCTAGGACATCACCAATAAGAACTTATAGGTATAAGGTCCAAGGAAGGACTCTTATCATGTCTGTCTCAGAGGACTAGGGTCACAGTACCTTTCTTTGAGTTCTCGAAACTTCATCCTTGTAAGGTCAATTCCACGACTAGAAATGATCGAAACCATGGATTGTTACGACCAAGAATCTGGTAAGTAAACAATTTATCCCGATTATTTTGAATACCCGATATACTCTTGTCTTTTTTTTTTTTTGAAGTTATTCAAACAGTTTATTCTAAGGCTATTTCTATTAAAGGTTATAACGATATAGTAAGTCAATAATATAGATGACGAGAACTACAAGTATGTTGTCTACAGAGTTTACATCACAAATTCGTATTGTATGTATTCAAAGTGTCTGATTTGTTAAGTGGGTCACGGGTCCTATCCTTTGTCTTGTCAAAACGGTAGGACTTTTCAAGGACATAGGTACAGGAGAGGAGAAAATTCGTCTTCAGTACAGGAGGTGTTCTCGTCAGGGTAGTACTCAAGATTGTATGACTACTCAAAACTGTTAAAAACTTGAACTTTTGATGGAAGATTTAGGAGTTTAGACAGATTCAATTCTTGTAACTCTACCTCATTCACTGGATCTAATAAGTCTACTCGGGTTTACTAGTGAACTCAGAAATTTTCGTCTTTTTGAGAGGACCTATACTACCCATTCCCTCTCTCTCTCTTTCCTCTCTCTTTTTATCTCTATCTCTTTTCCCCTCTGTCCTTCTCTCCGTCTCTATGTCCATCTCTCTCTGTGTCTTTCTACTGTCTTCCTGTGTTTCTCTCTCCCTTCCTATCCGTCTCTCTATCTCTCTGTCTGTGTCTCTATTACTCCCTTCTTCCCCTTCTATTAGGGTGTAAGGACCGTAACGGCGGATGTTTGACCATGAACGGCAGACGGAGATACCCCTAGTTTAAGACTCGGAGACGTCGACGACTGGAAGTTGTGTGGACTTTCCTCAAGTCTTACCTCTAGTCCTTATTCCATGCGACCCAAGATCCTTTTTGACCGTCTTGTCCACAAATCTGTCAAAAATCCTCTTCAAAATACTCGGATTAAGAACGTAATGGAGTATAGATTTTTTCGTGATTTTAGGTAGACGAGGAGGACTGATCGTCATTGGAAGTACTCTCATCGTTATTTGAAGACGTTTTTACATACAGACTAACGTACAATAGAGTGTCAAGAAATTTTGTTTCCTGAGTAGTCCAGAGAAACCCGATTTTGTCTTCACAGAATACAAGGAAAGACGTGTAACATCCACTGTCAGGGAAGGATTTCAGTAAGCATAGAAGATCTTCGAAGGACGTAAGGAGTCCGGGATGGAAGAAGGAAATAACAATTATTACCTTTATCAAAGTCTTCCCTAAGAGTGAGTCTCACACGTCGCAGCTGACTGTTTTATTTTGTGCGTGCGTGTGTGTTCTCGACAATCAACACTCCTGATAATTGAGTCTCTGTCGTAAAGTCCATCGAGACTCTTTGAAGAGGTTTTACTGAGGTTTCAGTTTACTTAGTAAGGGAAAGAAGAAGTCGTAACGAGTTGTAGTGAGTCCTTTACATGAAGTTTTTTCATTACTTTCTTTCACTTTCACTTTCACTTCAGCACAGGTTGAGAAACTCTGGGGTACCTGACGTCGGATGGTCGAAGGAGACGGGTACCCTAAAAGGTCCGTTCTTATGACCTCACCCAACGGTAAAGGAAGAGGTCCCCTAGAAGGGCTGGATCCCTAACTTGGGTCCAGAGGACGTAACATCCATCTGCGAAATGGTAGACTCGATGGTCGTTTCAGTTTTGTACAAGTTCCCTGAAAACAAAAAATAATACATAAATAAAACTGGTGTGGTGTACCGGACACCCTAGAATCAATGGTCTGGTCCTTAACTTGGACACGGGAGACTTAACCTTCGTCTCAGTATTGGTGATCTGATTTACCCTTCAGGGGGTGTGGTTTTTTTTTTGGTTTTTTGTTTTTTTTTGATTACTTTTTTAAATAAAAGTTTACCGTATTTTTACTAGACTCTTTTGTTTTCAGAATCTCTTTTTCTACACAAAAAATCCATTGGTACTCTTGTCCGTACAATTGTAAAATATCAAAAGACAAGAGGTCAAGTAAAAACCACTGAACATGAATCTAATTTTACACATAGTTCAATTACCTCGGACATTAGAACTTGATGTAAAAAAATTTAATTAAATAAAAAGTAACTTCCTATTAACGAAATGTCTTAAAACGACAAAAGACAGTTTGGAGTTGTACTTAGTCGGTGTCCATATGTATATAGGGGAAGGGAAACTTGGAGGGAGGTAGAGGGAGGGGTAGGGTGGTGCGATCCAACTATGTCTCGGAGACAAACTCAAAGGACTCGGTTTGCCCTTAAACAACTTGATGTAAAATACAACAGTCGTAGAAATCAGTTAGGGAAATGTCTGAGTCTGACGGTAGTCTCTCGGTAAACACGACCGACTTTCACGGAAGGAGACATAAGAAAGAGCAACCAAGAAATAGTTCAAGTACTCTACACGAAGGGACAATAGACCATATAAATGACAACCAAAAAAAAAAAAAAGGAGAGATTTAATGACCAGGGTTTTGGTACTTCAAAAGATAGTAAATTTTATATGTGACTATTATCACGAAACCCTATACAAAATTAACGGGTAACAGAATGAAGTAATTGAACAATTTCAGGTGTGTTATGGACACGTTGCTCTACTTAAGTTAAGTGGTGAATCTGAGTGGGTAAAGATGTGAGTGTGTAAGGACCACAAAATTCCTAAGGATGAGATTAACAAGAAGATGACCCTATCACCTTTTTCGTTTTTTAAACTTTACACTTTCCGCGACTACATTTAAGATCGAAAGAGTGAATGATCGAATATAGGAGCCTGTTTCAGTGAATTAGAGTAAATTGAAGATAAAAAAATCATTTGCTAATAATACTTCTGGGAGGTTTTACGAAAAACAAATCAAGTTACAGATGTTTTGTGAGACAGAAATCATTTACGATCAAGGAAGAAGGAAGGACCCCTTTATTTCCATCTATTTCCTGGGACTTACTGTAAAGTTTTACATATCCTCCGATTATCCTTGGTTAATCCCAAGAACTCTTTGTATAATCAAACTAGTTTAAACTCTTCTCTCCCTTATGAGATCACTGTTACTTCCGATCTCTGTCATTTTCTTTTAGAAATATCTCATTCTTCGATGGTGACTACTCATTTCTTTGTCTCTCACAATCTCATTGTCACGAGACCTCTTCCGTACGCCTCGAATATGCACAACTTTAAGGTCACTAGTCACAATCTTAAGAAAGGACTGGTTTCCTTTGAACCCCCTAATCTAAACGGGACCACCGTCTCCTTCAAGAAATAGGGGGTCCTATCTCTTAGATCCCGTACGTACGACTTAGTGAAGTCAGCACCACAGGTCGAGAAACACTGGGATACCTGACATCGGGCGGTCCGAGGAGGCAGATAGCTTAGGAGGTCCGTTCTTAAACGGTACGAGAAGAGGTCCCCTAGAAGGTCTGGGTCCCTATCTTGAGTGTAGAAAACGTAGAGGAAGTAACCATCCGTCCAAGAAATGAAGGTTCAAGGTGGACCCTTCGGGTCTGTTAGATCACCTGGGGTCTATTTAAGTTCCGTGTCTCACAATCTGATAATAGTATCGTGAGTGTGAGTCTTTAATGGTTCTGGATTTTGTCTTGTAGACGACAGTGTCCCTATTTCTCCGTTTATGGATAGTACCGGTTTCTTGAATATTGACTTATTTAATCAACGTAATTTTAAATCTGCAGTATTTTCTTAAAGTAACGTTTATGAACGTACCTCAATTGATAACTTCATAGAGAAACGTATGTTATTAAGTGGGGTTTATGTAGAGAACAACTTTAGGACGAAGTGTTCATAATCTCTTTCAGTGACATTTATACGTACGTCAAAGTTTTTGTAAAAATGTACATTTTAAATTCACTTGTATTAATATAATATATACGACATATTTAATATCTGTTTAGTTAATGAAAAGTAGAGTAAAGTAAATAAATAAATAAATGACATTTCTGACAAGAGACGAAAAGGTTAACATTACGTCGTAACTGATGATGACTGGGGAGTTCTCTTCCGTCTAAGTAATGACGTAAAGAACCACCAAACCTACTACGACATTAAAACTTACCTAACGACAACTGAGTAGTTTCGTCGAAATCTTTACCGGACTCCTTGTTTTAGGTCCAGGACCCATATTCAAGTAATTTCTCAAGTAAAATGTTCGACTCTCCCACATAAAGGAGTCGATTTTAAGTTAAGTCAAGTAGAATGATAATTGTCTTTAATAAGGACGTGAAATATTTTATTTATGATAAATGTATCTTGGTCGAAACATATGTATCTTAGTTGACCTTTTCCAATCAAAAGTAAGGTCAGAGTTTCTTTCCGTTACGGTTTCTTACGAGTTTGATTGTGTGTTAACGTGAGTAGAGTGTGTGATCGTTTCACGAGAGTTTTAAGAGGTTCGTCCGAAGTTATCATACACTTAGTACTTGAAGGTCTACAAGTTCGACCTAAATCTTTTCCGTCTCCTTGGTCTCTAGTTTAACGGTTGTAGACGACCTAGTAGTTTTTTCGTTCTCTCAAGGTCTTTTTGTAGCTGAAGACGAAATAAGTTATGTGGTTTCGGAAACTGACACACGTAGTGTTGTTTGATACCTTTTAAGAAGTTCTCTACCCTTGTGGTCTGGTGGAATGGACGGAGGACTCTTTAGACATACGTCCAGTTCTTCGTTGTCAATCTTGACCTGTACCTTTTTGTCTGACCAAGGTTTAACCCTTTCCTTGTGCAGTTCCGACATATAACAGTAGGAGGAATAAATTAAATATACGTCTCATGTAGTACTCTTTACGACCTGACCTACTTCGTGTTGATCTTAGTTCTAACGGTCCTCTTTATAGTTATTGGAGTCTATACATCTACTGTGGTGGGAATACCGTCTTTCACTTCTCAGTCTGTGCTGACTCACTGACTTGACTTCACTGCCTTGAAACATATCGAGTAAAACGTGTGTAGTGAATATTAGAAACATTGTGACGAGTTCAATCATCGTTGGATAAGGAATATCCTTTTATTCAAGTCAAGTCAGTGTATCAGTACAGACTGAGAAACGCTGGGGTACTTAACGTCATACGGTCCGGAGGGACAGGTAGTGGTTGAGGGCCTCAAGTGAGTTTGAGTGTAGGTAGTTCAGCCACTACGGTAGGTCGGTAGAGTAGGAGACAACAGGGGAAGAGGAAGACGTGGGTTATGGAGGGTCCTAGTCTCAGAAAGGGTTACTCAGTTGAGAAGCGCACTCCACCGGTTTCATGACCTCAAAGTCGAAATCGTAGTAAAGAAGGTTTCTTGTGGGTCTTGACTAGAGGAAATAAATAAATAAATAAAAAATTCTAAATTTTACAAAATAAAAAATAAATAAAAAAAAAATTTAAAATTTTAGAAATTAAGAATGTACGCAAGGGTTTGTACTCGGGGGGAGGGTGGAGGGAGGGGTATTGTAGAGAGACCCAGTAGGGGTACGTGGTCGAAGTTCGTACGACATAGGACGTAGTCTGTATCTGACCGCTAAGTTAAGAATGTACTATCATATGTACAATCTTACAGTAAGAGGGTTTAGTAGGGTGGGAGAGGGAGAGGGAGACTCAGGTTTTCAGGTAATATGTGTAGACACAGAGAAAGGGACAGAACGTTTAGAGGAAATCTTACCTGAGTTCTCAGAAGAGGTTGTGGTGTCAAGTTTTCGTAGTTAAGAAGTCGTGAGTCGAAAGAAGTGTCAGGTTGAGAGTATAGGTATGTACTGATGGTTGTGGTGTCAAGTTTTCGTAGTTAAGAAGTCGTGAGTCGAAAGAAGTGTCAGGTTGAGAGTATAGGTATGTACTGATGACCTTTCTGGTATCGGAACTGATCTACCTGGAAACAACCGTTTCATTACAGAGACGAAAACTTATACGATAGATCCAACCAGTATTGAAAGGAAGGTTCCTCATTCGTAGAAAATTAAAGTACCGACGTTAGTGGTAGACGTCACTAAAACCTCGGGGGGTTTTATTTCAGACTGTGACAAAGGTGACAAAGGGGTAGACAAAGGGTACTTCACTACCCTGACCTACGGTACTAGAAACAAAGGACTTACAACTCGAAATTCGGGTGAAAAAGTGAGAGGAGAAAGTGAAAGTAGTTCTCCGAAAACTCAAGGAGAAGTGAAAGACGGTATTCCCACCACAGTAGACGTATAGACTCCAATAACTATAAAGAGGGTCGTTAGAACTAAGGTCGAACACAAAGAAGGTCAGGTCGCAAAGAGTATTACATAAGACGTATCTTCAATTTATTCGTCCCACTGTTATATGTCGGAACTGACTAAGGAAAAGGATAAACCTTGGTCAGACAACAAGGTACAGGTCAAGATTGAGAACGAAGGACTAGACGTATATCCAAAGAGTTCTCCATCCAGTCCACCAGACCATAAGGGTAGAGAAAGTCTTAAAAGGTGTCGAATAACACTAGGTGTGTCAGTTTCCGAAACCGTATCAGTTATTTCGTCTTTATCTACAAAAGACCTTGAGAGAACGAAAAAGGTACTACGTCGTTTACAACCGTTAAACTAGAGACCAAGGAGACAGAAAAGATTTTGATCGAACTTGTAGTCCTTCAAGTGCCAAGTACATAACGACTTCGGACCGAATCTCTTAAAACTCGTAATGAAATGATCACACACTCTACTCACGTTAACACGTCATCAAACTCGTAAGAAACTGTAACGGAAAGAAACTCTAAACTTACTTTTAACTGGAAAAGGTAAGGACACCGGTGACGACTCAAAAGGTTTAAACGACCGTATAACTCACGTCGTGAAAGTGTCGTAGTAGAAGGTCCTAAAATTATCGAGTTGACCTTAAGGTATTGGAGGTGATCGAAAGAAGTATCACTACGGAAGATTCCGGGTAAACTGAAGTGTAAGGTCCTACAGACCGAGATTCACTCACTAGTGTGGTAGCACTAATAGAACCAGCACTTCTATAAAAAACATGTCAAGAGGACACATAAGAACGGTGGAGAAGAATTATAGAAGACGAAGACAATTCAGGTATAGTAAAGACAGGAAATAGCTCGGGTGGAAACGTACTTTATAAGGGAACCATAGAGATTAAAACAACTTCTCTAGAGATCAGAAGGGGTAAGACGACAAAAGGAGATAAAGAAACGTAACTAGGGACTCCTTCCGAAAGAATAGAGAAGAACGATAAGAAACCTTGAGACGTAAGTGTACGAATATATAAAAGAAAAGAGGAAACGAAAAGTGAAGAGAAGAAAAGTGTCGATAATCATTCCGGAGCGGTCTGTCGGTAAAACGAAAAAAACGTAAAGAAAAGGTACCCCTACCAGAACTAGGGACAGAGGACATGTTACAGTACTTGGAGTCAGGTATAAAGTAGTCCGTGAGATAGATAGTCTATATCAGGGAATGTAGATAAAGAGTGAAGGTCACATATTAGTATTCCCTAAACTAAATCCGGTATAGACTTACCAGATCACTAAAGGCGATGAAAGAAGTTAAATTAGACTTAAACCGTTATTCCTCGAGTACTAGACTCGGTGTCAGTCGAGGACCAGAACAAAAACGACAGACATATCTCGAAGAGGTAGAAACCGACGTTTCTTATATTAGTTAGACTAAAGCCACAACTGGTAGACCACTACAGGTACACATCTCAGAAGAGAACACAACAACCTTCTCCCACAAACGATACTGGTCACGCAAGAGAACCGCTTTGAGATAATCGGAAACGGGACGAAGTAAGGTATAAGGTTCCGGTTTAAACGGACAATGAGGTCTACAAAGAACTGAAGGATGAAAACGTAAAGTCAGGGGATATTACTTTTCCTGTAGAAAAAACCCACAATCAAGATTTTCCAGAACATCCAGAAGTATCTTGGCAAGTTGAACTCGAAGAAGTCGTCTGTCCTTTTATTTACATACCTATAATCAGTTGAACTGGTGTGAGTATCAATCATACGTAATTTTCGTACCAAATTTTGGATTACCGAAAAGGTGTATTCGGTACTCGAAAACGACATAGATACTTTTCAAGACGAAGTAATGAATGTTTGTAATAAACTCCAGATACTATGGTTTCAATATCAAATGGACACATGTGTCCCTACGTTCCATCGTACCTGACATTCATCTATTTATGTCTATCTGTAGTAAAAGTGATCTAAATGTTTTCAAAAGAAAGTTTGTAAAGTGTTACATAGTTTTATTAAAATCTTATAGGTATTAGGGATTTTAAGGTGTATACCCTTTGTTAAGAATATGTTCTATTTATACCAATTATTATGGTATAACATATAAACTTTCAACGATTTCTTATCTAGAATTTACAAGAGTTGTGTTCTTTTTTTATATTGATACACGTCACTACTCATAATTGATGTCTAACACCACTAGGAACACGTTATACATATGTGTCTCTTGGTAATAGAACATATGGACTTTAATTATACAGTGAATAGAGAGTCATTTTTTTTTTTTTTCTACTTATGTTTCAACTTGTAATTCTAAAAAAGTGTATAAAAGTACGTATTTGAGTTTTTTAATCTTTTGAAGATATTGGTTTTTAATCAATTTTCTTAACAGACCTTGTATAGACATACTATACCATAAGACTTGTGATTTATAAACATTTATTTATTATATGTCTCTTCCTTAATATTTTATTACAATACGTTTTTCTTTGTCTTCCATTTTGGCATATGTATTCGACCACTCAAGAAATATATACAGACAAGCATAGAAACTGGACATAGAAAACAAATAGAAGGACAGGTACAGAAGGAAAGAAGTTTGGAAGGAAGAAACGAAGGAGAGGAGGAAAAGGAAAGGTAGGAAAGAAAGAAAGGTAGATAAGCAGGTCGACAAGTAGGTCTATAGGTAGGTAGGTAGGTGGAAGACTGATACCGTGTATAGTTCGTACCAACAGTTTCTTTTACTTTATGAAAAAAATAATTTAATAACAAGTATTAAAATGAAAGGTGAAATTTGTATGTAACAAAAGACAAAATTTTATTTTACGTGTCATGCCAATTTTTGTTATTACAGACGAACGTCACGTCACTTTTCTGAAAGAAAAGCGTCAAAATTCCAACAATATCGGACCTAGTATGAACCGATTTCATCTTGTTACGAATAGGACTAAGTCCGTTTTTCCATTTTCCTGATCCTGATCCATCCTAACTCCTATGACTTGACTTCCTTTAAATTTTCCTTTTTTTACTGTCATCCACCATTATCCGAAGAAGCTTACTTATCTATCAAGAAGAGTCTCCTTGTCCCTCACCCCTTACTATTAAAACTCTACATATATATGTATATATATAGGATATTGATTTATTCCTAATACACATAACACAATCGAGATATTTTTCTCACATACTTGGGATATGTGAAACATGACTCTTAACGACGGTAGTCCATTTATCATAAGGGATAAATTTTTAAAATATTTGGAGTATAAAAGTAACTTTCATATGAATTAAATTATATGATATGATTGAAAATTAACTTCATATCAATTAAATGTTATAATATATAATCAAACTCTCAAGGAACCTGGTGTTCTTCTAGTTTAGTCAGTCAGCCTTTCCTTTAGTTAGGACTTTTAAGTGACCTCCCTGTCTACGGTTTTGACTTCGAGGTTATGAAGCCGGTGGACTACACTTCTCAGTTGAGTGACCTTTTCTGGGACTACGACCCCTGCTACCTTCCGTTTTCTTCTTCTCCCAACCGTCTCTTACTCTATCAATCTGTCGTAGTGGCTGAGTTATCTGTTCTTGAACTCGTTTGAGACCCTCCTATGCCTTCGGACTGCCCGGCGTCAGGTACGTCAGCGTTTCTCATCCTGTACTGAATCACTGGCTTGTCGTTATAATCAAAGTCCATACGTTACGTCACTAATTTATAAAAATATCTAAAATGAGGTGAATTTAAATAATACGTCGACTTAGACGACTTAGGCGATATAACATTTATACGGGAACATCGAGCAAATAAAATACGTGTCACCAAACACGGAACATGAGAGCATACGGATAGACCGGTGAGAGAGAAGGAGAGGGGTGACCATTGGTGATCAAGTAAGAGATATAGACACTCAGCCAAAAAAACGGTACAAGTAAGTAGTAATTAAAAACATAAGGTGTACTTGGTACAAAAAGGGACCCATATACGAGTCCTCACCCTAACGTTCCAGTATACCGTTAAGATAAAAATCGAAGAATTCCTTTGAGGTATCACAAAAGGTATCATCGATGTGGTTAAGTGTAAGGGTGATTGTTACATTATCCTAAGGACAAAGAGGTATAGGAACGGTTGTAAATATAAACATCTGTAAAACGAAGATCAGAAACACTATCCACCTTCCATTATAGAGTGACACCAAAACTTAACTGATAAAAATAATGGTATCATGAAACTCCTAATATCGAAACATTATATTAAACTTCAGTGTCTCATACTATGGAGGGTGAAATAAGAAATAAGTGTTCTAACGAAACCGATAAACCCCAGAAAAAACTAAGGTGTATTTAAAATCTTATTAGTCAAGATGACGTACTTTTTACAATACCCACAAAACTATCCCTAATATAATATAGACGTACAACGACACCCACCATACCTATAAAATCGGTATAAATCGGTATCTGAAAACAGATAAACCTCGAAAAATTGGTATCTAAAATAAAGTCATGAACATAAACCAGACAAGTATATATAAAAAATATAAAGAAGGACCAAGTCAGAACTTCCTAACTGAGAAAGATTCTTAAACAGGTAAAGAACATTCAACAGGTAAAATAACCGTATATAAACGAACATCATCAGAAAAGGTCAAGAAACATAAAGAGACCACAACCAACATCGAAGAAGAAAAAGTGAAGATTATAAAAAATAAAGCCAAAGGTATTTTCCTCGAAACACAAAGGACATGGGTATATAGACAAAGGAACAAGTCTAAACCTTTCAAAAGTCGGAGTTAAAATACTTTGTATAAAACTAGAAAAAGTGGGAGAAGAAGACTTCGGAGATATTACGTTTGTAACTACGTGAACTAAGACAGAGTCACCAAAGAATTCGACAAGAGTAAAACATCTGCATAAAAATAAAAACGACAAGACTAACCCACTAAAGGTAATAAGGCAGAAAATCTAGTGAAGACACAAGACATAGTGGTAAACGACGACACGTGGAAGATAACAGAGAGTGAAGTCAATAATATGTGAATTAAAGACTAGAAATTTTTATAAAAGATCACGGAATAATTTTACGAGTGACACAAGTAGATTGTAAAAAGGGGTTTTAAGTCAATCATAACAATAATGGTTACGAAACTTGAAAAATAATCCATTTAATAAATAGACAAAGAAATCAAAAAAGTCCCAAAGAGAGAACAAGAATATAAGTTTTGTTAGAGAGACAGAAGAGTAGAACGAATTGTAAGAGACAGAAATACTTTAATACATTTTATCAAAGGATAGGTTCAGAACTTCCACACAGGAGTACACCCTCGTAAGTATATGTCAGGAAGACAAAGGTCACCGATAACACCCTCTCGACCTCGTCCCCCACGATCTTCGATTTGGGAACCATTGACAACACCGACCTCTTCCTCCCCGATCTGAACTACCTACACACTCGGTCCCTAAGAGTCGACGAGTCACCGGTCATGGGTGGATGTCCCTCCGTTCGCACCCAAGGTTCAAGGACCTCGGTTTCGGGACTTTCAACCCAGGCTCGACCGAGGTAAAGGAGACGAGACGAGGGAATGCGTGACCGTGGAAATGGGATCTCCCGTCGTCAGGAGTTCGTCCTCCCCGGTCTTGGCCTCGGACCATGTCCGGTCCCGGGTACGACCCGGTGAGGACCGTGTGTGGTCAGTTTCAAAACCTGGTGACGGTCAGACGATGGAGGTACTCACGGTCGTTCCTACCAGGAGAGGGGTAAACCTACGGTACAACGCAAAATGGGTCAAGACAGGGAGTTTTGACGTGTGAGAGGAACCGTAGTCATCTGGAACGGGACCACCCTTAGACAAGGTGTCTCGTTTTTACCAACCACATCCGTGAACCGAGTTCCACTTTATACGGGATCCCACCAGTATCCTTTGGTCGGTCTCAGGACCAGGTGAAGTTTGACAAAGGAAACGAAACACACCTTTCATTCGTTCAAACGTACAGGAGAAGTCCTGAAGGACCACGAATTTACCATTTCTAAGACGGACGTCACGGTCTCTAGACCCAATTTAGGGACCCAGTCCTTCTAGGGGACCTCTTCCCTTACTGTTGGATGAGATCATAAGAACGGACCTCTTAAGGTACCCGTCCCCTCGGACCGCCAGATGTCAGTACCCCACCGTTTCTCAGTCTGTACTGACTCGGTAGTCGATTATTCTTGGTCAAAATTGTAAAAGTCTATAAAACACTATACTAACTATTCGTGTCTTTAGTGATTTTAATTTTAAAATATGAGAATATCAATTTATTCAATGTAATGTTCGTTTTCATTATACATGAGTTTTCAGTACAGAAGAATTGATAAAATTATACAAATGAGAGTCGATACGAGAACTTTAATAAATATAGATAACATAGGTAACCTCTTCCCTTATCGTTGGGTGAGGTTATAAGAACGGACCCTTTAGGGCACCCGTCTCCTCGGACCGTCCGACGTCAGGGACCCTAGTGTTTCTCAGCCTGTGTTGACTCTTTGATTGTTGTGTTAACATAGGAACCAGACCTATACGATACATTACCACACGATGACGTTTAGAGAAAAGTCGAGGTTGAAGTCACTACGGTCTTACGTTGATCTTTAGTTATAAACACTTTCACAAGTATGGTACCTTTATTTAGTCGTCCAAGATTTTATTCTGAAAGTAAACATGGAAGGTAGGGACCTTTAGACCAACAATTTATAAATCGTCGCTGGTGACTTGTATAATAAAGAAATGTTGAAGGAGAAAAAAGAGATTCTGTACAGGCTTATATTGTATATTGACATAAACAGATAGTAGGTAAAAAGATGTACTACCTATTACTTTTTTATTTTCTTTTTAGATAGTGTTATATGGATAAGGTATAAATGACTTACTATAATTAGAACCATGGTAGGTCACTATGACTACGACACCTCCTATATTCATTCTTTCACTTCAGCGAGTCAGCACAGACTGAGAAACACTGGGGTACCTGATATCGGATGGTCCGAGAAGACAGGTACTCTAAAAGGTCTGTTCTTATGACCTCACCTAAAGGTAAACGAAATTCCTGTTTATTTTATATCAGGGACGACAATACCTCCATCGTCTCTATCTATAAGTTCATATGTGACGAGGCCGTAACTTTTGTTATGTGTAAATATATTCTGACGAACCCCGTAGGGTCCGCCATGTCCGTTTCCTATACGGACGGTCACGTCCTCTATGTTGTCTGTACCCAAACTAGGGACCCAACGTTTCTAGGGGACTTCATCCTTTACCGTTGGGTGAGGTCAATGAGAACGGACCTTTTAGGGTACCTGTCTCCTCGACCATCCGATGTTAGGTATCCCAGCGTTTCTCAGCTGTGCTGACTCGTTGAGGTGAAAGTGAAAAACGTCATAAAAACGGACCCTTTAGGGTACCTGTCTCCTTGGAACGTCCGATGATAGGAACCCCAATGTTTCTTAGCCTATGCTGACTCGTGTTGTGCATGTTCTAACGAATTACAAATTTCACAGAAACATTCGCTAGAAGGAGTAAACTAAGAGTGTTTGGAGTCTTTCGTTTGTTCGTTTGACCATAATATTCAGAGTTGTCTCTAGTTCTTGTTACGTCTCTATTTTCATTTTAGGTTAGATGGAGGAAATTGATACACTGGACATGGTAAACATAAGAGATGACGATTTTTGTAAAATCCCTCCTAAAGGTTTAAAGTAGACGATCTAAGGGACCACCGAGTCTACCATTTTCGCAGACGGATGTTACACCCTCTGGGTCCAAGTTAGGGACCCAACCCTTCTAGAGGACCTCTTCCTTTACCGTTAGGTGAGGTTGTAAGAACGGACCTTTTAGGGTACCTGCCTCCTTGGACCATCCGATGTCAGGTACCCCAACGTTTCTCAACCTGTACTGACTCGCTGAAATGAAATCTGAGTTATTTTGATATGGACCTATGTAACTTGAAAAAGTTCTTTTGGAGTTTCCGGATAATACCGTTAGAATTTTAACGGTCAGATAAAATGTTTCATGTTCGTGTGTCACTAAGAGATTGAGACCTAAGAGTATCGGTCCTGGTCACCTAACTGTCTTCTGTGTGTGACGATGCGAACTTAGACTAACACGAGACTCATAGACCTGTGACTACCTGTGTATATCAAAGGTTAGGGTTTACTTTTCGATACTTCACTTTTTGTAAGAAAGTTTGTCCTGACGATTTTCTCTGTTCTACGTCGATTGCCCTCACTCCTTCTCTGTCTGACATTGTCGCACTTCTCTTGGCGTGCTTATTTTGTTACGAACTCTTCGGTTTTCGAGTCAGTCTGACTACTAAAATTTAACCTTTCCCTTTTACACAGTGAACGTTTTTTAACTTAGTTAGACATAAAAACAAAAATTTCTTACAAGTCATCTAAAGACACCCTTTTCAATATGTTTCCAAGTTTCTCTGTGCCAACGTATCAATCAGAGTCTGGTTTAGTTAGGTTTATATAAGGTCTATTAAATCATATTCAACTAATTACGGTGACATTTACATTTACGTTGTTGATCTTTTAAGTATGTTTCCTTTTTACCTCAGTGACAATAAGAACAATAAAAATAAAAAAAATTACATGGGAATACGAGAAACAGGAAACCATTGGAATTGAAAAAATTGAAATAGAGAAATAAACTAGTAATATGTCTTGTGCTGATATTTTATATGATATCAGAGATCAACTGAGTCATGGGTTCTCTAATAACCAGTATACGTCGTTTATACAGTAGAATACTGTATTTTTATAAGAAAAAGGGGGTCGAATTTTTCGTTAACTATTAGGTTCAGATAGTTATTCCTTCTACTCAAAAAAAGTACCTGAGAGGTTATTTAAAAGAGAGGAATCTGTTTTATGAATTCTTTAAAGTCAACTACCCCTTCTTCCCTTACGTCATATTTTTCTTTACACTTACTTTGTTAGATTCATTACTATAGACAAACATCTCATAGGAACAAATGAATGAACCAGGATAAAGTCAGGAAGATATAGACATAATAGTAGGAGAAAAGGAAATCGAGGTTTTAAGACGAAGTATTGGATTTCCCATATACTGAAGTAACTCTTAATACGGTCCTTACTCGGTTATGATTTCACCAATGACCTGTCTGAGAGAGTCCCCACACCCTCGTCTTACTTTGAAACTATTGATGTATCCGTCTACCCGTCGTTCGGACGTCTCGTATTACCATTTCGCGTCTGAAACCTCGGACAGATCAGGTCCGATACCAAAAAGGTCATCAGTACATACCTACACTCTCAACCTGGTATTTCTTTGGCCTCGTGGTTTCTTAACTACGAAATTTGTTACCACAACCTTTTCTGAGAAGTCTCAGGGAACCTGAAGTTCTTCTAGGTTGGTCAGGTAGGATTTCCTTTAGTCAGGACTTCTAAGTAACCTTCCTGACTACAACTTCGACTTTGAGGTTATGAAACCGGTGGACTGTCCTTCTTACTGAGTAAACTTTTCTGGGACTACGACTCTTTCTAACTTCCACCCTCCTCTTCCCCTGATGTCTTCTACTTTACCAACCTACCGTAGTGGCTGAGTTTCTTGTACTCAAACTCATTCGAGGTCCTCAACCACTACCTGTCCCTTCGGACCGCACGACGTTAGGTACTCCGGAAATTCTCAGTCTGTGTTGACTCACTGACTTGACTGGACTTCTGATGGGAATAAATTTAGACAAAGGAGTAGACATTTTTTTCCCGGTTATTCACATGGTTAAAATCGTCCTAATTTATCAATTATTGATATTTTTTTAGGATATTGATAGTCTTGTATCGGTCAAGGTATATTTAATATATATATATGTGTGTGTGTGTCGTCAATTACGGTATATTTAATATATAAATATATCTATTACTGTACATTTAATGTATACATCTATATTTTCAGTTAGTAGTATATACACATATACCTATCAGTACATTAAACGTTATTGGTAAATTTTACTTTCAACTTAAATTAGTTTAGTTATTAAAACAAAATCTTAATCCTCTCTTCATTCTTAAATTATTATAAACGGAGTAGTGAAAATCTCTAATTATAGGACTGGATCCCCGATATCTTCCGGTAAAGAAATTTACTTTAAGTACTTTTGAAAAGTTTATTCCCGTAATTAAGAAAATAATCAATGGTTACTACGTATTTTTACTGGATTTTTGAATTGGTATTATTAAAGAATGGAGAGTGTCAAAGATACCCAATCTACAAGTTTTAGTTGGATCAACCCACCAAGGCTGGGTCCTAGAGATTAATCTATCACTTTACAGACGAGTTCGACTTTAGTAGACTTTCGAGTCGACCACGATCCTCGGGTGTCCACCAAGTGTGTTCCTACCGTTTAACCATGTCCACAACCACCGAAAATCAAGGGAAGGTGTTCCCGAAGAGGTGTCCCGATGAACTCCTAGGAGTCCGGTATTCAATCGAAGAGGATCTGTATCGTTCTCGGGGTTTTATTTGTACGTTACGAAAAATTCCGGTTTAAAGTCTTCTATGTATCAGTAAAGACGGTGTAAGATAATGAGGATACCCAGTTTAGTCCATGTTACACACTCCCCGGATGTGTTCCGGTATTTATTGTCCTTCGTTCCCAGAACCCTCGATAAAAGATCCTACCGATAGTGTGATTATTTATTAGTAAAGAGGATTCCCGACTAGATCTGTACACTAGATGGGTAGAACAGACAAATATGACATCCTGTTATATAAGTAAAGACTTATTTGTAAATAACTTCTGAATGTACAATTCGTTTTACAATGTGTAAACCAAGGTACTTAGTTTCTTTTGTTTCTATGTCCTCACATCTCTTCGGTCTACGAAAATATTATTGGGTCGTCTCAACCACTACGTTTTGTGAACTGTCATGGTCATTTTTCTCCTCTATAGAACGAACAATAGAGTACTGAAACCAATCAAATTCAATCAGGGAGTCTAAAACTCACTAAGATTCAATTCCATATTTCAAATCTCGGACCAATATTCCTGTCTTAGTGAGATACCTTATTACCATTAGGGTGGTTCAGTTTCTATGAAAGACTCCGAACCCGAGTTTTGAGTTTTGTTGGTTACACAAGTATGATTGGATGTTTCTCATTCCTGGCACTGACTTAAGTGGTCCCACGGTATACGTCCTTCACTTCCTTTTTATTGAATTTAAGAACTCCCCAATAATACACCTTCTTTTTTCCTTGATATTCAGTGTACCTCTACCTAAAGACAAATTATTCCTATTAAAATTCCACTAAACTAACCGATATCGAATGTATCAACGGAATAAACCTTTTCGGATCGACCGACAAACACTAACCAGTAAGAATTCAAAGAAAAAGACTAAGTTCACGGAACTGTAACCGAACCCAAAACTAAACGAATATGTCTGGTGGTTTCATAATTTCGGTTGAGTCAACTTACCAGAGTAAATTAAAAATACATTAAGACATATAGTAGATAGATTTACACATATATGTAATATATATAATATATATATATATCTCTTTCTCTCTCTCTCTTTCTTATCTATATACAGGGAACGTACAAGGGACATACAAGGTGACAAACAAAATTTTTGTTATTTTACTTTAAATTCATACGTAATACTTTTGATATTCTCGACTCGAAGAATACTGTTAGTTCGGTTAAGAGGTCACGTAAGTCTCTATGTATGATACAATCACTTTATTTTTAGAAGTCTTTTGAATTCACCGCGTTCAAAGTAAATGTTATTTCCGACCTGAGGGACGGTTTGAACAGAAAGTTTTTAGATCACTTACTCTGTTTCTGAAGAGGTTTAAGGGACTGTGGTCCGAATGTATCATAGAGGTCAAAGTCTTTCCCCTCTCTCCCATCTCAATAAACCTAACGTCGTATCGACGATTTACCTGAACTTGACGTTAGCAGAAGATTATTTTTATAGTAATCGTGTAAAGTTTACCCTTCTATGGATTATAGTGAAGTGTTAAGAATAAAATTAATGGAAAAAGGAGGAGTTTTAAGATTACTTTACTAAAACATAAATGTATAGAAATTACTACAAAGTTAGTAGGTAATACTTATATCCGTTAAACGTTGAAAATAAGTTGTATGAGTGTACACGTGACAAATACTTAAGGTTGCAAATAATCTATTAACTGATTAATTTAGAACAAATCTCGACTTAAACAATTCGTACGGGGTATCTTATGTAAAAATAAGGTGAAGTTAAGACTCTCCGGAGGTACAAGAGATGACATTTTGAGACTTATTTTTCGGGAATAGGCGATTCTCGACACCTAAGGGTGGTTCAACTATTTACGTAAATAGGATAAAGTGATTGTAGGGTACCTATTATTTATGATTGTCGTCATTCGGAAGTATCCTATAAACTTCAGTGGACCCACAATAGTAAATGACTGAGAACCCTAACGTTACCGTACTCCCGTTAATTTACAACAAAAGAGGGTCCGGTGATATGGTCTTTTAAGACCAAGTAGGGAATCTTTAAGAAAATAAATCAAATATTTGTGAGTACTGTAATACTGTTAGTGACTCCAATACATTCTATAAATCTTTCTATTCTTCCGTTCTCAGAAACCTCTTTATTCAGACTTTTACGACACCAAAGAAACGAAACGAAAATATCTTATATTCTAAGGTATAAAGACATTCCCCTTAAACGGTTCGAACCTATTGATTAAGGTATAAATTTACATAAATTAATAGGTTATGTGTCGACTAAAAGATTTGACAGGTGTGACTTAAACGACTTATTTACAATATTTACTTGGTATACTCCTTACTAACTTCATAAATTTTTACGTTTATGAAAGTATAGAACTCTCTTCTTTTTCACTTTGACTTTTGTTATTATCTTAAAGAATTATCAAAAGAGGACTTTAAAACGGACATTAGTGTAGTTCTCTGTAGGGGTCACTGATGGATAGTGAGTTGTGGTCAGAAAAAGAATGTCTGGTCGACTTTGTCGAAAATGTCTCTCTTCTGTGTCTCAAGAAACTAGTGACGTTCATTGTAGTCCCAGTGTAGTTTCCAAGTAGACCCCGAAACTTAAGAGAATTCTAATCTGTATGTAAAAGTTTGTCATAGGCTGAAGGTTGAAGATAATTAAAAAAAGAAAATATTTACGATATAAGGGTGGTTGATATAGTTCGGTATTAGTAAAGTCAGTGACAGTATAAAAATCTGTACAATAGAAGATCATAAATATAGACGGTCATCTATAACACTTTTTAATAAAACTTTCTGAGGTACACCTTACCCTAGTGTCCATTTCTGTCCATGTGTAGGTGAATTCTAGTACAAATACAATTTTATACTCTTTATTAACATACTATTCGGTACAGGGGAGTCATCAGGAACTCTTATGTTGACTTACGGAGTTGGTCAAACATCTGAAACAAAAATAAATAAAAATTGAAGGAAATATTAATTACGAAAAAAAGGTCAATAGGTAATAATGACCTAGATCTGTAGAATACTAATCAAGTTTCAAAAACTATGAAATTCTTACGAATGGTGTTACATTCGTCTCAACGAAAACAAGTGATAGATATCATGAACTAAATGAATATAGTTGAAAAAGAAAAGGTTTACTCTTAAGAACGAGATTGAGATCTTGAAGTCTTCACTATACAATAATTTATAGATACCCTTTGGAATATTTTGATATCAATTAATAGGAGTTTATATATAAACATATAGAGTTGTTATAGAGGTGACCACAAATCACTCAGTTAAGATGGAATAAAATTTTACATACAAATAAAAAGGAAAAGCTATGATATATTTTATAAATTATACACAATGAACGAATCAGTACTGGCTGTCAAACGTACCTGACATCGGGCGGTCCGAGGAGACAGGTGTCTTAAGAGGTCCGTTCTTATGACCTCACCCAACGGTAAAGGAAGAGGTCCCCTAGAAGGACTGGGTCCCTAGCTTAGGTCCAGAGGACGTGACGTCCGTCTAAGAAATGGTGGACTCGATATCCCTATATCATCAGGAAATGATTTATATTTTCGTTTGATTTGTCAAGTAAATTAGAGTTTTTCAAGTATCAGATTTTATATTTTCATTCATATTCTTAAGAGTCTTTTCTTTTATATAAAATTCATGTATATCTCAGTTATCCCTTAGAAGGTTGAAGAACAAAGGTAAACTCTTTTAATCCATTCTTATGACCTTATAAGTCGAAAATCTACATTGTAGAATGTTCATCTACCGAATCAGTTCGGTACATAGTCCTTTTTCTAGGAAAGTCCGTCTCCCTTGTATTTAACCCTTATCTGTATTTCATTCTTTGAGTGTTGTCTCTTCAACAGACATCATATCAACCTATAACAATCTGGGTTCTACTACCGTGGGACGACGACGACGGTTCGACGAAGTCAGTACAGGCTGAGACACGCTGGGGTACCTGCCGTCGGGAGGTCCGAGGGGGTAGGGACCCTAAGAGGACCGTTCTTGTGACCTCACCCAACGGTAAAGGAAGAAGTCACGTACTTTCACTTCAGTAAGTCAGCACAGCTTGAGAATCGCTGGGGTACCTGACGTCAGGTGGTCCGAGGAGGTAGGTACCCTAAAAGGTCCGTTCTTGTGATCTCACCCAACGATAAAGGAAGAGGTTACGTACTTTCACTTTTCACTTTCACTTCAACGAGTCAGTACAGTCTGAGAATCGTTGGGGTACCTGAAGTCGGGTGGTCCGAGGAGGTAGGCACCCTAGGATGTCCTTACGTTTGAAATCGGAAAGGACCAAAACACTTATCTTACCCTTGATGATGAGTGTTTTGGGAAACACCTTCTATAAGTCTCTAACTCTCTTTATTACTTATATACTCATATATATGAGTATGTATAGAGATATATCTATATATGTAAGTATATATACTTATATGTATAAATATACACTTATATACGTATATATGTGTTACATATGTATATACAATATACATATTAAATATCATTTAGTAAGTACCAAGTCGTTTTCGTTGACTTCGTTAATTGAGGAACCACGTACGTTCTTAGTGCGTTCTTATCGAGACTTTGTGATGTCGTAACATCTTGAAGGAAAAACTTTGTCCATTGTTCAAATCTCCTTTGTAGTCGAAAGAAGGGTCATAGTATTGACAAATACCGTTTAAATAAGGACGGGACATATTTATTGAGAAAAACGAGTAAATATCTAACCAAGGTGTTTAAAAAGAATTCGTAGATGTTATATGTGACGTATGAACACTTTTGTCAATAATTTGTGTGTACGTGTGGACTTATATTATGTAAAACTTTATCAAACGTTTTGTAGACCCTCTCTCTTTTAGTACCTTTTTATATGTACCTTTATTATAAATATACTCACGATAGGACTCACGGACTCTCTCAAGTCAACTTCATTAAAAAGACGACCCTCTAATCTTACTACGGTACTTACTCTGCAGGGTGTCTGTGATCAACAACGGTAACATTAATAACATGTAACTAAGTCCGAAGTTTTTTGTAGATGACTATGGACAGTTTGTACACATAAGAAATTCATAAAAATAATAGAACATAATTGTTTTTACAAAGATTTCATAAAGGGGAATTCTGTATGAAGAGAATAAGGTAGAATTTAAAGTGTACGGAGTTTAGGTCTTATAGGTGTGTCAATTGAAGGGATTTCCCTAGTTGTTGACTTAATTGAACTGTTTTTAGTCTTATCTATAAGTCTGAGTAACTCCGGTTTACTTTTGTCGAGATTTGCTAACGAGAGGAGGATCGATGATACCTGTTCGAGACAACGATACTTCTTTTTATTCACATCGAGAGAAAGAGGTTCGTTTTTGAGGTAAATTTTAGGTCACTATATCAAAACCAACCCAGGGGTAACTACCGAGTTCGGAAAGGGTCCTTCAAGATCCTAAGATTCACGTTTAACGGTACGATGTCTTTTGTATAATCATAGACGGATCACCTTAAGATTTTGTTCGTATAAAAAAAGAAGAGAAGAAACTGTTTACTACATAATCTCTCCCTTGATTTCCGGTAGGACATTTTTTTTAGAAAAAAGTTCTCTTTCAGGTACACTGTTGACAAGTCATAAGAATCGTTTTACTCTTCGAAACGTATCAATCTGTTGACCAGTTAGGAGATCCTGTGAAAGAAGGACGACGGATATTAAATATACAACGATATTAAATAATTACAAGTTACTTCACTACCTGTGTCAGTACTCGTCGAGAATTATAGTGATTAGATGTAAAATATCTGTTTCTTTGACTCTAAGTCCCCAAAACCCACTGATCGGATTGCCGTTGATCGTCTTCAGTGGGAAGAGACCACAGGGTCACCATTTCTTAGGTGGACTGGTCCGTCCTCTACGTCCAAGTTAGGGTCTAGACCCCTCTAGGGGACCTCTTCCTTTACCGTTGGGTGAGGTCATAAACGGACCCTTTATTGGACCTGTCTCCTCGGACCGGCCGATATCGGGTACCCCAGCGTTTCCTCAACCTGTGTTGAATCACTGATTTGTTGTCGTTCTCTAGTCTTCTCCCCTAAGCCATGATTCAACTTTAAAAGTATGACTATCAGGTACCCTCATAGGACCACTTGGGGGTGAAATGTAGAAAATCGACAGTAGGAAGGGAAGGGCACACACAATGACACTTTTTAGGTGAATTGGTCCGGGACACCGTATTCTTTTAGTTTCTTGGGACCGAAATGTTAAGTTGGTAGACCGGATCACACTTTACATTCGGAAAACCTAATATGGGGCGATGTGGCTTGTCTTCGTCAAGAACCGTGACCGAAGTACTCTGTCGAAACATCGACGATGTGTAAAGTACAATCCTTTGTTTCACTCTTTACCTCTGAAAAAGTCCATAAAACCTTTTGTAATAGAAATATCTCTCGAGATAGGTGTAACGGGTGATGTTACATCCTTTCCAAAGATATCCAAGAAAGTACACCCTACCATCCTTCCGGAACGGGAGACTCTCTTGTCGTATATTTTTCGGACCTACGTACTTTCCGGAACAGGGTATCTACTGCTTTCTAAACCAAAAGACATAACTTTGTACTCCATGACAATCTCTAGACCGACTTTTCTTTTATCCCGGGTAAAACTAGAAAAGGTGGATAGATTTCCCCCCGACTGAATTTGCACACTAATTACATACCACGCACACAAGTATCGACTCGTATTGTCCAAAAAATTCTCATAGTACCGGTGGAAACGAAACCTCTCTTTTAAAATCTCATCCCCCACTTAACCTCGTCATTTGATACATAACGTCCCTGATCCCTCTACCTATATTTTTGTCTCAACCCCATAAAACGTCTTAAACACGAATTCGTTGATCCTGAGATGTCAACCCTTACGTACATTCTTAATTTCTAAAATTTTAAATTTTTTTTTTATTTTTTATTTTGTAAAATTTAGAATTTTTTTATTTTTTTAATTTTTTTATTTTTATTTTTTCTTGATTATCACATAAAAAATTAGACCGTCTTTTCGTACGGTAATTGTTTGAAACGGTCTTTAAGTAAAAGGAAAAAATGGAGGACCCTCAGAAAATATGGGATTGTAAAAAGAAAGGAAAGGACTTATATCGGTTTTTAACCGTAAATTGAATCCTACAAAGTTGTAAATGAATGTAGTACTCGTATGGTTCCTAAGACTTAACTATTTACCTTGGAGAAATAGACAAACCCAATTAGTATAGACCAATTATTCTCAATCCACCATCCTTTAGAAGTTAATATCTTCTATTTAGATATAAGACCTCTAACTTAGAGGAGTGAGTATCTCAGAGTAGGTTTTCATATTCAAAAGAACCGGTGTATTAGTCGTATGGACGAATGTCTTTTTTAAAGATGTGGTACTTTAACCTTGTATCAACCATAATAGTCAAAGAACTCATTGCAGTGTCCTCCTATTTCTAGATGGTTCCTTCTTCTTTTATTTACACTAAGCTATCACGTTTATCGGTACTATAAAGGAATTTTTTTTATTCGAATATGTACCCGACGGTCATAAATTAATTTTGTGTCACTTTGTCACGTATTGAGAAATATTGTTAAAAGAGTACCGTTAATAAAGGGAATGTGTCCCAGTCAACATGTAGAATCCATTTCGGAATGAGTCTTTAAGTTAAGATCTTGATATTATGTTAAACGGTATGACTTCAAATGGTAAATTGTTGTATTAAATAGACACCTTTTATTTCTGTAAGAAATGAACAAGATTCAGTGATAGAGGTATACCGTGTACTTCTGGTATAATATAACTTTAATCCCATGTATCCTATTTTTATCACTGACCTGTGATTTCAAGACGAACAAGACTCTTTATGTTACGGGGTGAGAAGGTGAGAAAGGAGTATAGAAAACAAAATCGGTAATGTTTAGTAAACATTCAAGGTTGTGTGAGTCTAAACTGAAGGATGGAAACGTGCCCGACAAGGTTAAAGAGCTGTGTCAGGGAAATTAACCGATTGATGATGGGTGGACCTCAAAAATAGTCGTTGGTGGACCGACGTCATATGGAGGAAAGTAAAAATCGTGATACACAAGACGGATTATACCATTGATCAGTTATAATATTAAGTCTAATGGAACAAGCAGAGGTGAAAGTCTAAATTTTTATAGATTTTCATCTCTTTTTGAACTAAAATGAAGTGGATCTCAAAAAGAAGTGTCATTCGTAGTCAACTTAGGTAAGGTCATAAGAGCGACCCTATTAGGGTACCTGTCTCCTCGGACCACCTGATGACAGGTATCCCAGTGTTTCCCAGAATGTACTCACTTGTTGACTCGTGTGTGTGTGCTCAGCCCACTGACCTATTTACCTATTTCGTTGACTGTCTATCCTCACTTTCTTACTTATTTATCCACTTATAATTGAATCTTTTTTTTAGTGTAATATAAATAGCCGTTAGAGTAGAGTGTAAATTGCATTCGACACGATGACTGTTCTTAGGAATTACCAGAAATAATGGTCAGATTGGGTTCACCTTTGTATCATCCGTAACCACATATAAAGGTAATTTAACGTGGAACAACCTAAATTGTATAATAGGGTCTAGTCACTATTAATTTGAAATTAGAAGTCTCCTTAGTGAACTCATTTTTACAATTTTAGAGGATAAACACTAGGAGGGTAATGCAAGGGATTGAGTCAACCAGACCCTATATCAGTTCTTAGGACCTCCTATTTTACCGTTGGGTCAGGTCATAAGAACGGACCTTTTAGGGTACCTCTCTCCTCGGACCACCCGATATTAGATAGTCCTGTGTCTCTTAACCTGTGTTGTCGCTGACTCGTGTGTGTGTGCTTACCAGTTCTTAAGACTGAAATTTTTTTTTTTTTTCTATGAAGTTCATTTGGAGTACATTCACTAGGTCTTCAGAATAAAATTATTTCTGAGAAAATGACTTAATAGAATTAAGTGAAAAAAAAAAACGTAAATGATAGTACCGATTTGAATAAGGTGGGATTTTTATACTCTTGTGGGACGTAAAAGAACATGTTCTGTGACTAAGATGCATTCTTCAAGTCCTATCTGATACCTCCGTCTTGTTCCACCAAGAAAGATGTTTTTAATGGAACCCGGTAGTTGGAAAATGGTACCAACTTTGAGTTCGAACAAATATTTAGGTAGGGAATCAAGGGGTTGAATAAGTGTTCATATACAACTCTCTGACTGGTACAGTTTACTCCCGGAGTCGGAGTTTTAAGACATAACCGAATGAAAGAGATTCGTTAGATATAGAAGTATTATTTCTCTTCTCTATCCGAACCACCCTGTTCAAGACCGGAGGAACCTTAGTATATTCAAATTTAACAACTAGAAATAAATTCCATTCGTATTTCGTCGGAAATTTTTTAACAAGATCTTAAAAGGATTCTTATGTTTACTTTAAAAGAGGGGAGAAATTATATATATATATATGTATATATATATATTTTAGGAATCTAAATTCAGGAGAAAATTTTGAATTCTTCGTTTCGTGATTATAAAAGTAAGAAATTTATTCTTTAGTCTCTTTAAATTTAAGTTCCTTTATTCATCATCTTGAACTGGACCCCATCAGATGAAGGTCTCAAACACAGGTAAGAAGATAATCTAGGAACCCTTTCCCTTCCATAATCGGTGTTATTTAGACACAGATGGTTGTCATGGGGACCTTCGGGATAATAAATATTATCAGTCTTTGTGTGGTTTTATTTAGTTGACTACTACTTAGACTCCTCGTGTCGAAACTTGTTTCGGCTTCAGATGTGTATACGGGAACCAGTTAGTTCCGTCTCACAACATACACGGGTCACTCTGTTGTGTACTTCCTTGATGAACCGTGGATGGTACGTAGTTTGGAACCAGAATGGTTGTTACTAGAGTAGTAACGTCCGTATGTTTACTATTATTCTGTAACATGAACAGAAGTAGTGAATATTGGATAATTCCTTCTTTCTACTCCTTTGTTCTGAAGTACCGACGTTTATACTCCAGGGTGTACTGGAAATCTCTTGGGTCTCTAATTATGGTTGGTCTATCTAGTCCCATTGAGGTACTTCTTCTATCATATATTTGTGTGGTCCTTACCATTATTTCATCGTTGAGGTGAAATACGTTCAGAGATGAGACATTTAGACACTCCAAAAGACAAATCACTTGAGGGAGTCGTCCTACTTCGATTCCTAAGTTAAAGTAAAATTAACGTAATTTAGGGTCTTCTAACCTTTTAACGTTTAAGTCAGGGACTTCACTTTTCTGACATGATCATAGTCAGAAGTACGAATTGACTTCGTTTATGTTTTAGGTCATTAATCGTCTCCGTTTTTCTTATTAAATTCTGAAATAAATTAACTTTCGAGTATTGAATGTTGTGTTGTTAATAAATTAATCTAGTAGGAATATAATTAGAGAGAGGGAGTATGAATGTTTAACGTAGTTTAATCGAGTGGTATGAATCCCTAAATTATTTCAAAAGACTTGAACAAAAACATCCTTATTGGTAACAAGATGTATAAATCCTTAACTCAAGATGTCTAAGATGAAACTCATGGGTTATATTTCCCTTTTGACTTCCTGTTAATGTCTTCCCATTTCACCCTAAAGTTATAAACTGACGATAAGAAGGTTTTGAAGGATAGGATTTTGAGAGTTGAAAACATCACCTTAATATTCAATAAACTTGAGATTAACAATTTTTATATTTGTATAAAAGGTTGTCTCCCTTGAAGGGAAACGGGTATTTATGGGTTTCATTTCAGTTTCAGCGAGTCAGTACAGGCTGAGAAACGTTGGGGTACCTGTCATCGGACTGTCCGAGGAGACAGGTACCTTAAGAGGTCGGGTCTTATGACCTCACCCATCAGTAAGGGAAGAGGTCCCTAGTAGGTTTGGGTCCTAATTTGGACCCAGAGGGTGTAGCGTCCACATAATAAGAAATGGCAGACTCGGTGGTCCCTTCAGGATTTATGGTCTTTATATACACCTTAATAGAAATCACTGGAAAACGTATCTCTTACAATGTTCCTTTTCGTTGAAGAGACATTGTATGCCGTGCAAACGGTTCAAGAAACTATAAGTTACGTGACAACCACGAGAGGACATACAGGTACAACTATAAAGAATACAAAATTGGTATATAATCACTCGTAAACGAAGGGTCCAACACGATCACCATTTCTTGGACGGACGGTCACGTCTTCTGTGTTCTCTCAGGGACCCAACCCTTTTAGGAGACCTCCTCCCGTACCGTTGGGTGAGGTCATAATAACGGACCTCTTAAGGAACCTGTCTCCTCTGACCGGCCGATATCAAGTAGCCCAGTGTTTCTTAGTCTGTGTTGACTTCGTTGAATCGTGCGTACGTGTGTGAGTCACTTGTAAACATACATGTTTAGCCACACAATCAACGAGTCATATTGGGCTTGTATCAATATGAAGGAACGACAAATAAAAAGATGTCAATGTTATGAAAAATAATAAAAACGGGGTAGTAATAGTGAAACATTGTCCTTCGTAAAACGGTACCGGAACCGTCTTAAAAACAGAAGAAAAGTGAGTGTATTGAGAGAGAGTAAGAGAAAGAGAGAGACTCTCCACAAACCCTAAATTGTTACTAGGTTTCTAATTACTACGTATTAATACTTCAGTCATCCTCCCTGTCCCTTAAAGCCAAACATCCTGTAAAGTTGGTTTATACTATTAGTACTACTAACTCTCAAACCAAAGTTCTTCTACGGACTCTTCTTTACAACAGACCCTACTCTTTATTATTGACTAAGTTGGTCCACTTTCCTACCCTCTTAGACCCCCCAGTTTTACTTCGTCGGGTCGTAACGTGATGTCAGGTCCTTTTTCTTGCTTCAGATCTTCACTTCAAACCGAATAAACTTTTTGGCTTAATTTTTTTTGGAGACACTACCCCCTGCCTCCGGGCATTCCCTCCCCTATATATCTCTATCAATACTGACTAAACACAACAGTATACCATCTTCGGTTGTGTTATAATTTCGTTAATAGGAGGTTCAATTTTTACTTAGAGATTTACACGTATCTTACATCTTATTTATTTAACTACGGGTCGTTCTCTGTTTTACGTGTTTATTTATTACTTCTCTAGTCTTCTGGTCTAGTACTTACTGAAGAATGCTCAAACCTGAACTATGGGTTCGTTACCCTTTTTAGAAGTGACAGTGACATCAGGGGATAATTAATACAAAGAGAGAACAAGACAAACACACTATCAATAACAACTGTCCATAATAGAGGAAATACGTTATATGAGAGAAAGTTTCATGCTAAATATAGTCTAAGTAGTGACAAAGGTAGACGTATTGTGTTCTGAATACTATGTATGTAAAGAGTTAAGTGTCAACTGGAAGTGTCCACAATAGAGTAATTTAAGAGTAGTATTGGAAAACTCTTACCGAATGAGTAACGAGGGATAGAAGTTTATTTCATTGACTCAATGTCCTTTTAATTTAGTGACTATTTCCTTTTAGATCCTATCCTTTTGATCCTTAAGACAACCCTTGAATCTTACGAAATATAGATATAGTTATTAAATTGGCGAACGGTGTTCACTAATAATTCGAGAACTTTACACCGATCACGTTGACCTTTTATCTTAAAATTTAAAGTAAATTCATTTTAATTTAAATTTATCGGGGGATGGATCCTTGACGGTATAACCTGTCGTTTCGAGATATAGTACTACAGAGTAGTGATAACGAATATTATACACACGACTTATTCGTGTGCCCATTTGACCTCCTAATAAGGTAGTAAAACGATAAATATGTAATAAAATCTAAGATATAGTCAATGTCGGAATTTTATAAAACAAATATCTGGAGTTACTTTGGTCATATTAAAAAATGATACGGTTCGGTTTTTTTTCCAAGAAAGTATTAACTTTCTATACATACGGAATTCAAAAGTCTCGTGACAACATTGTTGT
This sequence comes from Capra ibex, assembly GCA_006410555.1. Taxonomy (NCBI): domain Eukaryota; kingdom Metazoa; phylum Chordata; class Mammalia; order Artiodactyla; family Bovidae; genus Capra; species Capra ibex. Next base: position 12,733,853 of record SJYO01038983.1, on the reverse strand, counting down.
TAAATTATATAAACTTTACTCAAATAATATACAGTTGATATTCAAAAATTTTTAATTATTATAAGAATACTTACAAAACAAAAAAGAAACAATCGGTCTTATAGTGTAAGAGGTACGTAAGATACTGTTCATTCATTTATTTATGTACGACTCATATAATCAAACGATCCCGATGGTATTCTTGGATAGTGCATAGGTCACTAAGTTTATTGTCTGTAAAGAGAAGAGTCTCAAGACCTCCGACCCTCAGGTTCTGGTTCAACAGAAGTCCCAATTAAAAGAAACTCCGAAGAGAGGAACCGATCGCCTACCAATAGGGAGACCGATATGGTGAAGACCATAGTGAGACATACAGAAATAGAGGAGAAGAATACTTCTACCTTTGAGTAACATTCTGTGGAGAAGTTTCTGGGATTACGTTTTGTGTCAGTGTAGACCCCAACTAATTGAGTTTTATGTCAATGACCCCAACTAATTCAGAAGTTGTATTCTTAGACCCCTTGCCCTGTGTCAAGTCGAGTAGCGTAGTAGGAAAACCTGGGAGATAAAGACAAAAAAGGTTCGTGGAGACTTCTCCCCAGACTCTTGTTTTAATCTCTCGTAATTTAGTAAAAATATTGATAATACGTGAAAAATTCACATATCAGATTTCGTTCTTCACGAACTAAGTCTGTTTCGTGAATAGAAGAAGTTTAGAAGTATACTTCTTTTAATCACCTTTTACGGTCTCCGGTTAGCAATTAAAGGTTGTTCGTAAAATTTGATGTTACCTGACGTTAAAAAATAGACTCAAAAATTTTACGATTAGTAAAATAAAAGATATAATTTTTACGTTAATAGTAATTTTAATTAGGACGTCCGATTTGTAAAAATTTCATATAAAGAAGGAAGTTTACATGAAGACTAAAATTGTAAACGAAAGAATCGTATTCAAAGTTGGGTACTTTATTACCTTTGAACGAAAGATACGTTCATCACAAAACAAAAAAAAAAATTGAAAACGTTTGAATTTTCCGTGTCCAAATATTCATTACGGTATTTTCTGACCGGAGTATATTGTGATTGAACACAATTAAAACAGTGAACAAAAGTTAGTGATTCGACACAGTCTGAGAAACGCTGGAGTACCTGACGTCGTGTGGTCCGAAGGTACAGGAAACGATAGAGAGCCTCAAACGAGTTTGAGTACACGTAACTCAGTCACTAAGATAGATTGGTAAAGTAGGAGACCACGGAAGTCAGAAAAGGTCGTAGTCGCAAAAGACGTTACTCAGTTGAGAAGCGTAGGCCCCCGGTTTGATGACCTCGAAGTCGTAGTTAGGAAAGTTACTTATAAGTCCTAACTAAAGGAAATCCTGACTGACTAACCTAGGGGAACGTCAGGTTCCCTGAGAATTCTCAGAAAAGTGATCGTCTGTAATTTATTAATTTAAGTACCATACGATTACGTTCCCCTTCACTACTTCTGTATCGTAAGTCTAGAAATTACCAGGTGTAAAAGTTGACCTCTCCGTCACACCTTTATCGGGGTCAATGTCCCTCTGAATACGAACATGTCGAAGAGTTGACTCACTAGAACTTATTTTCAAAGAGTTAGGGAGACTCGGGACCCAAAGTGGGTAGATACTTTGACTCCGTGATCGTAGGAATAGAGGTGAAAGAAATTAGGGTGTCATCATAGATAATGAAGAAAGACCGTTCTAATTTTTCGGATCTCCTTTTAGTCGGGAGGACTAGTGATTCTTCCAAAAACAGAGGTATAGTGACGAGTGTAGTCACCACAAAGACACACGTGTCTTTCACTCCACCAATCAGGGAAGGGAAATTGATTCACTCGTGTTTGTAACTCTTGAATATTGTACCGAAAATAAGTCGTTGATTGAGATTTAAGAGTTTAATATAAAGTACTATAATATTAACTTTAGAATACTCTCAACCTCAAAACCTCTTAGAACCATACTAACCAGACACACGTTCGGACGATTTCAGCGAAGTCAGTACTGACTGCAAAACACTGGAATACATGGTATCCGACGGTCCGAGGAGAGAGGCACTTCTTGATTTCTCGGAGAACTAGTTTAACTTTCTCTTCTCACTTTTTCAACCGAATTTTGAGTTGCATGTCTTTTGTTTCTGGTACCGTACTTAGAAGTCCGTTCTTATGACCTTACCCATCGTTACGGGAAGAGGTCCCCTAGAAGGGTTGGTCCCTACCTTTGGTGCAGAGAATGTAGACGTAACCGTCCGTCCACGAAATGGTGATCACGGTCGACCCTTCGGGGTACTAACCAGATCGACCGGAGACAAGGATTGTGGGATCAAGGTAATGTGATTTGGGTGTCTTTTCCGGAGTTATTGGGAAGGTGATATCCGGTAATGAAAACAGGGAGTTTAATAGACTCTTCACAACGACATAATTTGAAACCGAAGTGGAAGAAGGATCTCCGACCCAGGAAAATTTGGATTCAAAGGATAGGGAAGGAAATGGGTCAGAAGAAAGTCCGATATCGGAAACGACGTTGACAAAAACAACCTTTGAAAGTCCAGAGGTTTGAGTTCACACTCACTGTCAAAGATCAATAAGTATCTCCTCTCGTCCCCTTTGCCTTTATTCGTTACTTCAATGAGTCCTAGTCAAGTCAGTGACAACACAGGTTGCGAAACACTGGGGTACCTGACGTCGTGCGGTCCGGAGGTACCGGTAGTGGTTTAGGACCTCGAACGAGTTTGAGTACAGGTAGTTCAGCCACTACGGTAGGTTGGTAGAGTAGGAGACAAGAGACGAAGAGGAGGACGGAGGTGAGAAAGGGTCGTAGTCCCAGAAAAGTTTACTCAGTCTAGAAGTGTAGTCCACCGGTTTCATAAGTCGTAGTCGTAGTCAGGAAGGTTACTTAGAAGTCCTGACTAAAGGAAATCCTACCTGACCAGCCTAGAGGAACGTCAGGTTCCTTGAGAGTGCTCAGAAGAGGTTATGGTGTCAAGTTTTCGTAGTTAAGAAACCGTAAGCCGAAAAAAATACCAGGTTAAGAGTGTAGGTATGTACCGATAACCTTTTTAGTATCGAAACTGATCTACCTTGAAACAACCGTTTTATTACAGAGACAAAAAACAAAAAACAAAATCAAAAAATAAAAAAATTAAAATTTTAGAAATTAAGAATGTACGCAAGGGTTTATACTTGGGGGGAGGGTGGAGGGAGGGGTATTGTAGAGACACCCAGTAGGGGTACGTGGTCGGGGTTCGTACGACATAGGACGCAGTCTGTATCTGACCACTAAGTTAAGAATGTACTATCATATGTACAATCTTACGGTAAGAGGGTTTAGTAGGGTGGGAGATATACGACGGATCTAACCAGTATCGAAAAGAAGGTTCCTCGTTCGTAGAAAATTAAAGTACCGATGTCAGTGGTAGACGTCACTAAAACCTCGGGGGGCTTTATTTCATAGAGTGATAAAGATAGCAAAGGGGTAGACAAACGGTACTTCACTACCCTGACCTACGGTACCAGAAACAAAAGACTTACAACTCAAAATTCGGTTCAAAAAGTGAGAAGAGAAAGTGAAAGTAGTTCTCCGAGAAATCAAGAAGAGTAGAAAGACGATATTCCCACCACAGTAGACGTATAGACTCCAAGAACTATAAAGAGGGTCGTTAGAACTAAGGTCGAACACGAAGTAGGTCAGACCGTAAAGTGTACTACATGAGAAGTAAATTCAATTTATTCGTTCCACTGTTATATGTCGGAACTGTATGAGGAAAGAAATGTATCCTATGGGACGCAAATAAAAATAAAAGAAGAAAGATTAACAGAAACTAGGAGTCTCTTGACCTTTTTCACAGTTGAAATGTAAAATCCCCGTACGGACACTTAAACAGAGGATGGTTATCAGGATAACTCAAATTATCACTTCTAAACATGAGGGAAACAATTACGTCAAACTTTCGTTAATGTATCTTTGTACTTCACGTTCGAATACTGGACGTGAACTCTTGAATAGTAAGTACTCCTTACTGACGTAGGAAGTAGGGATATTACTTACCCCTCACTCACCCACCTACTTGTGTCAAACAGGGGGAATCTTCGACCCCTACGGTTAGGAAGGTCTCAGTGTATTGAGCAATCGTGACAACCTCAGAGTAAACTGTATCCTTAATTCGTTTGTTTGGAAAGGTGGTTAAGTCTTACCGGTACATGGTGGTCGGTGTCTTAGTTCTTTTTCTATAGTCAGACAGTCAGGACAAGTAAGGGTCCGATGGTAGTCATAGACTCACTGTAGTTTTGTTTCTTGTTGTTATTGTTTTGGGACATACAAGTAAAGGACAACCTACCCCGACACGGGTTCAAGATACGAAAACAAAATTTAAACTAAGGAAACAAAATCTAAAGAAGAGGAAATGATTAAAATGAAAGGTATTGACTTTTGAGTAAAATTTTATCTTAAAAACGAAATAAACTTTCCCTTTGTTCAACTTTTTTATAACAATCGGGACAATAGTTGGAATTTACTACTTTTACAATGTCACAAACACCCTTTCCAATTTTGCCGGTTGAGACTCATTACAAGAATTTTTGTTTAACGATAAAGTGTAATAAACATTGTTTATAACGATCATATAAATGAATGACTATGGTAGAAATATACTCAGTTATCCTTCCAGTCTCCCAACATCAAGTTCTGATTATAGTATCTTACACATAGACACCAACATTAAATGCAGAAAATGTGAACCGTGGATCTATCGTATAAGTTTTCGTCTCTGTAATGAAACGGTTGTTTCCAGGTAGATCAGTTCCGATGTCAAAAAGGTCACCAGTACATACCTACACTCTCAACCTGACACTTCTTTCAACTTGTGACTTCTTAACTACGAAAACTTAACACCACAACTTCTTCTGAGAACTCTCAGGGAATCTGACGTTTCTCTAGATTGGTCAGATAAAACTTCCTCTAGTCGGGACCCTAAAGAACCTTCCTGACTACGATTTCGACTTTGAGGTTATGAAACCGGTGGACTACGCCTCTCGACTGAGTAACCTTTTCTGAGACTACGACCCTCCCTAACCCCCGTCCTCCTCTTCCCCTACTGTCTCCTACTCTACCGACCTACCGTAGTGGCTGGACTACCTGCACTCAGACTCACTTAAGGTCATCAACCACTACCCGTCCCTCCGGACCGTACGACGTTAAGTACCCCAGCGTTTCTCAGTCTGTACGGACTCGTTGACTTGACTTGACTTGACTATATTGATAATCCTTACCAGGTTAGACACTATTGTCATCAACTGTGAATAACTCGTACGGATGGTACTTGGTCCTTTATCCTACTCATGTTGTTCAACCGAATTTTGAATTGAAAGTCTTTTGATTCTAGTACCGTAGACCAGGGTAGTGAAGTCCCGTTTATCTATCCCTTTGTCACCCTTGTCACTGTCTGAAATAAAAAACCCAAGGTTTTAGTGACGTCTACCACTGGAGTCGGTACTTTAATTCTGTAAACGAGGAACTTTCTTTTCAATACTGGTTGGATCTGTCGTATAAATTTCCGTCTCTGTAATAAAACGGTTGTTTCCAGACAGATCAGTTTCGATACAAAAAAGGTTATCAACACATACCTACACTCTCACCTTGATATTTCTTTCGACTCGTGACTTCTTGACTACGAAAACTTGACACCACAACCTCTTTGGAGAATTCTCAAGGAACCTGACGTTCCTGTACTTTGGTCAGTTAGGATTTCCTTTAGTCAGGACTTATAAGTAACATTCCTAACTACGACTTCGACTTTCAGATTATGAAACCGGTGGACTACACTTGTTGACTGAATAAACTTTTCTGGGCCTACGACCCTTTTTAACTTCCGTTTTCCTTTTCCCCTACTGTCTCTTACTCTACCGACCTATCGTGGTGACTCAGTTAACTGTACTTAAACTCGTTCGAGACCCTCAACCACTACTTGTCCATTCGGACCGCACGACGTCAGGTACCCCAGTGTCTCTCAGCCTGTGCTGATTCACTGACTTGACTTGACTTGTCGTTAACACGGTATCCTTTATCTTAAGGAGGGGTCTCAGGTTTACTTCGTCGAAACCACTTCCCTGAAATTACCTAAATCTTTTCAGAATCGTTTCAATTCCCTTGGTTGTTCGTGTCACTCCGTGGATCTCTACTCTTTACTACCCTTCCGGGATGTTCAACGTCCAACTTCTCTCCCTCTTCTTTGTCTCGTCGTTTGTCGTAACTCTCGAACTTCAACTGATCGAGACCGAACTTATAGAGAAAAGGGACACTTGTTAATGATACGGATAGGGTACGTGAATAGTTAAGGATTTCAATATAACAAAATATATAGAAAAAAAAAAACCAGGTCCAAGTTATATATAGAAAATTTTTAAAGAAAACCTCCCGACTTATTCCCTGATAAAGGACGAATAGAAATAAATAAATAAAAAAATGTCTTTTAGATAAACTATAAATAATTTGAATCAAAGGGGTCGATACCAAACCGTAATATGTTTCGTATTATTAGTGTGTCATCTCAATTTTTATAGAAATGTTCAACTTTACACTATGGGAACAGAGGTTTATAAAATTAACGGTATGTAAACAAATTTTTATGTGTAATTTATGTACAAACTGTGAGATTTAAAAGATATTAGAGTTATGGTGTTTTATGTACATTATATGATATGTCTACATCTTTTTAGATCAATCATATATTATGAAACGAGTGGTAATTGTCGAAATAATACACTTTACGGGTATGACTGAATCTTTAGGATCCAAAACTCGGGGTTTCATGGAGACTCTAAAATTACATAACGTTGTTTATTTTTAGTGTCATATATTAACTTTAAAACCAACTTTTACAGTCTACGAATTTATAAAACCTATCTCCGTTACATTTTCTTTCTATACCTAGTACATATTTTATTTCCGTAGTCTGTGATTGTCATGGAAAACCGTCTTAGTTGTTCTGAAAATTAAATAATCACCGTAATGACGGGGAGGTTTGTACATGTGGGTACCGACTAAGTACACATGCATACCGTTTTTGGTGGTGTTAAAACATATTATTAATCGGAGGTTAATTTTATGTATTTTTTTATTTTTTCTTACTTACTTACTTATTTAAGTCTAACAAAGACTACGGTAAATTTACGAGGATAATATTCTTTTCGAGAAATCATTAGAGACGACTACAAGAAGATATCTTTTCTGAACAAAATACTTTTACTTCGTCGCAAAGATAAAACTTGAACGTTTCTTCCGAACTCCTTGTAATAATAAACAAAGAAACCACATGTATTTTGTCAGACTTCTTGATCACGGAATCTTCGACTTTAGAAAATTCTTCCTTTGAACCTTTGTTGTTATCGTAAGGATCGTTAGTCCAGTCGAACTGAGTCTACTACAAAAAGAAAGTAAATAAGTCATAGGTAGTAGCCTACTCACTTTAAAAAGGAAAGATTAAAAATTAATCATGGTTCTCGTTTAAGGAGGAGTCATTTTACTACCGACAAAACAGTCAGAAACTTCGAATGAACTTTCCCCGGAGGTCTATTAAGGGCTTTCTTAGGTGGACGTAACGTCCTCTAGGACCAAACTAAGGACCCAACCCTTCTAGGGGACCTCTTCCCTTACCGATGGGCGAGATCATAGACCGAACCTCTTAAGATACCTAATATATCGGGTACCCCAGAGTTTCTCAACCTGCGTTGACTTGTTGAAAATGAAAGTGAAACCTACGGTTGTGACATTCAACGATAATGTCCATGACCTTTATGTCTTTACCATTTTCTGTTTTAAAGAAAGGGTCACCTCACATGTAAGTTCAGACCCCTTTGTCTTTTATCAGTGTTTTATTTTAAATTTTATAAATATACACTATATTTTCATTGTTTTGTCTCACTCCCTTATTCTTTACAACACTCCGTAATAAAATTTATGTCACCTCTCTATTTCAGAAAAAAATCCTCTGTAAGGTTGGTTTTGAAATTATTTCACTCCCTTCTCGATTCGTCTATAACTTGTTATTCATGATACAAAATTTTATCTATTTACATTGTTTCCTCAGGAGACTCTTTAACTTAATTCACGTTACATAATTTTTACCACATTAAATACTCTCTCTATATGTAAATGTAACATATAATCAAATAACCCCGACGTCTTGACTTAGTGGTGTTTGATCCACGGAATTTTTTTTTAAATAAAGGAATGTCAAAACCTCGGATCTTCAGACTTTAGTTCCATAATCGTACCCGTATGAGGGAAACTGTAGAAAGACCACTAAACGACCGTTAGAAACCACTAAGAACCAAATTTCCATGGATTTATAAGTTTGAAATGTGAAAGGGACACACAGAGACAGAAGTATACCGCAGAGTATTCCTACGGTTTGACGTAATCCCCGTGTGGGATGAGGTCATTTTGGAGTAGAGTTAATTAATGTAGACGTTACTGTAAAAAAAATTGTTTTAATCCCCGTGTAAGTTCCATAGAATCGTATAGAAACACACACACACACACACACACACACACACACACACACACTACCTCCCTGTACTGAGTTACTTATCGTACCACAATGACTTTCCCTAAATAAAAATAAAAAAATAAAAAAATTTAAAAATAAAAATGAAATAAAATGAAATGTCATGACATAACCAAAACGGTATGTAACTCTACTTAGGTGGTGCCCACATGTACGCTAGGGTTTATACTTGGGGGGAGGGTGGAGGGAGGGGTGTTGTAGGGAGACCCAGTAGGGGCACGTGGTCGGGGTTCATACGACATAGGACGTAGCCTGACCACTAAGCTAAAAATGTACTATCATATGTACAAAGTTACGGTAAGAGGGTTTAGTAGGGTGGGAGAGGGAGAGGGAGACTCAGAGGTTTTTAGACGTTCGTTATTTACGACCTCTCCTACACCTCTTTTCCCTTGGGAGGATGTGACAACCACCCTTACGTTTGATCATGTTGGTGATACCCTAAATAAAAATTTATATATGTAAATCAATTAAAAATAACCTCGTATCTACTAAGTGTCACAACACAATCAAAGTCCTTGTGTCGTTTCACTTAGTCAAAACGGACATAGGTGAGAAGAAAATCTAAGAAAGGAGTATATCCAGTAATGCCTCATAACTCATCTCAACAGACACGGTATATCATCCAAGAATAATCGATAAGTAGGATATGTATCATGACACATCCTAAAGAATGAAACTCTCGGAAAAATTTCCCTTCAGTCTTCTCAAACCCTACCTATTGTCTCCTCTAATTACTGATAAAAAGGAAACCCCCTTTATAGAAGAGACACACACAATCAATTTTCGTCTTAAGATTCTCCGTTTTATTTGGATCTAGTAGTTATTCACAATTCGTTTCAAGACCTTAGTAAAAAAAGGGAATATCCTAAGTTTTTTTTTTCTTCTCGACAAAATTAAGACCGGAGATCTAGTAATCTTCATACAGTGTACTTTATAAAAATTAAATTTCACATTCCAATCAACTCGAAGAGACCATCGAGTCGACCATTTACGTCTTCTGGACGTTACGTCTTCTGGGTTCAAACTAAGTGCCCAACCCTTCTAGGGGACCTTCTCCCGTATCGTTGGGTGAGGTCATAAGAACGGACCTCTTAGGGGTACCTGTCTCCTCGGACCACCTACTGTCACCCCAACGTTTTTTCAGTCTGTACTGACTCACTGATTCGCATTCCAATCAATACCATTTAACTTTCTTTATCAGATTCTTCTGATACGGACTTCAGTTTTTACTCTAATTTAATTTCTTACTGACTCTTATTAATTTTTTGTTCTTGTTATAATTTAATATGGATTTAACGACCGAAGAAATTTTCGTGTAAGTACTTGATAGATGTTGAGGAAAAATTCCGATATAAAAATTAATTTTAATCTGAAAAAGAGACAAAAACGTACACTCATATACGTACAGATACACACACTCACGGAGACACACACAAAAGGTTTATCTTGTTCCACTTTCTCACATTCTAATAAAGTACTTCAGTACTGATAACTTTATAACTTAGACCATACCTTCTTTTCAAACCTATGAACCTCGGTCTTTAACAGTCAAAGATAAGTAGGTGTTGTATAGACAGGCAAGAACCTTTTGAATCGAATAGGAGACATTAATTTAGTAGGTAAACAGTCCTGACCAGTCTCCTAATTTATACTATTGTCTTTATGTCGTGGATGGGGATTACATTGAATACATTCAGTACTTACAATTAAGAGAAAGAGAGATCATTATAAAATGAGATTAATATCGGTTTAACGGTTACTCCTTTACTTATTCGGTTACATTAGTATATTTTTTAACTAATATTCGGTAGAGACATATAAAGTTTGATGGATCTTTTTAAGAGGTAAAGTCAATGCACAACTTTCTCACTTACTAATATTGTCTTTGACTGAGATCGTTTTCATCCAAGGAATAAGGAGTCCCTGAATTTGTTTTTTTTCAGAAGGTTGGTGTATGGTCTTAGAGAGATGATAACAGGACGAGAATCAGTAGTGGAAAAGAGTGGAACAGTAGACATGACCAGGGTAAGAACGAAAGTAGATTAATTGAGAGATGTAGTATGGGTCCGACTCAACAATTTTATGTTAATCAACAGTAGTGAAAGGAGGAATGTTTGACGACTTCTAAAGGACAACGGTATCTCACGTTTTGTTTTAAGAAAAGTGTCAGGAGTCCCGAGATCCGTACGTTCGATTCAGTGAACTGAGAAACACTGGGACACCTCACAAGGTCCGAGGAGGCAGGTCCCCTAAGAGGTCCGTTCTTCTGGTCTCACCCAACGACGTGGGCGGAGGTCCCCTAGAAGGACCGAGTCCCTGACTTGGGTACGGAGAATGCAGAGGACGTGACCGTCCGCCCAAGAAAGGGTGATCGCGGTGGTGGTCGTAAACGAATGACGGGACGGGAGTAAAGGGTAGTGACCAAGAGTACAAACGACCCAGGGCAAAGATCTGAAGTCTGTGTTCTAGTCAAGACGAAACCGGGAAACAAGTACAAGATTGCACCGAAAGAGAAAGGATCTAGTAGGACATTAAAGTCAATAGGTGAGTAAGGGAATGGGTAACTATTTTTCGTTTATAAATGACTTGTACAGGATACACAATTTACACTAAAGTCCTCAACAACTGTGTCCATATTTGTTTTGTCTGTTGTTGTTTGGGGTGAGTACACCGAAATTAGAAATCCCATTATAACTACCATGTTTGTTTGTTTATTTCTCGGGTATCCTCCACCACTCACGAGCCCCCTTTAATTCGTCCTTTCATCAAAGTCCTCTTGATGTCTCCTCCACTAGTAGTAAAATGATAGAGTTTACTTATTAAAATTTTTGAAACTGTCCTTTCCCGAGGAACCATTTCACTCATTTCCAGACTTTCTCTGTTGTCTCATTCCGTATGACTATAACCGTTCTTATAGTGGTTATGTCAAGGAGCGTCTCTGTTGACGATTACGTTTCCGACTCCATCCTCGAACTAGCTCCATGTAGTTAACCTCGAAGTATTATCTCCGTATTCTTCCTGCAAGTCAGTTGTCGTATTACCATATCTCTACGAAGACGGAGCACATCCTGGAAGACTGTTGAAACGTGTAGTAAGGTCTATTCTACTTCTCGGTACCCACTCAAAACTTTGACCACTCTAAGAAATGGTTGACTCGCTAGTCCCCTCGGGATCTCACTGACTATTGTTGATTGTAAAGGTCTGACATCCTACCAAGAAGGAATAGTACTATTTGTGAACAACTTACTTACTTATATCAATTGCCTGAAACGGAATTTTTTTTTTTTTTTCGATTATGGATGAAAGGATAATACATTATAACTTCATCATTTTATTCGGGTTAGGTGTTTACACGACAACTTAGAACCTTTTATAGAATAAAAATCACTTACGTACATTTCATAACTCCTCAATTGAACGACGGATAACGAGGAAACAGAAAAGGTCCTAATTGAACGGTTCATGCTTCTTCGATCTGAAGTATTCGAAAAGAAAGATTGACGACACAAGTGACACTTTTATTGTGGTTTAGAGACTTTATTGTTGGCGAACTGTAAGGAGAAGTATTGTTACAAACGATTTTCTAACTCTTCTGGATCCGTCACATCTTTTAGGAATGACACAGAATAGAAAAAAACAACAAAGAAGGTGACTCTTATCCCCGAAAGTTTACTTCTTATCGAGACAAAGAAGGACTTTTCTTCGATTCACTATAGATAGAGTAGTGTGGAGACTACAATCGTAAAGTTTATATTTGTTGAGACGAAAAGATATACCATAGGTTTTGTCAGACTTAGATAAGGTAATACATCAATTCTGTTTGTCGTTATTTTTTTTACTTTGTACCTACTAAACCATAAATCACGTCACCCTTCTCTGTTTACCCGAGACGTTTGTCTAAAAAAAAAAAGAACTTAACAAAACGGTGAATACGACAATGTTGCCCGTTCAATAAGGGTGAATTCTCGAAAAAGTAGATCTTTTTTTCTCATTCATCACAAACAACTAAATTACTATGTCACACTCATTTCGTGAATATATCAGGGGTAGTGTATCCAAAAGTCATAAACAACGAATGAGAAAGGCATCAATTACCACCACAATCGGGTTAAAAAGGTCGATAGGGAAGAACTCGAAGTGGAACTAATAAAATGAACGTAACTCCTTGTCCACAGGGGTGAAAAGGTTTCAACCGAAATACGGTGAAACAAAAATACTTTCTGGAAACAACCATAGGACAAAAGTCATTGGTTTAAGAAACCTAAAGATTGGTTTAAGAAATCTAAAGTGATTTATTTAGATTTCTACGAAGACGAAAATACCTTTTTTTTTTGTTTCGATTAAAGAAGAAACGAAATTTGACAAAGTCAATACTTTCAAAAGTATCCTTACGAGATAAAAGTCTCTAGCTCTCTGTACATAAAACGTTGAAGTGGTCTCTTGCTATAGACAGGTGTTAATAAAGAAGATAGTCTATATTCTATCTCGTACTATTAGTGTATCATCTTTTATGTGTCAGTACACATTGGTGTCTTTCTTACTATCTAGGTAGGTCCTTTCTCCCTTACTATAATCTCTTCAATGAACTGGGTAGATAAGGAGTTAATTATTTTATTTCTATTATTACTATGGATGAACAGTCAGACTTTACTTCACTATGTACATGTTAACAAAAATTTTTCACGGACTATGTAGTACACACATACACACAATCAGTGAGTCAGCACAGACTGAGAAACGTTGGAGTACCCGACATCGGGCACCTTAAGGGGTTCGTTCTTATGACCTCACTCACCGGTAAGGGTAGTGTGATTATATAGTATACACAACGTATTAATGCTCGGAAAAGGAGACTCTTCAAAGAGTGTCTAACTGACACGAGGTCTTAGTCACTGTACGTTGTCTACGACGGAGGGGAACAGAGGTCCTTTTACGACGAAAAACAACAAACAACAACAACAACAAAATAAGTTTTATACTCTGATTTATTTCTCACTCGGAAACAAAATAAAAGTATTATAGAAAGTACATTAGGAGAGAAGAGTAGGGTAGACCGTATATGTGTAGGAAAATGAAGTCGTAGTCCACTTCTAGACGTTGGGCTCCCGTTTATTAGATCATTAGGAAGTGTGTTGTCTGTTGAAAAAAATTGTAATCTAAATCTCTAAGGTTTTCCCTTTAAACATCACCCATTTTATTTAATATGAAGAAACTTATAGTCTTCATGGTAAAATTCTTAACGACTCCGACTTATATACTTTCTAACTCTTTGTAAAACCCTAATCGTACCTTAAGAAGTGGACCAGTATAATATATTCATATTGTTTATATTATACATGACGACGATAAAGTCAAGTCAAGTCAAGTCAATTAAAGTCAACGAGTCAGCACAGACTGAGAAACACTGGGGTACTTAGCGTGGTGTGGTCCGGAGGGACAGGTAGTGGTAGAGGGCCTCAAGTGAGTCTGAGTGCAGGTAGCTCAGGCACTACGGTAGGTCGGTAGAGTAGGAGACAACAGGGGAAGAGGAGGACGGGGGTTAGGGAGGGTCGTAGTCTCAGAAAAGGTTATTCAGTTGGGAAGCGTACTCCACCGGTTTCATAACCTCAAAGTCGAAATCGTATTAAGGAAGTTTTCTTTAGGGTCCCGGCTAGAGGAAGGTCAGGTTCCCTGAGAGTTCTCAGAAGAGGTTGTCAAGTTTTCGTTGTTAAGAAGTCGTGAGTCGGAAGAAGTGTCAGGTTGAGAGTGTAGGTATGTACTGGTGTCCTTTTTGGTATCGGAACTGATCTACCTGGAATCAGCCGTTTCATTACAGAGACGAAAACTTATACGATAGATCCAACCAGTATTGAAAAGAAGGTTCCTGATTCACAGAAAATTAAAGTACCGACGTTAGTGGTAGACGTCACTAAAACCTTGGGTTTTTTTATTTCAGACTGTGACAAAGGTGACAAAGGGGTAGATAAAGGGTACTTCACTACCCTGGTCTACGGTACTAGAAGCAAAAGACTTACAACTCGAAATTCGGTTGAAAAAGTGAGAGGTGAAAGTGAAAGTAGTTCTCCGAAAACTCAAGGAGAAGTGAAAGACGGTATTCCTACCACAGTAGACGTATAGACTCAAATAACTATAAAGAGGGTCTTTAGAACTAAGGTCGAGAACGAAGAAGGTCAGGTCGTAAAGAGTACTACATGAGACGTATCTTCAATTTATTCGTCCCACTGTTATATGTCGGAACTGCATGAGGAAAAGGATAAACCTTGGTCAGACAACAAGGTATAGGTCAAGATTGACGACCATATATGTTGTGTAATTTTTTCTTGTCTCGACATAAACTCAACGGGATGGTGAGATGGGTATGGCTTTCATAACTTAGACTCAGTATTTTATTGTTGACACCTCTGCCACGTTAATTATTGATACAGGTTCTATCACCTTTCACGTCTCACTATCTCCGAAGATTCAGTTCCATACTTAAACTTATGACCCTGAAAATGAGTAAAAGACTTCAACTTACGCTATTGTAAAGACCCCTAACTGAAGAAGTACGTTTTCGATTTCCGTTATTTTCGATGGTTCAACATATTAATACTTCTACTTCTATTTTATGTAAACAATATCCATTCTAAATGGGCTTCAATAAACTTAGAATGACACGGTCTCCAATAATATATAGGAACCTGGTTGGATCTGAGTTAAAACTTGACATTTGAATTCTCCGACTAAATCTAACGTTAATAGTTAGAGATCGTCTGTAAATTTTTTTTTAGATCCCCTACACAAATTTTATGTCCAAAGGTTTAGGAAAGGAGTCCCTAAACCTAGTTACACGGTTTATAAATCCAACTATACGGAACGTACACAGGATCTTCGGGTACAAATTTTTTAAGAGACCTCTGATGAGGGTTTCTACCCAACATTTAGTACGAAACCATCTATGACCTATTTTGCTAGAGATTTAAAGAGAAACCAGGATTTTTCCGTACGTACATATTTTCATGTAAAAATTTTACAATCGGGTACAATATAAAAGTTATTATTGGTTATATTAATGTTTTACACTCGTTGAAAATTTTAAAATATGAAAACCCCCCATGTTGTATACATATTATTGTAAGTAATCGAAATGCACACACTAAGTTACTTATAAATGTCTACGTATTAGTCACATGAGTGGTGAATTCGGTTTTATATCCCGTGAAGGTCTCGGAATCTTTTAAAGGACTACCGAGAAAGGTCAGTTATGGTATTGGATGAGTAGTGTACCATTAGTCAAAAGACTGAACACGTACAATTCAGTGAAGTCAACACAGGTTGAGAAACACTGGGATACCTGACATCGAGTGGTCCAAGGAGACAGGAACCTAACAGGTCCGTTCTTATGACCTTACCCAACGGTACGGGAGGAGGTCCCCTAGGAGGACCGGATCCCTAACTTGGGTGCAGAGAGTACAGAGGACTTAACCGTCTGCCCAAGAAATGGTGATCGTGGTGGACCCTTCGGGTGTTTCATGTGCGACTTAAGTATATGTAGTGAATACACACAAGTATGAAGGAGTCCACACAGGTTGAGAAACTTTGGGACACCTGACCTCGGGTGTTCTGAGGAGACAGGTACCTTAAATCTGTTCCTCCCACAACAGTAAAGGATGAGTTCCGTTAGAGGGGATGGGTTACTAACTTGTTGACAGAGGACGTAACCGTCCGTCTAAGAAATGGGTGACACGGTAGACCCTTTTGAATATTCCACTATTATGTACAGTCTTCATAATAAATACTAAAGAAAGTGAATTGCGAATACTCTAAGTAATCATAAAATACACATCAAAATAATTAAAATTTTTAAAAATAACTTTATGTCGACGAAATTTCAGAACATAATCTAAGTCCATACGTTGTTTCACTAAAGGCAATATCCAATAATAAAACTCATATTAAGGGTAAGATCTATCATCCGGGAACAACCAATAGATAAAATGTACATCATCGTACATATAAAATTAGGGTTTGAGGATTAAATAGGAAGTAGTGAGGGGAAGGGAGAAAACATTAGTGTGCAGAGACAGGTAAAACATTTATTCAAGTAAATGTGTAAAGAATTCTAAGGTGTATATTCCCTATAGTATAATCAGAAAGAGACTAAATGAATGATACTACTAGAGATTCAGGTACATACAACGACGTTTACCGTAATAAAGTAAACAAAATTACCGACTCATTGTAAGATAACACATATATATATGTGGTACAGAAGGAATAGTTAAGTAAAAAATTACCCGAAGGTACAGAACCGATAACTTTTATCACGACAATACTTATAAACCCAGGTACATAGAAAAACTTAGTATCAAAAGAGGTCTATTTACGGGTCCTAACCCTAACGACTTAGTATGCCATTGAGACAAAAATAAAAAAATTCCTTGGAGGAATGATAAGAGGTATCACCGACGGGGTCAACTAACACTGTCAAATTTCAGGATACTATCTACTGTCTATCTATATATCTACTACTCTATATATTATACAGTATACATGATAGGGTGACAATGAAGTATAGAAATGGTTGTGTTATAAAAAATACGTCGGTTTTTTTTACCATTTTATATTTTTCTACCTTTTATAACACAACCATTTACCAATATAAAATGGTAAAAAAAACCGACGTATTTTCATGAGTTGTACTAAAATTAAAGGTGAAGGAACTGTTCAGTACTACAACTTATAGAAACAGTGTACAAATCTTTAGTAAACTTTCACCGGATATTTGATTTTTTGTGCCGTTTTCTCTACGTATACATGTCTTGTCTGAAAAACTGAGACACCCTCTCCCTCTCCCGCCCTACTAAACCCTCTTACCACAACTTTATTATAGTATGTTCTTTGCTTAGCGATCAGATCCAAGCTACGTCCTATGTCCTACGAACCCCGACCACGTGACCCTATTGGGTCTCCCTCCCATACCCCTGCCTCCACCCTCCCCCCAAGTCCCCACCCTTAAATGCATGTGGACACCGCCTAAGTACAACTACATACCGTTTTGGTTATGTCATAACATTTCATTTTTTTTTTTTTTTTTTTTCTTCTTCTTTCTTTCTTTCTTTATATATATATTTTTTCCTTAGAGGGATACCCCCTCTTTTTGGGTGTCACAACATTTCACGGATGAATCAGAACATGAGTATAAAAGGTACAAAGGAATATAACTGAACTCGTATAAAATTACATAAAACTTCAAAAGAAAAGAGATATATACCTCTAATATATATATGTGTGTGTGTGAGTGTGTGTATATGTATGTGCATGTATGTACGTTATATAAGAGGGTCGATCTTCGAACGTAAAAGTCCAATAATTACAACGTAAAAAAATTTTCCAAAACGAAATTAAAATTATTCAAGATAAGTAGTTGGAGGATAAAATACTAATCACTTAAAACAAATAACAAAATTTTTGACAACTTACGTTCTAGCGATGTTATAAACAGAAACGAAATAAGATCCTCGAAATAAAAAAGTCCGAAATGGACATCCAGGTATCAGGTAGAACTCAATTTACAATACTTACCAGACTCCATCCTCATTGTTAAATGAACAAACGATATGTTCTATGGGTTGAAGAGGATATGGTAAATAACTTTAGCGATAGGAGAAGAGTAACTTGACGTCACTGTGACACGACATTCACTGAAAATTTCACACATAGAATTCTTTCTGTCTGTCTATCTGACTGTCCGTCTGTGTGTCTGTCTTTCTTTCTTTTGATAAGAAAAACAACTAGATTTAAAGATAGAGACACGGTTATGATCTGAGGGAATTAATATCATCTTCACTTTATACCATCACATTCAAGAAGTTCTAACAAGACTGATAAAACTACGAAACAGAAAGTTATATTTACTTGATTTTTGTCGGACAGTCATAAGTTGTGTATGTATGGGAAGAAGAACGTAATACTAACTCTAGTTAAACTCCTCTTAACTGTAGAAATGTTACTATCTCAGAGAGATATTAAGTACTTGTAACATGTAAAGAAACAATAAAACCTAGAATAAATTCAAAAGAGTCGTTACCAAAAACCAATAGTATCAAATATCACGAATGTATAGAAAATAATCTAAAAGGTTTTATAAATCGTCAGACCTTACAAATATATTTAAAAAAATTTAAAATTAAAAGATTTAAAACTAATTTTAATCGTTGACACTAATAGTAAACGTGTATCAGTAATAACTCCAGTTCTTATCGATAGAAATTGGGTTAGTGGTACGGTTAAACAACGGAACGTCCGAAAACGAAAGTATTCTAAGACTTAAGAATTTTGTACAGATCGTAAATACGTCTTCAGTGGGAGAGTCATGTACGTTGATGTATATACGTTGTACAAGATAAGTAAGAATATTGTATTCTAAAAAGTTCCGGGTACTCTTGTCATCAGTTACTAAACACAAAGAGTTCTATAAAACACGGACTTGACTGTGTTAAAACTCGTACATTACTATAAGAGCTTCAGGAATCTAACAGATGTAGTCCGTATGCCGGACTACAGGAGAAAGCAGTTGGTCTCGTCCGTATATATATAAAAAAAGTTTATGTTGGAGAATAGGACGACTCTCGTCTACCTTAGAGTCTGAGATACGGTTTTAAGAAAGATTGCTAATTAAGTCAACCGTGTATTCTCTCTTGGTTAAACATTAGAGACTAAATTTGGAAGTTATTTTTAAGATGTCGTTTGAAATGTCGTTTTAAGATGTCACTTGAAATCGATAACAAAGATAAAAGACATCGACTTGAAGGGATAAAAGAGACCAACCGTGAACAGGATCTTCACTCACTTGTGTGAGATAGTACTAATCCCAATAGATGTTTTACTTCTCAAAAGTCAATAATATATGTATATACATTATATGGATATACCCCAAAGGGTTCACCACGATCACCGGTTCTTATGTCGACGGTCAAGTCCTCTGCATTCTCTTTACCTAAACTAGTTACCCAACACCTCAAGGGAACCTCATCCTGTACCATTGGGTGAGGTCTTAACAGACTTAACGGACCTTTTAGGGTACCTGTTTCCTCGGATCGTCCGATATGTCAGGTATCCCAGTGTTTCTCAGTCTGTGTTGACCTGGTTGCATGGTATGTGTGTGTACTTTTAGAACTTGCAGTTTGTCTAACCTAAATGGGTCAGAACTTTAAACACATAGAAATTGTAGTTCTCTCATTTCACTTATAAAATTGACTCTATAAATAATTCTACTGATTTTGGTTTCAAACTTTAGATGAGGGTTTTTTAATGTGTATAAGAACGTATAGACGGTAAAAGTAACCATAAATTACCATGATTACGAGATTCCTTACTATAGTTATAGTAAGAGACCAAGGATTATAATTTCCTCGATTCTTATTAAACAGTGATTAGACGGGTCACGTTAATATGAACTCGACCAAGTTAGACTGAAAAGGATTACTACAGTAACCACGGTGAAATATCTCAAAATTACCCTAAAATTTAAGAGTACCACTTTGGAAATACTGAGTGACACAGAAAAAGAATAAGTGAACAAGGTTTATGTCATAACCACAAGAGGCAGGCATTGTGTACTAAAAATGCGTCCGAAACGGACCAAACGAAAAATTAACCTCCTATTAACGAAATGTTACAACAGAACCAAAGACGACATTTTGTAGTTGTTCGGAGAGAGGGACGAGGGGTAGGGTGGAGAGATCCAACAGTGTCTCATGACACAACTCGAGGGACGCAATACATCATTGAAGGGCAACCGAAAGATACCATGTGCACCATTACATGTACAAAGTTCCGATGACAGAGTTAAACAGGGTGGGAGAGGAAGTTGGTGATACGGGTGTTCAAAAACGGTGAAGACACAAAGATAAGGACGGGACGTCTATCCGAGTAGTCATGGTAAAAAAAGATCTGAGGTATACATACATAATTATACGTTATAAACAAAAAGAGAAAGACTGAATGAAGTGAGGCATATTGTCAGACATCCAAGTAGATGGAGTCATCTTGACTGGTTTTAACCAACGAAAAATACCAACTCATCGTAAGAGGTCGGTAGGGTGAGGACCCGTATATGGGACTCTTTTGGTATTGACTTTTTCTGTGAATATCGGGTCGTAAGCAACATCGTGACAAATGTTACCAGTCCTGTACCTTCGTTGGATCTAAAGGTAACTTTTGACTTACCTATTCCTTCTACACCATCTATATGTGTCATCTCATAACGAGTCGGAACAAAAGAACGATATACTAGAAACTTTAAACGGACACTGAGTTCTACGGTAGCGAGAGATAAGGACTGAGTTCTGGGGAGACACAGAGAGCATACAAAGGTAGTCAAGGGAAAGAGACCACTATCGAAGAAATGATAAACGTGACTTTTCTCCCCACAAGTTTGGGAATGCGTCTTTTTATAGTGAAAACCGAATATAAAGTCAAACTTTTATTTAACTAGGAAAGGACGTTACTGTACTGTGAAAGGGACACCGTAGGGAAAGAAAGTGAAGTCAAAATCGAACTTGCATTTTAAAATTGTCGAAGTATACGTTGTTCCACAAGTGTTTAGGAGACAAAGTCAAGTGATTTTTGTCTCCGGTTCGTTAGACAAGTGTTAGTCTTACTGTCTGAGACCATCCGACCGGACTACAGTCAGAATGTATAATTTGCCGTGTAACTTTTTGTGTAGTATTCAAAGTAACGTCATTTTCAGGGTTAAAGAGTTAAGGTCAGGGTTGAAAAAGGACTTGAATGACGTACTACATGGAATGATTGGAGAGACCTGAAGTTAAAGGAACTAATTTTTTCTTCGTAAACCAAATTTATTGAGATTTCAACATAGATCAAGATGTGCAAGAGGAACCCGGTATTACTACAAAGATATAATTTATTAAAAATAGAAATTAAGGGTTGACCCCTGAATAATTGTATATTCGAAAGAGTAACTTGAAGGTCAGTCTTGGTAGAGTGAATAAAGATTAGATAAAGACCTGTGTAAAACTCACTCTTCTGTAGGTGGGAGGTTAATGTCCTCGGACCTCGGACGGAGTCTTTGGAAACTTCGAAAGAATATAAGGGTCATTTCTGTGTAAAAACTTTGGACATTCTATCCCACTGTAAACGTTCCAAGTTCCGTCACACTTGAAACCGTGACTTGTATAATATGATAAGTCAATGTGAAGGACTTCAAATGTAGATTACATCCGAAATACGACGAAAACATTTTGTATGGAAACTTAGTTTCTTCTTTCTCCTTTATAGAGTCATTTCCATTAAAACTGTATTTCTACAGATAACAATGATCGTCTCGAAGACTTATGTGACCTTGTCAAGAACCGTCATTTCTCCAAAAGTAATAAATAAAAGGTAGTGTCAGATTGTTCATCCTTCCCTTTTTTCTTTTTAGCGATTTACAGATACAAAAAAACCGTGACACAGTTCTTTATCCTTTTCTTTTTACTTAGAGTGTCTTTTCTTACCCTATCATAAAATAAAAACATTAGTCGTCTCTACTAAAATAAAGCAAATGTCTTTGTAGAGATACTTTTTCACAAATTATTGCACAGCCAATTATGTAAAATTAACTCATCCTGTTGATATAAGTGAATAAAATCATCGATTAACTACGAACAAGTTTCTTAAAAGTCCTAACCAACTTAGCTACACACATAAAATGTCTCCAGTGCTACATCAACCCCCAACGAAAACTTAGGAACCAAAGTAAAGGGTAAACACTTTACAACCAATTCTCTGAGAGATTGGGAATCAAAAGGAGTAGATACTTTGGACATCTTGTATTAGTGACCACATTCATCGACCCATTCTTCTAAACGGGTTTTAACGTATCATTGCTGATCGCAATCGCGATATAATTTATGTTGTATAGATTTTACACTTTAGGTAAGAAACTGAAAATTTGAGGTAAGAAACTGAAAACTTTACGTCAGAAACTGAAAAAACAATAGGCCTAAATGGAGGGAGGTCCCCACGATCACCACTTCTCGGGCGGACGGTTACGTGCATCTATTTCTCCACGTCCAAGCTAGGGACACAGTCGATCTAGGGGACCTCCTTCCGTACCGTTGGGTGAGGTTATAAGAATGGACCTCTTAGGGCACCCGTCTCCTCGGACCTCCCGATGTCAGGTATCGTTACGTCTTTCAGTCTGTGTGACTTCGTTTAATCGTGCGTGGAGGGAGGGTCTTTTATATTACACACATGCAAAAGGAGTAGGAAAGGTCTACATGACACTATATATATTTTAGTGTAATGATATGCAATATATATCTCATATACACAACGAATATATATTAAATATTCTAGATATAGTATAACATATACAAGGAATGTATCTATCTTATAATATATATACATACCACCACCATCAGCGAGTCAGCACAGGTTGAGAAACGCTGGGGCACCTGAGATTGGATGATCCGAAGAGGTAGGTACCCTAAGAGGTCCGTTCTTATGACCTCACCTAACGGTAAAGGAAGAGGATATATATATATGTATGTGTGTATGTATATATATATATTATACACAATGATACACGGTCTGTCAGTAAAATAGATAAACTAGGAGTGTTTTTAGTATACTATGTTTATATAGAAGAGATTACATCCATAAAACTACATCGTTATAGTTTAATGAATAAGTTTCAGTGTTCGATAAATCAAACTCTGTTCTAAACTTAGGATCACCAAACCAATGATGATAAACAAAAGATATGTAACACTAATAACTCAAGGATTTTATTCCCGAAGACTGTCATAACCTCGTTATGAATTAGGTCAAATTCAAGATACTTTTTAGAAAAGATGAATCTTTACGAATATGATACCGTATCCCTTTGCCTCTGTATCCCTTTACGAACATGATACCGTCTCACAACAACCATCCTGTCTTTGATTGGATATGGTATATTTACGTTAATACATTTCGATTTGTAATGTTTTAATATTGGTGTCAACCCATTTTCATCACCGGTAAAGTGAAGTATCGTACAAGTGTACACTTTCCATTAAGAGAACTGATACCTCCAATCTAATCACTCCCTTAACAGTCCCACGACCAATCTTCAATAATATTAACAAGTTTCTTCGGTTTCTCTGGACTTGATCCTCACTGGACCCCGGACTCATTAATTTTGTTTCAACATCAAATAATCGTAATAACCATGATTCGACAGTTTCAGTTTTTTCCGTTTTATGTTTCATTTCCTCGTTGAAAGAAGATAGACAAACCAGTAAAATAGATAACGACGGGGAGCTTGAGAGGTCTGACCCTTTCTTAGAGTCACGTTTTTACGTCTGTGAAATCGTTGTAAATTTGAGACAGTAGAGTTCTAAAGATTACGTAAGGGACTGTGGGGTGGGGCTATTGTATTATAGTCTTACAATAGGTTAAGACTATTGTAAAACGGAGGGATGGGGGTAGAGGACGAAGAAAGAACTTTGTTTAATTCTATTCCAATTCTCTAATAAATACTTTCATCCTTCAGTAAAAACTGGAGTCTTTCTTGTCAAAGTTATCTCTTCACTCCGATTTCAGTTTGACACCATCTGTTTCCTCTTTACTTCCGTCCTTCTTTCACCTCTAATTTTCCTTTTATGACGTCTGTGTTCTCTCTCGTTCTCTTTCTCCTACTCTCCCTTTCCACCCCCTCTTTTTATGTTGTAGATTATGAGGACTATTGCATATCGTTCTTAGGTTATACAACTTTCTTAGGTTAGGTTTACTTTCGATTTCCTCTCTTTTCTACGAAAATCGACTACTGAAACATATACTTTCATTTAGTAGTTTTTCTATCATAAACTTACTGAAGGAAGTTTACACTAAAAAGAAAGAAAAAGATGAGTTCGTGTAACATATGTAGTATTTATACAAAGTCTAGAAATGAGTAGATTACATCTTGAGTTGGACAAAAACGAGGGTTTGAATTAGAAACTGTATTAAATAGACATAAAACAGTACATTAAGTAAAGTTTTATAAGTTTCAACCCATCTTTCTTTTTTATCCTTAATAAAGAATCAGTAAATACGAATCTTTACCAGGTCGGTATAATACACCTAAGAAAGTATATTGGGAATGTTGTTAGGTTTCTTAATTCGTACTATAAATGAACCATCCATTTATCTTCGATTCCCTCCTAATCACTAAACAGTCTACAATGTGTCAGTAAATAATCGTCTTGACCTCCGACTTAGTCCACATAGACTAAAATCTTTAATAAGTATAGAGTGACCTTGTAATTCCACTGTTACTCTATTTCTACAGTGAAGAACTCGGTATTCATTTTTAATACATGTTTAATCGTGATACAAAGGGAATCTCCGTCCCATTTTCTGAAGACTAAAAAATCCGTTGATACAAAGAGGAGATTATAAAGACGACAGTGTTGGTCCATACAATTTTTATATGAAATGAATTCGAGTAAAGTAAAGATCGGAGAAACTCGTATTTATAGACTAGGTGTATTAAACAAAGTCAAAGAGTCTAGTGTAGATGGGGTTCTACAAAATCAACTGTTAAATGATATATCTTGTTTTTACGACAAAAGGTTTATTTTCTTTTTTTCAAATATAGTTATTCCTTTATTGTCAAACATATTTATTATTGTGAAATGGTAGACTCGGTGGTCCCTCTAGGTATTTATTATTTGATAATAGAAAAACGAATGAATACACAGACATATACATATATCCCCGAAGGGACTATCGAGTCAACCATTTCTTAGGTGGACGTTACGTCTCTAGGACCAAGCTAAGGACCCAACTCGTCTAGGTGACTTCGCCCCTATCCGATGGGTGAGGTCCTAAGAACTCGAAGGGAACACCGAGTCGACCATTTCTAAGGCGGACGTTACACCCTTTGGACCCAAACTAGGGACCCAACCTTTCTAGGGGACCTCTTCATTTTCCGATGGGTGAGTTCATATCACCGGACCTCTTAAGATCCTGACATATCAAGTACCCCAGCGTTTCTCATCCTGTACTGACTCGCTGAAAGTGAATGAGTGTGTATACATATATACATTCTTTAGACTCTATTTATTCGAACTATTTTTGGAGATCCCTTTCTACTCAGAAAGACTCACAAAACATTGAACGAAAGTAAATAATTTAAAACTCAACTAAATAAGGTGAATTCGATTTGACTAAGTAATAAGTATAAATGACTTCCTGTATTTATTACAACTAAAAATATTATGTAGGTTTTCGAGAAAAATGTTTAAGTGATCCTTGATCCGATATTGAGTAACGGTTGCGTAATAGTTGAGTAATCTTGTACTTTAAATATTCTTAGAAACAAGTCGAGGTCCCTCTTTTCCATATTGTAAAATAGTGTCCACTCCATTTATGATTTATATGGTGTCTGTCTGATCTTACCCCTGTTTAATAATACATGAGTTATAATTTTTTTTTTTTTTGGAGAACTTTAGAGAATATCCTTCAACAAGGTGACGTAAAATTGAGAGACGTTTGAACGGGGAATCGTACCTTGTGCAATAAAACGTTTTATTGATACAGTTGTACTACCGACCTTTTCATTGGTGCAAAGGTTGTAAGAGTCACTATAGACGACATAGTTCCGGAAAGTGAAAAGAATAGGTTGTAGGTTTGTAGTCCGGGAAGGTACCATAGAAATTTTACCAGTACACAGTCCTTTTACCATTCTTTTCAGTAGGTAAGAGGTCAGTAAGTCTTACGACAAATGGCGGAGTAATTTTATTAGATGACACCAGTCAAACCCTTTACAGATCCCTCTCCTTTCTCTTTTATTCCTCTGAATATCGTAGTCTGTTTATGTTTCGAGATTAGTTGGGTCGTAAGTAGATTTTGAATGAGACACCACCCACGTAGTGTCAATGACATTTATGTCGTGTCTCCCCTCTTCCTACGTCTGGAGCACGAGTCTGTGAATATATTGATTGATGTTTATGTTGGTACACTAACATCGTCTTACAATGAATTAACGATATCGAGTTTATCGTGTCACGTACCATGTACGTTACGGGAGTTATCTATAATCCCGTAACAGTATATATGATATTATAATTTTAGTATCCATATAGTACATACGTATATATGGTGTACATAATATATAGTAAATATACGATATATACTCGATAATAATAAATTTTCATGAAAAAATTATAAGGCCTTTCCTTCATTATACAGTAGCAATCCTATTCCTTCCTACTAGTGTTTTCGAAGGTGACTTGTAAACTGTTTAATCCAACTAGAACTCTTTCTTTGATCTGGTATAATTGTCCTTTTATTCCTCGTCTAAAAAACAAACAAACAAAAAACGGTATAACCCATAAGTAACAACGTGCACCTGAAAGAGATCGACACCACTCACCCCCGATGAGAGAGTAACACCACGTGTTCGCAGAGTAACACCATCTAAGAGAACAACGTCTCGTATCAACACTCGAAGTTTTCAACGTCACACACCCAAATCAACGGGGTGTCGTACACCTTAGAAGGACTTGGTCCCTAGTTTGGGTACAGAGAACGTAACCGTCCACCCAAGAATCGATTACTTGGTGGTCCCTTCAGGTTACTCGTCTTAAGACTTGGTCTGTATATTCGTCATTAAAGGAATGTGGACCCTTACTCCACGAATACATAATTTAGGACTTGAAGTCTCCTGGTTGGAGGTAGGAAAGAGTCCAGTACCATGAGGCGGGGGTCTCGGGTACCGCGTGGAAGAGCTGGTACGCGATCTATGCATCCAGTGAACTCAAGGGTTCATACATGTTATGCAAAACGGTCGGAATCAGAAGACTCACGTCTGACGTGACACAACAGTATTGCTATGATGACTTATCACCGGTTCTGAACCAACTAACAGTCCTCACACCGACCTCGAGTCTTATTACCCGAACCACACAACCAAAGTCTTGTATCTGGTACACTTCCGAATCTCATTAAAATAAAACATACCGGTGTAAGACCTCACCTTAAGACTCCCTTCTTCTGTTAAGATATAAGCTTCATTCAGAAGTTCTGGCAATAGTTTCACATGGACTGCATCATTATTCTATCCTAGGTAAATAATCAAACTATCAACTAAACGTCAAAAAGTGATAAAATATTCCATCCACCTGCAGGTGAACCTACAAACAGGGTCTAAGATTTTTATGTTCCCTACCCGAACATTGGATTGGTCCTTTCATTTTAACGGGACGAGCGTCATATACCTAGGTGCACTGTCTTAATATCTTTTTTCTTACTTATTACCCCTCCTTTCTTACTGATCCTTCCACTATAAGTTCAGTCTAGTGTTTTATGACTACGATTCCTATACTCTAAATAGGATTACCACCAAACCAATACCGAAGGTTTCAATAGGTACATGTTTAAAAATCTTGGATACTTATACAATAGAGTACACCTTTTTTTCCTAAAACTTCTATACCAGTATAATGTCTAAACCCCTACTACAGACTAAATAGGCCTCCCAAGATTAGATTAAGGTACTAAAGAATTTTCGACTGTGGGAAAGGGTCGATACACATCTTTCACTCTGTGCCCCCATCTTCTTCTCACTCTCTCTAAGTCGTAGTGACTGAAATTTCCATTTCTTTCCTTTACACTCAGTTCCCTTTGTTCACCGGAGATCCTCGACCTTTCTCGTTCTTTTGTTTGAGAGACCTCAGAGATCTTTCATTACTACGGAACTAAAATCGTGACACTCTGGACACAGTTTGAAGAGTGGAAGTCTATTATTTACACACGATAAAATTCGGAGATTGAACAACAATTAAATAATGTCGAGGTCACCTTTACATTATCTCCGTCGCAGTGACTTTCACAAAGGTCTTTTAGAACAATCTTCAATTTGTCTCTATTTAAGGACGACATTGGAAATCCCTTAATAAAACAGTGTTTATTATTCTATTCGACTGTTTGTCACCAAATGTATCCACTACATAAAAGGAAGAAATTGGTCTTCAGGTCTCCATCCCGGAGACCCGATCTCGTCGACACGACCCTGGGTCTTAAGGAGTCAGAAAGACGTGAGGTAAGTTAAGTTGGGCACACGAGTCCCAATGTTCTACGGACAACATCCAAAGTGTAGACACAGACTCTTTCCTCCTTCTTTCCCCTACTTTTGTATCCTTCGTACGGTTGTCTCCTCCTAGAAGGAAATTTTATAACAAAGGTCTTCGAGGCAGGTTAAGTTAATGTGAATTTAAAGTAACCGGTCGTGACCAAATGAATTGGTTGAAGACCTATTTTCCTTCAGTGTCTATAGTCCCAAAATACACCTGTGTAACGGTCTCAAGACTATCATCCTTCTTAATCCTCTCCCTTTGACCCTTCTATTTCGTCCAAAGACTTAATATCCTGAATAGTTTCGAAGATTTTACAATCACATGCAACAGTGAGAGGTTCTCCCACTATATGTCACAAAAGGTTGGAATAGACTTATTCCTGTGTATTGAAATAAATAAAAGTATACCTCCTTCTAAAGTGGTCCGATCATCTGTCGTGTCTGACATTTTGTAACAATATTTCTTCCCATCGATAGTTTCCTAAGACTTGTTAAGACTTACCCCTTACCGGACTAAGTTAAAGTGAGACTAACGTCACAACGGTACCCACTGTTCCTTCATAACGAAACGTATCGGACAACGAGTACGAGGTAAGTTTCACGTTCTAGTCACCTATGTCCTCCCCGTGATTTATGAGGGATGACAATCCAATCCTGTCATTTGCGAAATTTCAAGAGTCCTAGAATAGAGAATTTGAAACATGTTCACTAGTCGTTTTGTTGAATAATTAACTTACTGACTACGTCAAAGGTTCTTAGATTTCTTTGACTAATTGGAAACGAAATCAATACATCTATATGACCTCTCTGAAATCCTTCGATTGCGAGCGTAGTTCCAAAACGAAAAATTCACGTTTTATGGCGACTCTCGAAACTTCCTTAGGCACTCACTCACTCACTACAGCGAGTCAGGACAAGTTGAGAAACGCTGGGGTACCTGACATCGGATGGTCCGAGGAGGTAGGTACCCTAAAAGGTCCACTCTCATGACCTTACCCAACGGTAAAGGAAAGGGTCTCCTAGAAGGGTTGGGTCCGTGACTTGGGCCCAGAAGGAGTGACATCCGTCTGCGAAATGGCAGACTCGATGGCCCTTTCAGGACTTCCTTAGGCATCATCATGACTTAGGTCTCATCATGACTTCTCTCATGACTTTTCTCATGAGTGTAGTCTAATCTCTTTGTCAGATAGTAATGTGTCGACAGGTGACCACTAGAATCCCGTCTTCGGGTCAAGAGAGTAATAGGTC
This sequence comes from Capra ibex, assembly GCA_006410555.1. NCBI lineage: Eukaryota > Metazoa > Chordata > Mammalia > Artiodactyla > Bovidae > Capra > Capra ibex. The sequence goes on along the minus strand of SJYO01038983.1, from coordinate 12,703,957 downwards.
TCATCCAAAAAAGATGATAAAGTACTCTGATAACTCGTCATTTGAAAATGGACTCTATTCGTAATTCAAAGTCCCCTATCCTAATCTTACGTCAGATACACGTACATATCTGGCGAAAAGGAAGACATTTTATTCTGGTAGTAGATGAAAGGTGACGAAGGGTCCTTAAACTTTTTTACTCGAAACCGCTACGGAGATACTGGTATTAGCCCAAGATGAAATAAAGTTTATATAAGGACAAACCTTAATTTGTTTTTTAGTGGAGTGACGATGTTGATTCAATTGTACACATCTGTATCGACATTTAAGTCGTTATATAAAATTATATTGAACGATCCAAGTAGCGTGTAATAACTCAATTCCTGTCTCACGAGACGCCCCTACTTCTATGTCCCCATATCCTGTGTACGAACACCAGGAGCCTCTCTAAAATGAAACCCATCTCTTCTTTTTCTAAGTCTTTGCCCGTTGATTTGGACGTTCTGTCGGTGCCAACTCCTTCTCTCTACTCTAAATTCGTCTCCGGTGTAGTAATTTTCTTGACAAATGATGTCTGAACCCTTCGTAGTTTGCGACGGGTCCGAAGTCTTAATGTAGGGACCGTGAGTTCTTCTTGTCGTCTCATGTTCGAACCGAATGTTTTGTTCTTTTCTTTTTTGCTCTGGAAGAGAGGGGGACGATGAGAGTTGACGGGGAGGAAACACAAGACCATTATGGTTCCCGTGTAGCGATCGAAATCGTTAACAAAGGTGTGAAACGTTATGACAAATGGACACCCACGTTGGTTTACAAAAGACTAGTAGATATCCATTAACTTGTAACACGAAGTTATGAACGGAGAAAGTACGGTTCGTCCCACGGGCCGAATTCGTGACCCAGTCACGACTAATTTAATTTATAATTCAATACTTTTGTAAGGACCGCTTCCCTTTTAAGGAGGAGGTATGAAAATAAGGAAACTTATAGTATGTAAATTTCAACATTATGTGTCAATTATTAACTTATTATTAAAATAAATTAAACAATTATGTAAGGTTGGGAGAACTCGACAGTCTCTTCGTGGGACCTCCAGACCTTTACATAACGAGTCGTTACATCGTAGTCGTGTAAATTCATGTTTAAGGTAAAGACGGTGAATAATAGGGACCTGAAGATCCGTTCACTGGACTGAAAAGATTTGGAGTCAAAGGTGTCTTCTTTTTACCTCCATTAGGTAAATTGTCTACTGGTAAAGCACATATGTCTAAAAATTTTCTGTTTCTAAAACAACATTTCTATTTTAATGGAGTGTGTACAACATCGTCTGTGGGAAACTTGAACTTACTATAGGGGACCGTAGTAAACTGCACCGACCCTCCGTCTCTCAAGGTACGTTTGAGTCCAAGTGGAACTGAAGGCCACTGGGTGTGGTCCGTCTTTCCCAGATAGACAGATAGAAAGACGTAGTGTTTCTGTCTTGGATTATGTTTGATGACTTAAATCAATTATTATTACATCGTTATAACCAAGTAGTGACCATTTCTAAAATCATTATCCCTTTTCATATCCCTCTACAACTTAAAGGACGAGTCATACAAAATAATTATTTGGATCTTGACGAGATTTTTCTTTCGATTAATTAATTTTTTTATTGTTAGATCTCGTGTATACGAATAAAGACTAGATTTTAAAGTCGTATAACTTAAAAAACACACATTACGTAAAGTTCCGAAGTAAAGAATAGGTCCTTACCGTAAGAATGGAAACTTATATATTTCACAAAGTAAAGTGTTGTTACTGTGTAAAAGGAACAATGGTCCCACCGACTTTCTGTTCATGTTGATGTTTGGTAAATTTCACTATTATGTCAAAGTATATTCGAAATGTCGATTTCCTCCGTGACAATTAGACGAAAATGTCAACTTCTTTGCACAGTGTGTTGGTCCTTCGTCAGTAAGTCTTAAGTTTGGGTAAGTAAAAAGAATCGTAGGTACTACGGAAATCATAATGTTTCCATTTATGTAGAGAAGGAGAGATATATATATTAATACATAGAACCGGGAGATGTTCTTTTGAACTCGGATTAAGAAGTCAGTGAACTGTTTGTCGTATCGAACGTAGGTGCTATACGGTGACTTGGTAGAAACAGGAGTTTTACAATTGATTATTTGTTATAAAAAAAAGGTTTTCTAATGGTAATTTTATTACTTTCGTTATTTCACTGCCTATGTAAAGACCTATTTTATAAAACAATTAAAGGGAACTAAATAAGTGTCCGTAGGGATTGATTATAAATATGGTCTCTCTTAAGGGAAAGATTTATTCGTCAACCATAAGATCCTTACTAATCGGTCAACCAACGGGAGTCGAGTCGTGTCTTGGAACCTACAATGTCCCGTTAATATATCTCTACCTACTAGGTCTACTCTAACATTGTTCCTTAGGAAGTCTCTCCCATCCTGAGAGAAGAAGGATTGAAGCCTATACTGTAAAAATTTTTTTATAAATAAACCGACGTAGACCAGAATCCACATCGTCCGCCCAAAGAGAGGTCCACACCATACGTCCGAATCTTAGGGGAACCGTCCACCTTAGAATCAAGGGTTGGTCTCTAGTTTGGGTTCAGGACACGTAACCCTTCCGTCTAAGAATTAGTGACTTGGTGGTCCCTTCGGGGACCTATACTGTAAAAAACCGTATGACTTAGAAAGGAATGAGTCGAGTCACGAACGCACAACATCGGGTACAGGGACTCCAAGTAGACATAACTAAAAACGTACGTAGAAATTCCTGTCCCTGACAGAAGAGGTCCTATGTTCATAATTGTGGTGACGGAGTTTCTAACAACTTTCGTAACCCAGTAACTGAGTCTTTCGTCTTTTTACCAATTTTCGTTTTGTTTTATTGTCGTGTTATTCTTGTTGCGTCTCTATCAGGGTTCTATTAATTGTAACGTAGACGTCCACTTTTGCAATGTTGGGATTGAAATACTTTTGTTTACGAAAATAGATGAAATACGGTAAAATAAAATGATCAGAGAAAGGACAATTTCCATAATGTTTAGTTAATACATATATCGTTACTTTTGACGTCCATATTAGAGATCCGTTGTCTAGGACCCTGTATGAAACATGAAAAACACCAAATACAATTCTATCGTATATTTAGTATTTAGAAAGAAAAAGGAAATAATTTCTGTCATTTTTAGATAATAATAACAACAACAATAGGGATATTGACTTATAAAAGATATCATCTAGGATTTTAGATTTCAGTGAAGACCGTAGGTATGATGGAGAAACGTGTAAGAATTGTTCTTAAGGAGTCTATGTAGTAAATTTGAGAAACTGTTCGATTAGTTTGTGGCAAAAGAGTGAAATTTTTAATTGTAACGTTGTATAGTGGAACTCTTTTAAAGGTTTAGATCTTAGTGATGGAAGTTTTGGGAAAAGATGACTAGAGGAAGTAGGTATGACTGGTGCCCGATGAGTTGAGGACGACCTGACTCGTCGTGGTCGATGTGCCCGGAGCGAGTGTGGGTCCCGGGGTGTCTAAGTGAAGGGTCTTCTGACAGAGGAGAAGGAGTGACGGAAGAACGGGATTAATAAGATGGACGGTCGACAGTAGGACAGGAGAAGTGTTAACCGACTAAGTTATCAGGAAGTAGAAAGTTGTGGTGAGGGTCTTTATGGACGAGACAATTGGCAAAGACGACGACGACGACGACGACGATTCAGCGAAGTCAGCACAGGCTGAGACACGCTGGGGTACCTGACGTCGGGTGGTCCGAGGAGACAGGGACCCTAAGAGGTCCGTTCTCATGACCTTACCCCACGGTAACGGAAGAGGCCAATTGGCAGAGGTCAAACTCCAAATATGGATTCACCTGTGTGAATCTAGGATGAGTCGTAAGGAGGAAATGATATTGGAAGGATTGTGTTATGGCCAAAACAGGAGAAGCATAACAAAAAGAGACAAGCGACGTGGAACAATAAAGTCCTACTTCTAGAAACTCTGTCTCGTCCTCCCTCTCTAGAGTCGACCATTCCACTATATCACCCGAAGGGACCACCGAGTCTCCAATTTCGCAGACGGACCTTACGTCCTCTGGGTATCATGTGAGCTAGGGGAGTGACCAGACCTAATGACCGTACCCCTCTGGACCAAAGTTTAAGACTGAGACGTCCAATGTCCCACGTGTCAGGAACTGTCAAAATGAAAAGACTCTGGGTCAAAACATTATAATGATACTTCTAACATTGTAGTGAAATATTGTAATAATACCCCTAATTAAAAATAATTTCCGGATCCTGTCAAGAACCGTGTAACATCCATGAGTTTTTCTCCCTTTAAAATATATACCTCAATATCTATTTGTGAGAAGACACATCGTATGACCTCCGCAAAAGTTACTTTGAAGTCTTAGGAAATCGATATAATAAAGTGCAGGGAACGATTAGAAATGTAATAACAAACCTGTAAATATATAGACTATACATGTATACACACACACACACATATATATCATCACTTTTGGCACGTCAGCACAGGTCGAGAAACGTTGGGGTACCTGACATCGGGTGGTTCAAAGAGACAGTTACCTTAAGAAGTCCATTCTTGTGACCTTACCCATCGGTAAGGAAAGAGGTTCCCTAGAAGGGTTGGATCCCTAGTTTGGGTTCAGAGGGCATGATGTCCGTCTAAGAAATGTCAGATTCGGTGGTCGTTTCAGGTATATTGTATATATATATATATTATATATATTAATAAGATACACATTAATAAATATCTTACTATATATGTAAGTGTAAAGGAAATATACCGGAAAGAGAGAGGTATGTGTGTGTGTGGGAGAGAGAGAGAGAGAGAGAGATATATATATATATATATACTTCATATCATAATATGAACATAAAGACATTGGTTTCTTTTATATCTAACATCCCTCTTCACATCGCTTCATGTTCTTCGAGGTTTGGACCCACTTTCCCTAAACTTAAGACTGTCAGATACCGTAGACAATCACCTACTGGAGTATGTGCAATGAATTCTGAACAGTTGGAACGAAAGAGAAAACGTTTTATTTCTTTTATGTGAGACAGTCTTACTCAATAAAGATCCTAAATTCTATCATCAGGTACTCGTTACATGTCACACATACACACACATAGACACACACACACACACACACATACACACACACACACATCATACAAAAGGATCTTCGTTATCAAACTCATAAATAGTCAGGCCACAAACACTACCAAAGTCCCTTGATTGTGTTATTACCCTTGATTGGGATATATAAACATGAAAATAGGGAAATCCTACAGTAAGTGGAGATATGTGTTGTGACATGAGACTGTTTCGGATGACATATTACTTATGAACTAAGTAAAAGTGCCCTCTTTCGTGTCACCCTTGTCTCCTCTCCTCTCTTCTCTCCTTCTTCTGTCGTCCCGACTTCGTCCCTACTACAGTACTCCAACGAAGTTGTGAGTAGTGTGCCGTCTGTGCACCGATACAGATTGCTGAGAAGGGTAGTTTTAAGCTGGCGATTTAAAAGTGTCTTTGCAAGGAAAAATTACGGAAAGTACGAACCGTAGCCCTGAGGGATAGTAGAGAGGACTTACGGTTTATATGGAGGTGTACGAAAAGTAACAAGAAGAGTTTCCTGCGCGGTGGTAAATATCGTAGTGGAAAACGTAGACCCAGTAGACAAAAGGCCAATGTGGTTCGAGAACGATTTAGACATTTACTCGAGTCTCGTAGGGAAGAAAACCTCCTAAGAAGCAAAAAGAGGGAGATGAGACACGAAGTACGACCCTGATACACACGGGATAGGTGTACAATGAAAAAGAAAGGTTCATTCCACTCGGTCTCTGATCACCTCGTCAAATTGTTCTTCATTTCGGTAAAAACTAGATAACCTTTAGAGAATGATATTCACTATAATTGTTATAAGGATACTCATTTTACTCTAGATGACCGGACCATTGTATGACCCGGATAAGATATGACAGTACCCGACTTACTAAAGGGACACTTAAAACGTCCAATTTCAGAATTGGGAATTGGAGATCATGACGTATTCTCTTGTCATAAACCTCTGTCTCGGAAATTTTGTTCCATTATTTACATTTTCCTGAAGGGGTCCCCGAATCGTCGTTGCTTAAGTGGACGTTTGAGTCCTCCACATCCTCGGTGCCCAAGCTAGGGACCCAGTCGTTTCCCAACCTGAGTTGAATCACTAAATTGTTGTTTTTGTTAATTACGTTTTGTTTAATTATTCAGGATTGAGTTATACTGAGTATAGAAATTCCCTTCCTTTCTAATCCTGGGTCTTTACGTGTCTTCTTTCTAATACCTCTCTCTCTCCCTCTACCACAAGGGACCACCGAGTCTGCCATTTTCTTAGACGGACGTTCCGTCCTTTGGTACCAGGTTAGGAACCCAGTCCTTCTAGGGGGACCTCTTCCCTTGGATGAAGTCATAAGAACGGACCTCTTAAGGTACCTGTCTCCTCGGACCACCCGATGTCAGGTACCCCAACGTTTCTTAACCTGTGTTAACTCGTTGAATTGTGAACGGAACTGAACTACTGGTGGATTCCGGCTCTTCCCAGGATCTTCTTTAGTCGAAACAACTGTGGCACTCTAAACTTAAGATCGGAGCCCCTGATAATCTTTTATATAAAGACACAAAATTCGTTATCCGACAATATGAAACAACACCTTCAGGATCTTTTAATCGTAAATATATATGAAGTGAGGTAAACAACAGGATACTTCTTGTTTATTGATAGTGAAAGGGGAAAAATATCTTCCACTTTCATTCTGGGTCTTTATTGTAAACTTCCTCTTTTAGTTCGGTGAAAATTAGTGTAAATTAGTTACACTAATTTATGTTGGAATTTTCCGTTTATATTAGACTCCGTTACCTAAACATCGGACTATGAGTATGTAATTTATGTAAAGGTCAATGGACACAGTAAGTCATTTGATTCAAATTAACATAGAAAACACAGTTCGTGACACTAGACACAACTCCTACGTCTCTTTATTTCGTACCAAGAAGGAGGTTTTCGAGAACCAGAAAATCTCTATTCCGTGCGTTTTATCTAAGGAAATTACGCAACATTACCTGTGGGTAGATTAACAGTCTTAAGATCTGTATCTGTACTAACTGACACAACTCCTAGTTCTGTCGGGAAAATCTACTTTACTACTGAGTAGAATCGGAACTTCGTACTCCAACAGTCTTATTACCGGTTATTATCGTGGAGTCTACTTTTGTTACAACGTACAATAATAAATCAATGGTCGACCCGTCTATTCGTCTACTGGTCTTTATGTTTGACTCCGTGTGGAATCGGTAAATTCCAAAAGTAGACCTGATCGACACGAGTCTTTAACGAGGGGACTCGTGTTGGACCGATGGGGTCGAGTCGATGGACGTTTAACACCTCTTGGGTAGTTAGGACTACTATCTGACTGATTGATTTGTTGACGGAATATAGACAGGTAAATAAAAATTAGACCCGACTATTATGATGGTTGGAGAAGGGACGTCTCATATATACTTCTATTTACTCCATTAAATACGGTATTCCAAGGTTTAAGGAATCTCTTTTTACAAGTTTATTTAAATGTCAGTATAATATATAAGGAATTATTTATAAAATAACCTACACGTATCTTATAGGTACTAGCGAATTCTAAATCCCCCTTCTAGAATTTAGAAGGGGGATTTCTTTTCTGGGCATTCGGAATTTGACGGTTTTAGGTCTTCTATTAAATTCGTTACACTATTCATTCATTCAACTGGATAAAGAGTAAAATTTCCGTCTTTATTTTTAACGATAAGTATACATCCTTTTCCAAAGGAAGATACGATTCATACTCATTATAATTGTCTTTCGAAAGAGAAAGAACCCTTTATGAAGATTCAACTCGATTAACACGAACTTTCTTTGAGTCTGTTTATGTTTCGTGTTGGTGCTTGTCATTAGTATCATCGTCCAGGAACTTGTTTAGATTAGTTAGGGAAATACGACGAGGACTCTACGACCCGTGTAACACCTTTTTCGTTCCCAAAACTTCAGTACTGCTGGTCACAAAGGGAGGTAAAAGAAGGCTAATATTCGCTCACCCACCGTGTCAACCATTTCTTAGACGGACGGTTACGTTCTCTACGTTCTCTGTACCCAAACTAGGGACACAACCCTTCTAGAGGACCTTGTCCTTTACCGTTGGGTGAGGTCATAAGAACGGACCCTTTAGGGTACCTGTCTCCTCGGACCGTCCGATGTCAGGTACCCCAGCGTTTCTCGGTTCTGTGTTGACTCGTGTATACGTGCCGAAACCTGTTCACTGAATTTAAGAAATATGGAGCTGCACAAGTATCTATTTTTACCTCTGTAATTATTCGTCACTCTTCTAAACAACGTATGTACGTACTAGTCAGTGAAGTCAGTACAGACTGAGAAACGTTGGGGCACCTGACATCGGACGGACCGAGGAGAGAGGTATCCTAAAAGGGTCGTTCTTATGACTTCACTCAACTTCTAAACAACGTTCATGGGTATTCCATTGAAATTTTTGTAGATCATGAGAGTAGTTCCATAATATCCACCAGTAGTCGGTACTATATAACAAGAAAGGTGTTTTACACACCAAAGATTGTCCGTACCACAATCTGATTTGAAATCCTGAATTTACTGTTGAATAATTTTTTACTGATGATAATAGCACCTGAAAGGACCACCGAGTCTGTCATTTCGCAGACAGATGTTACACCCTCTGGGCCCAAGCTTTGATAATAGAATAAATTATGAGTTATTAGAGGATGTCATCTCTACGATCGTGATAGTCATAAGATATCCAGCCCTTTGACCTGAAATCTCTCTAATTACGTGAATTGTTTAAGTTTTGCAGGCATGTACCGTCTGTACCCTGGCGTACGGTTTTAGTCATACCCTTCTGACACGAGAATTCAGTAGTGTTCCACGGCAGATATCTTCTTCGTTGACCACACACACACACACTAATTGAGTTACATTCGTTTCTAAATCAGAACAAAGATAACTTATTATTATAACTAATATAGAGCCTAAAGATGTCGTATAAATATAAAATAGTCCCACACACACACACACATACACGTATTTTCTGTTGGAACGTTTCGTCCCAATTTCTTTAGAAGAAGGAGTAGAAAATCCCCTATTTTCTTTAAGAATCTCTTACATTCATTGAGATAATATGCATACACACACACACGCACATTTATGTGTGTGTGCATGCTTGATTTTTCCACGGTAAAACGAAAACTTGTTAATCGATGAGTTGAGAGATGACCCGAAGGGACCACCGAGTCCACCATTTCTTAGAAGGCCGTTACGTTCTCTGGACCCAAGCTAGGGACCCAATCTTTCTAGAGGTCCTCTTCCTCATTAAGAGACCATAAGAACGGACCTATTAAGGTGTCCGTCTTCTCGAACCTCCCGATGTCAGGTACCCCAGTGTCTCTCAGTCTCTACTGAGTCGTATGTACGTGTTTTTTCTTTCACAACATATAGTGGGTGATCGTGACGTGTGCCCTCCAATAGCGACCTGACACCTGTCTTTCCGGACCGGTCATCGAAGTAGACTCACAGAACGTCTGAATCCTTTTAGTAAATTTATACGAATCACAGTGGAACAATCGCTTTGTACCTATATTTTGAAAATAAATTCAAAGAATGAAGTGTCCCACTTCTAATGAAACGAGATAGTGGTCGTCCCTACTGAGGAGTCCTGAGGGAGTCTGAGAAAGTCTTGATTAAATCAGGAGAGAGAAAGATTAGGGTTACGGAGCGTAAATCTTAACGGAAGGGATAGATAGTAAATCCTGACTAATGAGTCTGGTAAAAGTGACCAACCAAAAGTGAAGAGGGGTCGAAGACGGAACCGAATAAGAAGAGTTCCAGCACAAGCTGTCGGACTCCTGTGAACGGTAAGGGAAGAGTCGAGTCAGGACTCCTTTTATATACTGTCGTTTGAGTCTACAGACCCGACGAAGACCAAACTCTCTTACTAGACCTGTACGATATTTTCTCTACTCTCTTCCCTTTCTACCCCTTTCTCGTTTCAAGATTTCACTTACTATCTTTGGTTCCTTTTACGCCCACGTCCAACCGACATGTGAGGGAACCCCTCTTCCATTCTCGTCTTAAAAGACCTCCGTCTACACGAAAGTTTTAGAGTACACTGGGTCTGTAAAGGGTAGGTTCGTCGGGTTTCTAGAACTTGTCTGAAACGCTCTTAAGAACTTTACAGTAACGGAGGACAGAAGGAGAGGAGTACAGACATTATTGACCTTTTTTTATACCACCACCATCTTTCCCTTCCACTAAACAAATTTCCCTTTAGATGAGAAGAGGGGACTTTTTCAAAGGGTCCAGAATTTTGACATTAATAATGGTTCTGGATTTAAGTTACAGGATCTTTAAGAATGGAAAAAATAAACTCACCCGTCTTATATCCGTCTGAGATAAATTTTAGTCTATTGGGTGATTGGTGCATACCTACACTCTTAACCTGATATTTCTTTCGACTCGCGGCTTCTTAACTACGAAAACTCGATACCACAACCTCTTCTGAGAACTGTCAGGTAACCTGACGTTCCTCTAGGTCGGTCAGGTAGGATTTCCTTTAGTCAGGACTTATAAGTAACTTTCCTAACTACAACTTCGACCTTGAGGTTATGAAACCGGTGGACTACGCTTCTCGACTGAGTAAACTTTTCTGGGACAAACCTTTCTAACTTTAGTCCTTCTCTCCCCCTACTGTCTCCTACTCTACCAACCTACCATAGTGGTGAGTTACCTGTACTCAAACTCATTTGAGGTCCTCAACCACTACCTGTCATAATATCATACCTAACCGTACGATGTCAGGTACCCCAGTGTTTCTCAGTCTGTGTTGACTCGCCGACTTGACTTGACTTGGGTGTTCAGCGACGTAAGGGACTCTCCTTTGTAGAGTTCCCCGTTCCGTCCCAAAAGGTACAGGACAGAGGAGTATTGGGGGAGAACCCTATCTTACAACTCTTGACAGGGTTCATGACCCAACACTACTGTCCTTTTTCCCCACCGACTCCCTTGTTGACGTCTGGACGACGAAGATTCGAGTAGGGGTGGGGTGAGACCCGGTTGTGTTAATATAAGTGAACGAGGGAGCCCACTGTGAAAGAGGTCCTACGGTTTACGTGATCGACACATACTTACTACATAGAACACGTAAAATTGAAAAAAAAGTATTATAAGTCCAAAACATAAAAACACATAAAATTAGATTCCGGGAGTAAGGACGTGACACAAGAGCCCATGCACCCGTTAAAGTCCCTATTCAACCATCGTCGAGGTCCCAGAGAAGTCGTCCTTACGAAAAACAACGACTTAGTAGTCTTTCTTGATAAACCTCACATCTCGGATAACTTGATGGAGGAAAAACGGTTAATCTCGACTGAAAAAACGGTATCACAGGACGACTTTGGGGAGGTAGAAGTCGCAAAGTACTCTCTGATCCAAGATTGACCCAACGGGTACCGAACCAGAGGAAGGATGACTTTTTAACCTTTAACCAGACTTCTGCTTTTGCACCACGTCTCTTCAATCCTCTCCGACCCGGTCCATTGTTCACGTCTCTCCCCTTCGGTTCTAATCCGTTTCCAGTAGACATACACACTATTTCCTAAGGACAACGTCTCGATATTAGGGTCCCGTGTCCTAAACAAAATATGTGGTCTAGGTAGAAAGTGGATTGACCCGATCCGACTGGTACGTGTTGTACGACATACACAAATAGTTTTTTACATTCAACCATTCCTTTCCAAAATTTTTGCTGCGGAAGCATGGGTAGAACTCGACGGGTCCCTACCTATATACTTCGTTCCTGTTCTAGGAATTGGACATTGTCAAGATCCGAACAAAAGGAACCGAAGATCTCTCTGGTAGTCGTTACCGAAGAAACACCAAGGGTTTCGTCCCAGGACGGGACGACGTCGTCACTAATCATAGTACCATCGATTTCCTCTTTCCCCTCCCCCTAAAGTAAATGTACGATACTCTAGTAACGTGTGGATGGAGCAACACAACAGTACCTTGTCTTGTGTAACCCACTACACACAGACTAGGAAGAGAGGACGTTGACGACGGGGGGAGATCAATGATATTGACAGACCCGAAACATCCTGGAGTGTTCATCGACTGAACCCCTAACGATCCACCGGATTAAACACATTTATACACAACCAGAAGAGGTACAAGAAAACCTCAAAATAACAAATGTTTGAAGAAAAATCTAACTCTTTTGTCGGTTTCATAGAAACTTTTGTACAAGACGTGGTTTGTTTTCTTAGACTTTGTATTCGAACCCCCGGGGAGAAGAACTTCACCCCCCCAGAACTTGGCGCGGAAGAAAACACAAGGGAAGGAGATAAAGGATAAAGTTTGTTCTAGAAGACAGGACTTTTGATCTAAGGATGGTGGAGAAAGGTGGACGTACGGGGCGTTTTATCTGGTATGTGGATATACAAATTAAACACCCCATTGATACTAATTTACTAAACACGCTTTTAGGACCGCTTCGATTCTTGAGAGGTAGGGAACAAGTGTTAGAGTTCAGTACGGGTAAGGAACTATACTAAGTACGATTTGTCTGACGATATAAACCCACCTAATTCTGGATGAAATTAAAGATTAAGTTCCTATTTCTCCTCGTTAGTCTCAGGAAAGTACATCTTCCACCCTGTCCCTCTGGTGCTTTCCTTTCTACTTATATATCGTTTCAGTGAGTCTTTGAACAATAGGGTTTCATGAGTAGGGTGTGCGATCGTTTCATTACTAGTTTTAAGAGGTTCGGTCCGAAGTTGTCATGTACTTGGCACTTTAAAGTCTACAAGTTCGACCTAAATCTTTTCCGTCTCCTTGGTCTCTAGTTTAACGGTTGTAGGTAACCTAGTATCTTTTTCGTTTCTGAAAGGTTTTTTAGATGAAGACGAAATAATTGATACGGTTTAGAAAACTGAGACACCTAGTGTTGTTTGACCTTTTAAGAATCTCTACCCTTATGGTCTCGTGGACTGGACGGAGGAATCTTTAGACATACGTCCAGTTCTTCGTTGTCAATCTTGACCTGCACATTGTTGTCAGACCAAGGTTTAGTCCTTTCCTCATGTAGTTCCGACATATTACGGTGGGACGAATAAATTGAATATACGTCTCACGTAGTACTCTTTACGACCTGACCTACTTCGTGTTCGACCTTAGTTCTAACGACCTTCTTTATAGTTATTGGAGTCTATACGTCTACTGTGGTGGGATACCGTCTTTCGATTCTTCTTGATTCCTCGGAGAACTACTTTCACTTTCTCCTCTCATTTTTTCAACCTAATTTTGAGTTGTAAGTCTTTTGACTCTAGTACCGTTGACCAGGGTTTTGAATTACCGTTTATCTATCCTTTTGTCACCTTTGTCACTGTCTGAAATAAAACCCCCCGAGGTTTTAATGACGTCTACCATTGACGTCGGTACTTTAATTTTTTATGAACGAGGAACTTTCTTTTCAATACTGGTCGAATCTGTCGTATAAATTTTCGTCTCTGTAATGAAACGGTTGTTTCCGGGTAGGTTAGTTTCGATACCAAAGGAGTCATCAGTTCATACCCACACTCCCAACCTGATATTTCTTTCGACTCGTGGTTTCTTAATTACGAAAACTTGACACCACAACCTCTTCTGAGAACTCTCAGACAACCTGTCGTTCCTCTAGGTCGGTCAGATAGGAATTCTTTTAGTCAGGACTTATAAGTAACCTTTCTGACTACAACTTCGACTTTGAGATTATGAAACCGGTGGACGACGCATCTTGACTGAGTAAACTTTTCTGAGACTAAGACCCTTTCTAACTTCCGACCTCCTCTTCCCCTACTGTCTCCTACTCTACCAACCTACCGTAGTGGTTGAGCTACCTGTACTGAAACTCATATGAAGTCCTCAACCACTACCTGTCCCTCCGGACCACACGACGTCAGGTACCCCAGCGTTCCCAGTCTGTCCTGACTCTCTGACTTGACTTGACTTTCTTCGAATACAGTTTCATCTGTGTTTTAACAAATTATCCTCTGTCTGCTTACATTGAGGTATGTATGACGATCTTTGGTTTCGAAACGTACTTTAGAACTTAAATACCCCTCCTTCCCCCCAATCTTTTCGTTCATGGGTGGACAAGAAAGGGAGTAGGGAAGAAGAGTAAGTACTTAAAGTCCTCTATGTTGGGGAATCCGAAGCCACCGGGGTACACCCGTCATAAATAAACTACCGACTAAAACGACACGGTCAATGAAGGGAAGGGTAAATGATAGTAAAACATTTTGTGTGAGACTAGGAAAAGGGAAGGGAAAGAAAAAGAACCGTTATATGTTTCTTATTTTTGTATAACCATCACTTTTTTTAATTTTGTACTCCAGACTTAAAGTTTGTCTCGATTCCTTTGTCGTTACTTACATCCAAATTACATCAACACCAAGTTTAAACTACTCTTATTCGTTCCTTTAACTACATAGACATTTTGGTGAAGAAAACAAGTCATACTAAAACACCGTCAGTTGAGTTGTACAAAATATTCAAGAAGATTCCACATGTAAAAATAAAAAATTACGAAAACTTTAACCCTACGTAAAATTTCACCCGGTGAACTCAATGAAATTAACCGTAGAAAAAAATTACCGTGTTTTATAGTCACGTAGAATTTTGATCGTCATATAATCTCAATTACTTAATACGATTATTTACATACCACTTATTCGTAAATTTAACGTGTCTTTCTCTTTGAGAATGTTAAGTAAAATTCCAAAGGTTCAAAGTCAGTCATCAAGAGTTTGAAACTATATGTAGTCTTAGTAAACCTCTCGAGTAATATTGTGTTTAATGATGGAGAAGGGTGGTTAAAGCCTAAGTCATGGAAATGTAAATTGCGACTATGACGATTAGACTCTCGTTGACGGTATCCAGTAAACTTTTTTTTTTAATTAAAAAATTGGAGTCACAAATCATGGTAATTAAATTTTTTTAAGTCAATCTGAAAATACTACAGTGTGGATCTTTTAATCGTAACAGAAGATGTAAAAGAGTAATGAAGGTAAGAGAAGTGTAAGTCTCTTGGTAGAAAGGATATTTTTTATCATAATGGACTATCATGAATAGAAGAGTTTCATATATGTGTGTGTATGCGGAAGTAAATGTTAACTTCTGACAAATCTTAGTCTGGTATTAGAAGGACTCCATTCCGATAAGGAAGTTACCAAACTAGGATCTAAATCGGGTTCTTTGAAAACAGGTGATCAAAGGGGTATATAGTCGAAGAAGGGTTGGAAACGTGACTAAAAAACAACGAGTAGATCTTGTATTTTGAGATGCAATCAGGTTGTCTGTCGGAATGTCTGAGTCGTGATTCTGGTAGAGGAAGTTAAAAGGGTACTGACGTGACTTTCTTTGTAAATGAAGAAAAAAAAAAAAAAATCCTGTAAATGAAGAATTATACTCCAGGTAATTGTAATAACATATCACACGTAATGTATCAGTAATACACTCAAACGAATAAAGAAGGGAGTAAACCTGTTATAGTAAAGTACGATTCTAATACAAAATAAAATAAAGTAATAAAATAACTTACAAATTGTCTTAGGAACCGTGTATCTACCCTGAGTTATTTACGACAATGTACCTTAGTATAACTTCACTTCGATATATAGGATAATTTAATCACGAAACCCCGATTGTACATACGTTCACCAGTAACATGTGTATACCAAGATAAATTAAATTGGTGTCAAATGATTTGTAATACACCTTTAATAATAGACTCTGTGACTTTTCTTATCTCTACCTTTTTATGTGTTCTAGTTAATTCGTCACGTACATAAATAACTTGTGGATATTGTACAACTCATGTAGACTCTTGGAAAGTCTCATTTTCCGATTACTATAAGATGGTTCCCCGTTACAAACCTTCTTCGGACATTTTGTAAGATAACTCAATCTCGGAGTCATAACGAAGAACATCATAAGGTGACTCCAAATTTGTTTCTCGATAGGTTTTTCTTAATTTAGTATGAGTGACCCCGGTCTCTTTTCTACCAGGGGAGGTCTGTACTTTCCTCCGTTCACGTAAAGTCTTTATTTGCTGAAATGTATCTGTGTGTCCGGAGAACTCCTACCTCGTCCGTGAAGTCGACCTTTCGAGAGTCTGATTTAGTCTATCGTTTTCCAGTGTTGACTGTTTTTCCCTTAGAGAAGATTAAAAAAAAAAAAAATTGTATAGAGTTGGAATTCTTCTTTGATGAAGTTCGGAGAATTACTGATTGAGTCAAAGTTCACATTTAACTTTTTGTTATCCGGTTCTATAACGATACCAAGTCTTTAAACCATTTATGTATGAACCGAAGTTATGGCCGAACCAATTAATTTATTTCATAAAACAAAATTTTGACGTGTCCTTTTTCCTTTTTTATTTCAAATTCCGCGTAATAGACGACGAGGATTGTAGATAGTTCTAAGGATCTACTTAAAATGTGCCGTCGCCGAGAGTTCATCGTTGTTTTTTCCCCTTAGATACCTTTACTTTTTAAGATCTGTGTCGAAAAGATTAAATATAACTGGATTAAGTGGAAGATCCTTAGTGACACACAGATGAGAGATAACATGTTTTCGAATAGTTGATTATTTTAAACCCTAATTCTTTTAAGTGTCTCGGTTTATTACCTTCACATGCATGCGTTTGGATGAAGAAGGCCGACAGTTAAGAGATATAGACGGCCAGTGGAGTGGGATTTAACGGTTCGTAGTGAGAAGACGATCAACAGTTGTAAATCAATAAATAAAATTTTAGACAAAGAAGTCAATCCATGTGATTTACGAAGTGAACTTCTTTACTCAGAAATAATCCAAAGGTCTTCTCTGGGAAGACTCTAATACAGATACAATATTAAGTCTCCTATAGAGTCAGGAAGTTACTTAGTAAAGTTAATAATAACGTTGAACAGGAGATGGGAACATTTATTTAGAGATGGTTGTTATTGAAATTTCAGTTTCCTTATACTTCACACTGACAATTTCTAAGTTGTGTCCTTTGTATAGTCTCAATCTTTTTTAATTTAAAAATAGATAGGGAGATAGATTCGGGAAGTAAGTTTTAATTTACGTGGATATTTAACAAGGTCCATTTCAGTTACAAAATGAGGAGTGAGACTCTTTATACTTTATTTTTAATTAAGTTGACTTTTTACTAGTGAATCTAAACCAAAGGAGAAAATCTTTACCTTAACGGAATATTAGAAAACTAACTTTTCCTTATAGTGAACTTATAATCTGTATTAAAGATCTTGGTAAATATAAAAGTATTTTGATTCACAGAGGGTATAATGTTATATATTCTTAACTGAAATTTTTTGGGGATGTAAAGGGATAAAGATAGTTCTTATCTTACGTTGAACTGCCCAAATAAACACCCACGACCTTGTCACTCCTGTCTCGCCTTTAATTCTTATACTCAAGACCAGAGACTAATAACCCCAAGTTTAGGTTGAGGTGGGGTGAAGGACCTACACACTGTAAACGTCACTCCATGAATAAGTAAGACACGGAGTTAGAGGGTTGGACATCATACCTCTATTAAGATTATCGTGATTAGTTGTTTCCCATTTTTATTAACTAAGGAAAAATTCTATGTTAAAAGTTTTATAATGTACACTGTATTTAGTGAATGTCAATCGGAATTGAATCCTATTCCCGAATCATTTACCAAAGACCCGAAGGGTCCACCGAGTCACCATTTCTTAGGTAGATGATTACGTCCTTGGTTCCTCTGTTCCCACACTAGGGAACCAGTCCCTCTAGGGGACGTCGACCTTTACCGTTGGGTAAGGTCGTAAGAACGAACCTATTAAGGTGTCCGTCTCCTTCGTCCACCCGACGTTTCTCCTTGGTACCCCAGTGCTTCTCAACTTGTGCTGACTCATGCGTGCGAACGTACGTCCAACGAAGATAAAAACAACTTCAAACGTAAATAGACCTTCAGACTCTAAGAACATACTAGGGCAAGAGATGGGGAGTCATTGTTACTTTTCCCAAAACAAGTAAGTCGTTTACACTCTTATATGTTACAAGTTGTTTTTATGTTAAAGACTGGAGTCCCTTACATATCCAAAATACGCTACTGTCTGGTCTTCGCTGTTGAGTCAAACATTTAAAAGTAAAGAGGTAAGTGGTTTTTTTTCTCAACTGGATATAAATAAAATCGAGAAAAAGAGGAGATTTCCCGATCTAGAATATTTGATTCAAATACACATTTATTCCCAACATCAAAACAGGTAGTATTTAGACATGGAGACCCTTATTTACACTCGTACTCATACTTTTAGAAAAGTTTCTATAGGGAAACCTAATTATCATCCTTAAATAATAGTTATTTCTTAACAAAAAAATTACTAAAATTAATTGTTACTATTAATATTAAATTACTCGAGCTGGTAATTATCTCGAAAAATTTCAATAAGTGAATGTATTTTGTTATTTAAGGTGTATTAAATTTACCTCAATATTTTGTTATACCCGAAGGGTTCTCCACCATCACCATTTCTGGGATAGATTTCCGTCGTCTGTATTTTCTATGTTCAAACTAGGGAGTCAACCCTTCTAGGGGACCTCTTACTTTACCCTTGGGTGAGGTCATAAGAACGGACCCCTTAGGGTACCTGTCTCCTCGGACCACCCGATGTCAGGTAGCCCAGTGTTCCTCACTCTATGTCTCATCTCCTGTCTCACCTCAGAATATTTTGTTATATTTTGATGATACACCCACCGCTATAATCCCAGATAGTCAAGTCAGTGAGTCAGTACAGGTTGAGACGCTGGGGTACTTGTGTCCGAAGGGACAGTTAGTGGTTGAGGGTCTCAAATGTGTTTGAGTACAGGTAACACAGTCACTACGGTAGGTTGGTAGAGTAGGAGACAGTAGGGGAAGAGGAGAACGGGAGTCAGAAAGGGTCGTAGTTCCAGAAAAGGTTACTCAGTCAACAAGCGTAGTCCACCGGTTTCATAACCTCAAAATCGGAGTCGTAGTCAGGAAGATTACTTGTGGGTCCTGACTAGAGGAAATCTTACCTGACCAACCTGGAGGAACGTCAGGTTCCCTGAGAGTTCTTACAAGAGGTAGTGGTGACAAGTTTTCGTAGTTAAGAAGACGTGAGTCGAAAGAAATATCAGGTTGAGAGTGTAGGTATGTACTGATGACCTTTTTGGTATCGGATCTGATCTGTCTGGAAACAACTGTTTCGCTACAGAGACGAAAAATTATACGACAGATCCAACCAGTATTGAAAGGAAGGTTTCTCATTCGCAGAAAATTAATGTACCGACTTTAGTGTTAGACGTCACTAAAACCTCGGGGGGTTTTATCTCAGTCGGTGACAAAGGTGACAAAGGGTAGATAAACGGTACTTCATTACCCTAGCCTACGGTACTAGAATCAAAAGGACTTATAACTCGAAATTCGGTTGAAAAAGTGAAAGAAGAAATTGAAAGTAGTCCTCCGAGAAATCAAGAAGTGAAAGACGGTATTCCCACCACAGTAGACGTATAGACTCCAATAACTATAAAGAAGGTCGTTAGAACTAAGGTCGAACACGAAGGAGGTCGGGTCGCAAAGAGTACTACATGAGACGTATATTCAATTTATTCATCCCACTGTTATACGTCGGAACTGCATGAGGAAAAGGATAAACCTTGGTCAGACAACAAGGTACAGGTCAAGATTGACAACGAAGGACTGGACGTATGTCCAAAGAATTGTCCGTACAGTCCTCCAGCCTATAAGGGTAGATGAAGTCTTAAAAGGTGGTAAATAACACTAGGTGTATCAGTTTCCGAAACCGTATCAGTTACCGAAACCGTATCAGTTATTTCGTCTTTATCTACAGAAAGACTTTGAGAGAAGGAAAAAACTACTAGGTCACCTACAACCGTTAAACTAGAGACCAAGGAGACGGAAAAGATTTTGGTCGAACTTGTAGACCTTAAAGTACCAAGTATAAGACAACTTCGGATCGAACCTCTTGAAACTCGTAATGAAACGATCGTACACGTTACTCACGTTAACACACTATCAAACTCGTAGGAAACCATAACGGAAAGAAACCCTAACCTTACTTTTGACTAGAAAAGGTCAGGACACCGGTGACGACTCAAAAGATTTAAACGACCGTATGACTCACGTCGTGAAAGTGTCGTAGTAGAAAATCCTATACTTTACCGAGTTGACCTTAAGGTAGTTGAGGTGATCGAAATAAGTATCACTACGAAGGATTCCGGGTGAACTGAAGCGTAAGGTCCTACAGACCGAGATCCACCCACTAGTGTAGTAGTACCAATAGACGCAGTACTTCTAGAAAAAATATATCAAGAAGACGCATAAGAACGATGGAGAAGGATTATAGAAGACGAAGACAATCCAGGTATTTAATTCGGTAAGGTCAGGTAAATCAAGTGAGAAAGGATTTTACAACTACAAGGGAGAACGGTACAGGAAAAACTGTAAAGGTTAAACGGAACTTAGTACCTGGATTGTAAGGTCTAAGGATACGGAATAACAAGAAATGTCGTAACCTGAAATGAAGGTAGTGGTCAGGGCAGGTGTTGACCCACCACAAAAACGAAACCGAGACAGAGAATTGAGAAAGACCTCAATAAAGAGGAGACTAGAGGTCGTCGTATAATCCGTGGATGACTGGACCCCTCAAGTAGAAAGTCACAGGATAGAAAAACGGAAAAGTATGACAAGAACACCAAGAGTTCCATTCTTATTACTTCACGAAACGGTAAGGGAAGAGTACCTGGTGTAAAACAGTCTCGAGAGGTCTTACTGGGTAGGTAGAACCCACTGTGATATGTAGTACCGAGTATCAAAGTAACTCAATCTGTTCCGACACCACGTACACTAGTCGAACTAATCAAAGACACCAATATCAAAAGTAAGACAGATGGGAGTACGCTTCTCAACTGAGTAACCTTTTCTGAGACTACGACCCTCCCTAACCCCCGTCCTCCTCTCCCCCTGCTGGCTCCTACTCTACCGACCCACCGTAGTACCTGAGCTACCTACACTCAGACTCACTTGAGACCCTCTACCACTACCTGTCCCTCCGGACCGCACGACGTTAAGTACCCCAGCGTTTCTCAGCCTGTGCTGACTCGCTGACTTGACTTGACTTGACTTGACTTGGGAGACTACCTATTCCTATTCTTCAAATACCTACGAAAGACTACCCTCTCTGACTGACTCTCCCTTTGACCCAG
This sequence comes from Capra ibex, assembly GCA_006410555.1. Lineage (NCBI taxonomy): Eukaryota > Metazoa > Chordata > Mammalia > Artiodactyla > Bovidae > Capra > Capra ibex. The sequence continues at coordinate 12,682,587 of SJYO01038983.1, read as the reverse complement.
AATAAACTACCCGTCCCGGTACCAGTTATTTAGAAATTAGGTTCAAAGACAACTACCCACCCCACACAAGGGCGGGACAACAAACTACCTCCGGTTTGATACCACCTCCATTACTTCTATTACCGCTGGAGGAAGGTTTCCAGGGTACGTGAGTGACGATGTGCGTCACGGGGTTGGGACGTCGTCCGGTGGCGGTTGGGTGCGGAGACGGTGTCTGGGGACCTGTGGGTACCCGTTCAGACCGACCCAGAGAACACCCCAGTGACGGGGAAAGAGGACACAAGACCACGTGTGTTCCATTGGAGGAGATCCTACCGAATACGGTATGGGTCCGGACGACGTGGGTCTCAGGGACGGGGACGTCGTCCGGTGACGACTGGACATGGAGGTGTCCTCTGTGAGCGTGTGTCAAGACTGAGTCAGAGTCACCCCAGAGACCCAGGACCACACCTGTTCCAAACAAACTCGGGAGGTTCACAGAGACCGTCCATAGCCCAAACTAAGCTTTACGCAAAAACGGGGAGGATGGTAGAACGACCCCGGAGAGGAAACAGGAACCTACGTCCCATAGAAAAAACCACCCTAGGTTGTAAGAGGACACCTACCAACGTCGTCACTCGACATTAAAACCTCAGGAGTGTCCTCTGCTACGCGCGTGCGGGAAGATGAGGTGGTAGAAGGAGGGTGGTCCCATGACTTACTCTAAAAGCGACACGGTAATTGAAACTTTCGAACATGTCACAATAGGTCTTCTTCCTACAACATTTGGTGGAGACATACGACATTTAGAGTCCGGTTGAGACTACACGTGTAACATCCAAGACGGTCGTCCGTTAGCCTTTGTACTCCAGTAATGACAGGTGTGTTCCAGAAGCACAGGGTCGACGTAGGAGACCCGACCTCTTCTTTTCGGACCTCCGGGTCGACGTGGCGGGGCCCTGAAGTAGTCACAGACGGGTCATCGGACGCGGTACCGGGGCTCGATGTCGTGACGGAGGACGTGGAGGAAGGTCCCACTCGATTGGTCGGGTTTCGTCACAGTGTCCCTCGGGACTAGGGTGGGGCCCCTGGGGTCTCAGGACTCTCTTGCCTGAAGAGACCAACGAGTCACCATTTCTTAGACGGACGGTTATGTCCTCTACTCCGAAACTAAGGACCCAACCCTTCTAGGGAACCTCTTCCTTTGTCGGTGGGTGAGATCATAAGAACGGACCTTTTAGGTTACCTGTCTCCTCGGACCACCCGATGTCAAGTACCCCAGTGTTCTCAGTCTGTACTGAATTACTGATTTGGTGGTGGCGGTGAATGTAACAACCACATTTAAACATGTCGGTGATACCTTTTGTCATGTTTCAAAGGTAATTCTTTTATTTTCATCTCGATGGTATACTAGGTCATTGGGTTGAGGACACATATATAGGTTTTTTGGTTTTTAAGACTAAACTTTTATATCTACGTGGGGTTATTAATATCGTCGTAATAAACATTGTCGGTTTTGTCCCTGTATTGGACTTACCTATTTCTTCTACACCATACATACATACAAACATGTATATATTACCTTTTATATATATTACTTTATGATATATGGGTATTTTTTCTTACACACCTGGATCTCTAGTAGTATAATTGACTTCATTTAGTTTCTGTTTACGGTCTATAATCAATGTACTTCTTAGATTTGTTTTACTATGTTTACTTGAATAAATGTTTATCGTTGTCTGAGAGTCTGTATCTCTTTTTTTAAAGGGTTTCCTCTTCCCCTCCCCCTATTTAATCCTTAAACCTTAATCGTCTATATTTGATGACATAATCTACTTGTCATTCTAGGATTAACGTGTCTATTGACATAAGTTCTAGAAAATTATTAGATATTACTTTTATTGGATTTTTAATATACATATTGATTTAGTGAAAGGATATATGAACTTTGTAACATTTAGTTGACATATGAAGTTATTTATTTATCGGTTCAGTCAAATTTGCTTATTGTCACTATCTGTCATTATGTATACTAAGTGATTGTAAGTGTACGGAACAAAAATATCCTTGTGCTTTATTATGACTTAAATTGGAAACGGAACCGACAACCGAGTCGGAGACACTGGAAACTGTATTGTGTGTGACCGGTCGGGTGTCGTCACCTAGATGGAAGGATACCGGGTCAAATATAAAAAGGGTAACATTTCCACTGGTTATAGAGGGGTCGTCGGAATCCCCACAGATACTCAAGGGATATGAGCGAACTCTCGGGGGTAAGTAGTTCCTATTGGTGTTGTCTCGGGGTGCATGATCACCTATCGGTGGGGGGGTCCTAAAAGAGACGCTGAAAGTCCTAGTGGGATGTTAAAATACCCGGGAGCAATCGCTCACCGATGGGACTTCAACGTGGACATGGAAAGTCCGGGGTGAGCAATCACCTGCTGGGGCGTTGCAAGGTAGGAACATAGTATAGGGCTGTAGAACCATGAGTGCCCTCAAGGGAGTCAGAGGACCCGAGACGGAAAACGACCCGACGTGGGATGTCCGGACGTTCGGGACACGACCAGGTCGAAATTCCGGTTCCTTTTGGGACGTCAGTAATTGTCCCTACAGTCACCAATTACCTACCCTCTCGAATGGACAGAATTTCGTTCCAGGACCTTACTGCCACACCTTCGACCCGTCCTGTACCGTTGGCCGAAAGGAAGGCCGATCTCTACCAATGGTCTCTTCCGTTACCGTTGGGTGAGGTCGTGAGAACGGACCTTTTAGGGTACCTACCTCCTCGGACCATCCGACGTCAGGTACCCCAGTACTTCTCAGCCTGTACTGACTCGCTGAAGTGAAAGTGAAAAGTGAAAGTACGTAACCTCCTCCTTTACTGTTGGGTGAAGTCACAAGAACGGACCTCTTAAGATCCCTACCACCTCAGACCACCCGACAGTTGATACCCCAACGTGTCTCAGCCTGTACTGACTTCGCTGAGTCGTCGTCGTCTCCACCAATGGCCAACATTCCCCTTAACTGTTGTCCAACAGAGTAGTCAATGGTCCCTTTGATCGTCTCCTCGTACGAGGAGTGGCGGGGAAACTGTTCGAAAGGTCCACCTTTACAAGTTTAGATTTATAATCTTGTTCGTGATGGACCCCATCTTCGTTTACACATCTTTCCAGTCAGCACACTCATACCACTCCCACTTCGTCCGTGACTAGGTGGTCCCCTACCATGTCTCTAATTCTACATGTGGGTAAACCCACCGATCTAGTACGTTGTAAATTTGTATTTGGGGTCACTCCCATTAAAGTTATAGATTCTTTATTTATTCCTCTTTAGATCTCTCCAGACGTTCTTAGTAAAATATGATTGACGGTTACATTCTACTCTTGTTAAAAGTTAGTCTGTATCATTCTTCGACCTCAACCTACAGTAGCACCCGAGTGAAGACTAACATGTAAATAGTCTAATGAATTGATTAGGTGGGTTGAAACATAGAAGATTTATATTTCACTTACTTCAGTGTTGATCCTTTATGGAAATGAGTTCTAAAAAAAACCAAAAAGAGAAACAAATATCGGAAGTAAAAAACGTACTTTATAATCGGATTTTTAAAATTATATTTGTTAAATCTCACACTGTTTTCTCACCTTCGTTAGATATCCCTAGTTAATAAGTATAAATAAGAAAATCTGAGAAGTACTTGTACAAAACGTTTTATACACTTTCTTAATTTCTTTTTTTTTCATTAACAGAGGTTTGAGCTCGTTTATAAAGAATTACCTATTGATAAGGAATTTAAAGAGATAGGAGTGATGGTAGAGATTAAATGTATATATACCGAAAATTATTAAAAATAATTTGGTGTCAAGACGATTTCACTACGTAAACGAGTCTTTAGACGTTAGAGGGGGTAGTTGTTAAAAGTGGATTGGTCGGACAATAAAGGGAGAGAGAAATTAGACAGACATTGGGTTTAGAGACTTGAGTAAAGGAGTTCACAGAAGAAAAAGATAAGACGGACTTAGTGTTCGACACAGTTGTGAAGGACAGAAAGAGTGGAGGTTCGGAACCCGGGTGTGTTTCTTACGAAAGGGGAATGAAAACCGTCGGGAACTTCAGGTGGATCGAGGACAACAGAAAGACTTAGGGAAGGACTAAATAAATAAGTTTTCATTCGAAAGGAAGGTGATCATATATGTGTAATTAACGATATAAAGTTAATTCATTAAAAATATAAAGTCGAAGGCAAAATAAAATGTGAACCAAATGGATGGGATGTTTTACCTTTCCTTATTTTTCTTTTACCGTACATTTATAGTGAAAATCTAAAATACATATAGTATTTGTATTCGACCCGAACAAATTAAGAATTTATATTTTTATTATTTTGACAATATTTCGGTAATGTTGTCAAATGTCCATTCCTTTGACTTCATCTTCATTTTATTAGACTTGAAACAAAACTCAATCTTTAATCATTTCGGTCAGAAGGGTCCACCGTGGTCACCATTTCTTGGGTGGACAGTTACGTCCTCCACATTCTCTACGTCCAAACTAGGGGTCAGTCCTTCTAGGGGACCGCCTCCCGTACGGTTGGGTGAGGTCATAAGAACGGACCTCTTGGGGTACCTGTCTGCTCGGACCACCCGTTGTCAGGTCTCCCAACGTTTCTCGACCTGTACTGACTTCGCTGAATCGTACGTGTGTTTCGGTCAGATGTTACGGAAGATATGCTAGATGACATCGTCTCATGAAACCAAAAATCTTTATATACATTTTCATTACGTTTTGAATTTCCTGATAACTTAAGTGACAGAAGAATAAGAAAAAACTGTAAAAATAGGGAAAAATATAAAAAATAACTTAATATAGACTAGACGTTATTTTCAAAGTCTCCATGTCGTAACACTAAGTGTTAAAAATTTTAAATATAATGTAAATATCAATAATATTTTATAACCGATATAAGGGACACAATATGACATGTAGAAACATTGAATAAAATATATATCATTAAATATATTTAAATACATTAATAATAATATTTAATAAAAATTTATATAATTTATATACAAATATATAAATATTTATATAAAATATATACATTTATATGTATAACCATATATATAATATTTAATAATATATTAAATATATTTAATGATACATGTAAATTTAAAGATATTAAACATATTTAATATTAATTGAGTATGGGAATAGAACTGACGGGGCGTGTGTGGGACTATTGGTGGAGAAACAAGAGACATAAGTACTCAGAAAAGACAAATAAACGAAATAATAAAATATAAGGTGTGTATTCACTTTAGTCGACCATAAAAAGGAAAGAACTAGACTGAATAAGGTGAATCGTATTACATGAGATCCAGGTAGGTATAACAGTGTTTATCGTTCTAAAGTAAGAGAAATACCGAGTCATTATGAGGTAACATATGTAAATAGTGTAAAAGGAACAGATAGTCACCTGTAATCTAACGAAGGTATAGAACCGTTAACATTTATTCCGACAATACTTGTGACTCCAAGTACATAGAAAAGTTCAATCCCCAAAACCTACAAAAATATACTTGTTTTGTCCTCACCTAAAAACTCACTAGACCATCAAGACCAAAAAAATCAAATAACTTTGTGAAGACATGACAAAAGGTATCATGGAAGTGGTCAAATGTGGGGGTGGGTGTCACACACTCCCAAGGGAAAAGAGGTGTGGGAACGGTTGTGAACAATGAACACCAGAAAATCTACGATCAGTAAGACTGTCCACACTCCAAATCACCCACATTAAACGTAAAGAGACTATTAATTAGTTTTACTTCCAGAAAAGTACATGGATAACTGGTAGACAAACAAGGGAAACCTTTTACACATAAGTCCAGAAGACGGGTAAAAAGTAGTCCAACAAACACCAAAACTACAACTAATCATACTCGACAAACATATAAAACCTATAATTAGAGAGTGACCGGTATAGTGAACAAAGAGGGTAAGATATCCAACAAAAAAAAACAAAACAGATACCTGAGGAAAAGACACGTTGTCGAAATTCAAATTACTCCAGGGTAAACAAATCAAAACGAAAACAAAGGAAACGTAATCTTCTGTTTCGTTTTTTTTTTTTTTTTTATAACGATCAAATACAGTTTCTCACGGGACGAAAACAAAAGAAGATGTTCTAAATACCAAAGACTAAGAAATTAAGTAAAAGGCCTTCCGGATGAAAAATTTAAATTTAAATAACTAAAAGTTAACCTCCTATTAACGAAATGTTATAACTCAACAAAAGACGGTGTATAGTCGTACTTAGTCGGTAGTCACAGGTATATCGAGGAGAGAGATATTGTAGGGAAGGTGGGGTAGGGTGAGGAAATCCAACAGTGTCTCGTAGTCTAAACTCGAGGGGCTCAGTATGTCGTTTAAAGGTTTTAAAGATTAAAACGTACACTATTACATCGACAAAGGTACGATGAGAGAGCTAAGCGGGGTGGGAGAGGAAGGGGGTGACACAGGAATTCAGAGAAGAGATGTAGACGTAGAGGTAACGACAGGACGTTTATCCAAGTAGTCATGGGAGAAGAAAAAATCTAAGGGAGATGTACGCAACTATATACTATAAACAAAAAGAGAAAGACTGAACGAAGTAAGACATATTATCCGAGATCCAAGAAGGTGTAGTAATCTTGACTCGGTCCACGTAAGAAGAAATACCAACGTATTATAAGGTAAACATATGTATGGTGACGCAGAAATAGGTAAGGAGACAGTTACCTGTGGATCCAACGAAGGTACAGGACGACGACGACGACGGTTCAGTGAAGTCAGTACAGGCTGAGACACGTTGGGGTATACCGTACAGGATCGATAACATTTATCACGACTTTAATTGTAACCACATGTACGCAGAAAACATTAATGTCTAACGGATCCCATATATACGGGTCATGATCCTAACGACAGAGTATACCATCAAAATAAGAATTGAAATATTCCTTAAATGTATGACAGAAGGTAGTCAGTCAAGTCAAGTCAAGTGAACGAGTCAGCACAGGATGGACTGAGAAACGTTGCGGTACTCAGTGTCATGTGGTCCGGAAGGACAGGTAGTGGTTTAGGGTCTCAAGTGAGTTTGAGTGCAGGTAGCTCAGTCACTACGGTAAGTCGGTAGAGTAGGAGACAGCAGGGGAAGAGGAGGACGGGGGTTAGGGAGGGTCGTAGTCTCAGAAAAGGTTACTCAGTTGAGAAGTGTACTCTACTGGTTTCATGACCTCAAAGTCGAAATCGTAGTAAGGAAGGTTTCTTGTGGGTCCTGACTAGAGGAAATCTTACCTAACCAACCTAGAGGAACGTCAGGTTCCCTGAGAGTCTCAGAAGAGGTTGTGGTGTCAAGTTTTCGTAGTTAAGAAGTCGTGAGTCAAAAGAAGTGCCAGGTTGACAGTGTAGATGTGTACTGGTGACCTTTTTGGTATCGGAACTGATCTACCTGGAAATAACCGACATATTTACATCTCAAATAAAAAAATATGTGATAGTCCCTTACTAAATTAAAGTAAGAAAATGTATATCGACAGGTCAAAAGGGTCGTGGTGAATAACTTCTCTGATAGAAAAGAGGTAACATATAAGAACGGAAGAAACATCATGTAATTAACTAGTATATACATACCCAAATAAAAACCTTAAAAATAGGACAAGGTAACTATGTACACAGACAAAAATACGGTCATGGTATTGGGGAAACTATTGACAAAGAAACATCATATAAGATTTCAATTCCCTACACTTAACAATTAAGACAAGAAAGAGTTCTAACAAAAGTGATAAACCCAAGAAAGCATAAAGGTATATTTAAAATTCTAATAACCTTTGACAAGAACCATAAAACAATCTCTAACGTAACTGGTAGGTATAAACCAGATATAAAAAGAGGTAACGAAAAATAAAGTAAGTGGACAGGAGTGTAGGGATAGAAGAAAGAGGAGAGAAAGACAGAGAGAGAGGTAGGGAAAGTTATGGTTTACACCTATAAAGGTCTAGTGGTGGAAGGAAATCTTGAAATCTTTAACAGAACACAAATTTGAGACTCTGTATGTGTACTTTTAGAAGAAAATAGGAAGGAGTGGAGTAACTGTTTGACTGGTAGAGTTAAGTTTGAGGTAACTTATGAACATCCTATGAACTGTTACTGAATCTGGTGATGACAACGGCTTTAAGAGTCTCCCTGTACAACCAATCCAAGACATTTCCTAAACGATTCTTGTCACAAAATACACTTGTTCTCGTGTGGAAGTGAAATATCGTCGTGTCGTTAGGAAGGAATTAAGGACCTTGTATAGGTAAAGAAAGAAAAGTCACATAGTAGTAAGATAGTGAGATAGAGGGAAAAGAGACTAGAGATCAGAAAAAGAGGTTAAAGAGGTCTCCTCTGTCTGACAGGAGACGGTGGAGGACCGAATACCGTAAGTAGTTGTTTTAAATGACCAAACAAGAGGTAGGGACAAGTGTAAGTAATTAGATGACTACCATCGGATCCTAAACTCTTCATGAGTCGCACAAGGACCTCTTCCGTTACCGTTGGGTGAGGTCATGAGAACGGACCTTTTAGGGTACCTGCCTCCTCGGACCATCCGACGTCAGGTACCCCAGCGATCCTCAACCTATGCTGACTCGCTGAAGTTAAAGTGAAAGTGAAAAGTGAAAGTGCGTAACCTCTTCCTTTACCGTTGGGTGCAGTCACAAGAACGGACCTCTTAGGGTCCCTGTCCCCTCGGACCACCCGACGACAGAGACCCCAACGTGTCAGCCTGTGCTGACTTCACTGAATCGTCGTCGTCGTCACACAAGGTTGTTTCGGTACGATTTTCGACTGCAAAAGATTAAAGTTAGTGACGAGTCTACTCCTTTAAAACTTTGGGTAAGTTAAATCGATAGTAGTGACTCCAATTATTAATGAAAAAACGAGTCGTTGTCTGAACATAAAGACAACTGTCGTGGACTCCAGGTGTGTAATAGGGTAAACTTGAGTATAAGGACAAATCTACCACCTCTTTAACAGTTGAACAAACCCAAGGGTGTATGACACCTTCCTTAGACATACTCGTGACCTAAAAATCGATTTGTTGACTAGAGTTTAAGGACAAAATAGGACACATTAGAAAGTTTCGGTGTTGCAAAATTAGAGATTTTACCTTAACGCTACTTTCAGAGGGAATTTCCTAACGACATTCCCGACTTGACTATGTTATCTATACTTTTGTGGATCCTGTTCCAGAACACAAAATAAACTAGGAGATATAGAAGGATTGTAAGGAAGAGAGATTTAGACAAAAGGTTATCAGACGGGTTATTTCTCTTCTAGAAACTGTAAGAGTCTTATATACGTACAAAAGTCTGGTCAGTCAAGTCAAGTCAAGTCAAGTCAACGAGTCAGCACAGGCTGAGAAACACTGGGGTACTTAACGTCGTGCGGTCCGGAGGGACAGGTAGTGGTAGAGGGCCTCTAGTGAGTCTGAGTGCAGGTAGCTCAGGCACTACGGTAGGTCGGTAGAGTAGGAGCCAGCAGGGGAAGAGGAGGAAGGGAGTTAGGGAGGGTCGTAGTTTCAGGAAAGGTTACTCAGTTGAGAAGTGTACTCCACCGGTTTCATGACCTCAAAGTCGAAATCGTAGTAAGGAAGGTTTCTTTAGGGTCCCGAGTAGAGGAAGTCTTACCTGACCATCCTAGAGGAACGTCAGGTTCCCTGAGAGTTCTNAGTGCAGGTAGTTCAGGCACTACGGTAGGTCGGTAGAGTAGGAGACGGCAGGGGAAGAGGAGGAAGGGAGTTAGGGAGGGTCGTAGTTTCAGGAAAGGTTACTCAGTTGAGAAGCGTACTCCACCGGTTTCATGACCTCAAAGTCGAAATCGTAGTAAGGAATGTTTCTTTAGGGTCCCGAGTAGAGGAAGTCTTACCTGACCAACCTAGAGGAACGTCAGGTTCCCTGAGAGTTCTCAGAAGAGGTTGTGGTGTCAAGTTTTCGTAGTTAAGAAACCTCGAGTCGGAAGAAGTGTCAGGTTGAGAGTGTAGGTATGTACTGGGGACCTTTTTGGTATCGGAACTGATCTGTCTGTAATCAGTTGTTTCATTACAGAGACGAAAACTTATATGACAGATCCAACCAGTATTGAAAAGAAGGTTCCTCATTCACAGAAAATTAAAGTACCGACGTCAGTGGTAGACGTCACTAAAACCTCGGGGGTTTTTATTTCAGACTGTGACAAAGGTGACAAAGGGGTAGATAAAGGGTACTTCACTACCCTGGTGTACGGTACTAGAAGTAAAAGACTTACAACTCGAAATTCGGTTGAAAAAGTGAGAGGAAAAAGTGAAAGTAGTTCTCCGAGAAATCGAGGAGAAGTGAAAGACGGTATTCCCACCACAGTAGACGTATAGACTCCCATAACTATAAAGAGCGCCGTTAGAACTAAGGTCGAACACAAAGAAGATCAGGTCGTAAAGAGTACTACATGAGACGTATCTTCAATTTATTCGTCCCACTGTTATATATCGGAACTGCATGAGGAAAAGGATAAACCTTGGTCAGACAACAAGGTCAAGATTGACAACGAAGGACTGGACGTATGTCTAAAGAGTTCTCCGTCCAATCCACCAGACCATAAAGGTAGAGAAAGTCTTAAAAGATGTCAAATAACACTAGGTGTGTCAGTTTCCGAAACCATATCAGTTAGTTCGTCTTTATCTACAAAAAGACCTTGAGAGAACGAAAAAAGGTACTAGGTGGTCAGTAATCTTATATAAAATCTCCTTGAATGTATAATCCAATTCTTTAACGTCGGGATAAGATATCGGTTATATACTAAAAAGGGATAACATTAATAACATCAACATATTAACAATTGACGATCCCGAGATTTTTAATTGAATTCATTAAATATATATATTTGGTGTACGTATCTCATAGATTATAAATCATTTATTTACATATACATTTTTAGTTAAGTATAAGTTATCCTCTATATCCTTACTGAACAAAAATCAATTGTTCACTAATTAGAAAATATGATTGAAGTTTATTGAAATTAACGTATTTCCTAGAAGAGAGATAGTAACCTGAAATGTCGTAGACTGTATTCGAAACATATGTCATCTAAAAGTTTTTATTTCATTTACTTTTTTTTACTTATAGTTCTAACGAATATTATTGGGATTATGATTTATTCAGTCTCTCAAGTCAGAAAAATTGTGTCGACAAGAATTTGAAACGAAGGTTTCTTCTTTATATAAGTAAAAGGTTCCTAAAAAGGTAAGGAATTCTTGTTTATAGATCTCAATGGAAAGAAGAGGTAATTGATATTTTCAGTTCTAGACAGGTGTACCCATTTGGCTAAATGTTCTGGATTTTGTGATTTTTGTACGGATGATAACGATAACAACATACGTCACCCCATACGTTACGGGATCTCACCCGCTATTCTATTAATCGAAGTTAAGGACGAAAAGGTGTTCAGTCGACAGACTAGAACACTCTGATTAAATTGGATCAAAACATTGAAACGATTAACTAACTCAACTCAGGTTAGTAAGATTCTATCGAAAGAGGAGGTTATAAATAATCATTAGGTATCATACTATAACATGATATATTGTCATATATATATATAATAATATATTCGTTTTTATTAATCCTACGTTAAATATAAAGGAAAAGGTAAATAAAAGGAATATACTCGACAGTCTGTTTATGAATTAGGTTTTATTTTTACTTGAAAGATTAACATTTATATTTACGTCAAAAAGTCTACTAGATCCCTAAAAAAAAGTTTTTTTTAGATGGTACCTTTTTTATAGCCGATAGAAAGAACTAAAAATTTATATAGATGTTCCTCTAGGTTGCTCAGGTAAGACTTCCTCTAGTTGGGACCCTAAAGAAACCTTCCTTACTACGATTTCGACTTTGAGGTCACGAAACCGGTGGAGTACACTTCTCAACTGAGTGACCTTTTCTGAGACTACGACCCTCCCTAACCCCCGTCCTCCTCTTCCCCTACTGTCTCCTACTCTACCGACTTACCGTAGTACCTGAGCTACCTGAACTCAGATTCACTTGAGGCCCTCAACCACTACCTGTCCCTCCGGACCGCACGACGCTAAGTACCCCAGCGATTCTCAACCTGTGCTGACTCACTGACTTGACTTGACTTAACTTGACTTGTAGTGACAAGTACAAAATTTATAGGCAGACTACAAAATCCCCGAAGGACCCACCGGGATCTCCATTTCTCGGGTAGACGGTCACGTCCTCTGTATTCTTTACGTCCAAGTCAGGGACCCAACCCTTCTAGAGGACGTCCTCCCGTATCGTTAGGTGAGGTCATAAGATCGGACCTCTTAGGGTACCTGTCTCCTCGAACCGTCCGATGTCAGATCACAGTGTTTTTCAGCCTGTGCTGACTTCACTGAAGTGTGTGTGTGTGTGTGTGTGTGTGTGTGTGTGTGTGTGTGTGTGACTAAGAAATCTATGAAGAAGTACAAAAATCTACAGAGAGAACTAAAGAGTGTAACTTTTCTAGGAAATCACTACACACCATGACTGAACAGAAAGTATACCTACTACGGTCTTTCTCTTATTGAGGAAGGTTTTTATGTTATTTCAAGAAATGTTTACGTTACAACTGTAGAACTCAAAAGTAAATTATATTTATTAATAATAATAAAAAAATGAAAATGATACACGACTTAGTTAACGACTTCTATTTTTTCACTTGTTCCGTATTCTTACACGGTAGACCATCTACTCTCTTTAGTATTCGTCCGTTGCCGTTCGTTAAGTCCTGTGTACTACTACCTCTATATATCTTACTAGTCTCATATATTTCGTCCTCCTTCAACAAATGGTAATGTTACTAGGAGTCTTTTTTGCTGAGACTTCCTTCGTCATAGAGTCGACTCCAAACTTCTTGGAGTCCGTTTCTCCTGTATGACATACAATTTTCGGTTACTTGTCAGACTTGTTCTCAGACCTCTCCATCTGACTCTGTCTTGAATATGTGCTAATATGTACTAGGGATTATAGACCACACTTATCAAACTTTCTATGTCACCATTCTTCACTTTGTTCTTTACATTCTTATCCGACACATTATACACTTTCCGAAACCTTGGGGGTCAATACTTTTAGTCTGAAAGAGGACTAACATAGTCTCAAAAGGACACACACCTTTTATTAACGGTCTTCGTTTAAACTTCCCTTTATCTAATATGTTTAGTATTGAGTGATCACGTTTGTATACTCATACATCTCCTGGTTTTTACCAGTTTCTATCCGACTCGACACCTTATGTGAAATTTAAAGAAAGGAGATCAAGTTAGACTTTAACTTAGACCAAAATGTTTCTATCGGTCTTATAAAGTTCTCAATTTTATATAATATATAAAGTTGAATGTTCTGGGTCAAAGGGGAAGTCAGTCAGAGAGGGTAGTCCCTCGAAGGTATTCGGAGAATAGGAATAGGTAGTCTCCCGTCTGTCTGACTTTTGACGTTAGTGTTTTTTGATTAGTCTGACGAGTGTAATTGGTGTTGGAACAGATTGAGTCACTTTGGTACTCGGTACTGCACATCCCAGGGGGCTCTGGCTACCCAGTACCACTTCTCAAACCTGTTTTGCACCAGGTGACCTCTTCCCTTACCGTTTGGTGAAGTCATAAGAACGGAACTCTTGGGGTACATACTTTTCCGTTTTTCTATCCTGTGACCTTCTACTTGTGGGGTCCAGTCATCCACGGTTTATACGATGATCTCTTGTCACTTCTTTCTTACTCCTCTGTCTCGGGTTCTTTTTGTGGGTCAACACCTACCCTGACCACTACCTTCATTTAAGGTTACGACATTTCTTGTTATAACGTATCCTTGGACCTCGCAATCCAGGTATTTAGTTCTATTTAACCTTCACCAGTTTGTTCTACCGTTCTCTCTTGTGACTGTAAAATCCTTAGTCGCTTGATTTTACCTGACCTTACCCACTGAGATTAAGTCTACTGGTAATATAGATGATGACACCAGTTCTTATGGATTCTTCTTTACCTCATCGGTAGTATTAGGTGTTTTCTCAGACTTTACGTCATTAACTTACGTTAGTGTTTTTTACTGTCTTACTAGACACAACTATAGGTTCCGTTTACCAAGTTATAGTTTCATTGAGTTCAGATACGGGGTTGGTCATTACCACTTTTTCGACTTTAACTTGCCGACATACTTCTTGTTGTTCTGGAAGATCTTGATTGTGGGTTTTTTCTACAGTAAAAGTAATATCCCCTGACCTTACTTTTTCATCCTTCAGTTCTCTATGGACTTCACTGTCCGTTTAAACCGGAACCTCATGTCTTACTTCGCCCCGTTTCCGATTGTCTCAAAACGGTTCTCTTACGTGACCAGTATCGTTTGTGGGAGAGGGTCGTTGTGTTCACTTCTGAGATGTGTACCTGTAGTGGTCTACCAGTTATAGTTTTAGTCTAAATAATATAAGAAACGTCGGTTTCTACCTCTTCGAGATATGTGAGTCGTTTTTATTCTGGTCCTCGACTGACACCGAGTCTAGTACTTGAGGAATAACGGTTTAAGTCTGTATTTAATTTCTTTCCTCCCTTTTGGTGATCTGGTAAGTCCATACTGGGTTTAGTTTAGGGAGTACTAATATGTCACCCTCACTGTTTGTCTACGGAACAAGTATTTTGACGTTTAAAGACACATCGTCCTCTAAACGTAATTCATCTAAACAACGGGTAAATTTCGTAAAGAATGTAATCGAACTCCTAAGAAGTTCCCATGTTACCGTGAAATGGAAACAAAAAGTAGGTAGACGAATTAGGTTGTGGACTTTTTTTACAACTCAACTTTTATACAAAGACATTGTCTTTATCAAAAGAAACTCTAGGGACGTCACGACGTACAATTTAAAAAATTACTGTTACCCAATCGTAACAAATGATCGGATATCACAGGAATACACATTTGTCGTTGTTGTTACTACTTGACGCTAAACCTACTAAACTAGTTCCACTGATTCGTTTCAGTGACTTTTTGTTCAAAATGATAAACGTTCCACCCTTTTCTCTACGTCTGAATCTCCTGCCTGAACATCTGTGTCAACCCCCTTCCTCTCCCACACTCCTTAACTCTTTTACTTTAACTGTATATATGTAATGGTACACATTAGTCGACTTGAGTCGAGTCTACCCACCCTAAACTCACCACCGTACCCTCCCTCTAAGGTCTACCTCCCATTATATACATATGTATATCGACTAAGTGTTCCCGCATATCGTCTTTGATTATGTTGTAACATTTCGTTAATATGAAGTCAAATTTTTGAATTTTTTATTAAAGACCTAAGGAACTTAAGAACGAAACAGAAGTCTGGTATGACTGAACAAAAATAGAAAAGATTAGATAAACTAAAGACGACCATTAGTGATGGTGACTAAACAATGTTTTATAAACAATGTTTTGTCCCGTAAAGAAGAAGCAAGTGAGTGAATATATAAAAGTCAGAACTTTGTCTAAAATTGTCCTCTGACGACTTAGCTTGACTCAATACACTAAAAAGTGTTTACAGTTGTAGATAAAAGTATTACCGAATAACGATTCTAAGATGTGTCGTATGGTCCTTCTTTTACTCTATAGGTCAAGATTTGGATCCTTTTATTTAAAACGGTCTGGTAAAATTCAATTAAAAGGGTTACCTTTAGGTTAAAGTAAACGTACGAGTATTCATCTGGTAAAAAACTCTCAAATCTAAGTTTATGATTGGTTATAAACCACTAGATCTTATCCCGTAGATAAAGTTCAAGAATTATATTAAAACTCCAGTGGAAACTTCATGTTAGAAAATTTGGAAAAAAGAAAGTAGTAAAAGAAAATAAAAGAAAAGAAAATAAAAAAATTTCACTTACAGTAAGACAAAAAGAAAAGGAGGCACTCTAATTGTACTTACCTTCCCATAAAAATTATGAGAAAACATATCAAAATCAATCTTTTCCGACTTGAATAGCGACTACTCCAAATAAATGTTCCATTAATCACGTGAACTCTACAACAGTAATTTTTTATCCAAGAACTACACTCTACTTATTTTTAGTCTTTTGTCCAAATCTTATCTTAATATACCCGTTTCAAAAGATTATAGAGATAATTATTTGGAAGTTTGGCTCTTACACGAAGACATGTCTATTGTTGCAGGTGTGTCTTCATACCTTGTATATACGCGTAACAACAGTACGAAGTATCTTTGGAAGGTAAGCCCGTCGTCCTAATTAATAAAGTGGATTTATATCTTGGGAAAGTATTATCCTTCGTATTGTTATGGTTTTTATTATTTCCGTCAATATTTATACATACCTCTAGGAAATGAGAAGTACGTAATTCGATCAGTGTACGAAATAGGTATTAGTAGTGTTATTGGGATCGACCACAGATAGAAATCGGTACACAATATCCACTTATTTGAATCTGACCACCGACACCACCAAATCAATGATTCAGTATAGACTGAGAACGTTGGGGTACCTGACACATCGGACGGTCGGAGGAGACAGGTACCCTAAGAGGTCCGCTCTTATGACCTCACCCAACAGTAAAGGAAGAGGGCTTGAATGTAATCTGTACTAAAAATTTTAACGAGTCGTAGTGTACCCCTTCTTCACACCAATAGTCCGAATTTTAGATCAAAATAAGTAGAGGTTTTGGGTAGTGAAAAATGACGGTGGCCCGATGGGTAAATATTCAATATAATGTTTATTAGATATTTTTGTGTTTCGTAGTAATAGAATTACGGATCAAGAGGTAAGTTGGTGTCGTGGATTTAAGGGTCATTTACCGGGTCCCCGAGGGTGACATTTACTCTTAAAAAAAAAAAAAATACTAACTTAAGAGTATTTAATATGGTGATTAGGTCCAACTTTCACTTTCACTTCAGCGAGTCAATACAGGTTGAGAAACGCTGGGGACCTGACATCGGATAGTCCGAAGAGGTAGGTACACTAAAAGGTCCGTTCTCACGACCTTACCTAACGGTAAAGGAAGAGGTCCCCTAGAAGGGTTGAGTCCTTAGCTTGGGTCCAGAGGACGTAACGTCCGTCTGTGAAAGGGCAGACTCGGTGGTCCTTAGGTCCAACCAGTCAGATTTACATCTAAGTCTAAGTTCTCTGGGAAACATAGCGGTACTAACAGTTCTCGAACCATACCAGAGAGTACACACAATAAAAATAAACAAATTAAACGTTTAGAACCCGATATAGTTATTGAAACCTCATTTTCAATTGTTTCAACCCTAGAAGTGGTATTAGGGGTCCGATACTCCTGAGGACCTGGTATAAGTACTTCCGACACTATTGACCTTACACATACCTTCAAAAATGTCGTGTACCGTATGTAAAAGGTATCTTATTTTTCTACATGTTGTAAGACTAAAGAGTCTCCACCAATCTCGTTGACACTGTCGATAGTCGGTCAGACGCCGGTACGAATATATGACTTCTATCAACTGTTCACTTTATTTTTAGTCGCATCATCGTACAGTTCTGTGAGGACAGGGTTTATCCTTAAAGTCTTCGACGTGTCCAGATGCTACCATCACAACCGGTATAGGAGTATGCACGTGAATATAACATTCGGAGTGTTTGTACTGTTTACGTACATGTGTACGATGTGTGTAGTGTGCGTCGTGCTTTATGGTCATCGACTTACACGTTCCGGTTCACCTACTACAATTGTACACAAAGGATAGGTTCTCCCAGATTTTCATTTGCTCCTTATCTTAGATAAAAGGTGAGGACGGGAACGTTATGTGTAATGTAACCCGTTCGAACAGTACAGAGTCAGACATCGTAGACAGTTTACCCGTATTGTGACGGGGGGTACTATCCCGACGACACTTCTAAAGTCGTCTTGTATGTCCCTTTTCGAAGTCTGTATGTATTTGTGTCAGGTCATCACTCGTGTGTAGTCACTTATGTCCTGGTTTGGTACACCATTTTAATTTAATAACGTACGGATGACATGGTCCCGGATCCGTTCCACGACTTCAGATCTCTACTTATTTGAGTCAGAGAAAAGACCTCGTGGGGTACTGACTTATCTACCAATAAGGGTGTTTTACTCGTAATGACCTTTTCCTTAGTTGTGTCTGTATCTTCATGTTTCTTGTACATATCCGTGATCTTTATTAAATTTTGAAGTGTGGTACTTTACATTCTATTTCGTATAGTCCATAATTATGTCCTTTTTATTCCGTCTAGGAACGTAGAGGTTCCCGTAAACCCCGGTACAATTTTATTTTACAAATGGATAATAAAAAAGGAAAAGAGAAAATGTACGATATCAAATACGAGTATAACTCATCTGTTATTTATAATAACTCTACTTTATAACAACAGTACTAAACTTTATATCGATCTTTGGGTAAAAATTTATATTGACCTATAAGAGAATGAATTCTGTGAGTTATGTAAATTAATTCTTTATATATAACTATTGCTGGTACATGTACCATGAGATGTTCGGGATCTTGTCTACTATCTCTGATTTTACCAGTTTTCTTCGGACTGACTATTATAGTCAGATTTCACCTTTACGCGTTACAAATCTTACATTTTGACCGTTGGGGTTTTTCCTCCGAAATCAAGATCGTGCCAGTGTGTTATAATTGTCTACTGTAACTGATGTCTTAATAATCATTCAACGAAATTAAAGACTCGGAAGAAGGAGAAAAGGTTCGTTTTATTCTTAAGAGTTTGACAGTTTAGTCAAGTCAGTGAGTCAGCACAGGTTGAGAAACGTTGGGGTACCTGACGTCGTACGGTCCGGCGGGACAGGTAGTGGTTGAGGGTCTCGAATGAGTTTAAATACAGGTAATTCAGTCACTACGGTAGGTTGGTAGAGTAGGAGACAGCAGGGGAAGAGGAGGACGGAAGTTAGAAAGGGTCGTAGTCCCAGAACAGTTTACTCAGTCAAGAAGCGTAGTCTACCGGTTCCATAACCTCAAAGTCGAAGTCGTAGTCAGGAAGGTTACTTATAAGTCCCGACTAAAGGAAATCCTAACTGACCAACCTAGAGGAACGTCAGGTTGTCTCAAATTAATTTCATATTTTCTCTATCCTTCTCGAAGACTGTATCTGTAGTCTTCCCCCGTCTTTCTTACGGGGGAAAGATCAAAAATCTTTCCGCAAAAAACAGACAACGACGACGACGATTCAGTGAAGTCAGCACAGGCTGAGACACGCTGGGGTCTCTAGCGTCGGGTGATCCGAGGGGGCAGGGACCCTAAGAGGTCCGTTCTTGTGACCTCACCCAACGTAAAGGAAGAAGTTACGTACTTTCACTTTTTACTTTCACTTCAGCGAGTCAGAACAGACTGAGAACCACTGAGGTATCTGATGTCGGGTGGTCCGAGGAGACAGGTACCCTAAAAGGTCCGTTCTTATGACCTCACCCCACGGTAACAATCGTTCGATAATTAGTATATTTATTTTGTGGAGTTCGGACTCCCGTGGTCCAGGGAGAGGGTGTTATACGTAAAAACTGTATCTTACCGTGTTACACAGTAGGGACCGGTATTTTGTTAACTGTACTTATAACCAAACAACTCGGTAATAGTCGGGTTCAAAAGTCTTTTCTTTTTTTGTTTTACTTTGTTTTGTCTAATCATAGTCCACCTTGGTAAAACTTCTGTCTAAGGTTTGACAGTTTCCATATTCGAATTAAGTATTGATACTGTCACATACACTTTCAGGAATCATGTACCATTTGGAGTATATGAATCTTTTTGTTCTATCTATAATTTTTGGAGGACGATGACGATTCAGTGAAGTCAGCACAGGCTGAGACGTTGGGGTATCTGACGTCGGGTGGTCCGAGGGGGCAGGGACCCCAAGAGGTCCGTTCTTGTGACCTCACCCAACGGTAAAGGAAGAGGTTACGTACTCAGAAAATGTACCAAATAGAGTAAATTAAGAGTGTTGTTGGATCCTCCACCATGATAATACTTGGAGTAAATTGTCTACTCTTTGTCTCCGAGGTTTACAAATTTGTTGTAGGAGTTTAGGTGTATTGAGTGTTGATAGACTTAATACTAAATTTGGGTCCTTTTTTAAACCACCGACTAGAACAGAGTGTCAGACGGAGGGAGAGATGAAACATGGTTCACTTTCACGATGGTCGGATGAATTGGTTTTGTCTCAGGTCACCCCCCTTTTTTTTTTTTAACTTTACTGTTTGACTTCAAATCGTAATACTTCTTATGTCAATCAATTCTGAGTGTCGTACAATCTTAAGACCACTACTGAACTCTTTTCAGTTTCTTAACAGTGGTGGTTGGTCTGTCACAGGGTCCGGAGGTTACTCTTCACTATACTACTCTTTCTTTACTTTCCCTTCTCCTCCGTCCATTCATAAGTAGTCGGTCACACCCGATCTCGTAGTAGTCCGGGCGTTCGTCGGTCTTGTTCCGTCTAGTTCTTCTTTCGTGACAGGACATTCCTTTCTTTCCGGGTGACGTGGGCCGCTCTCCTTTCCTGCGTTTCCGGCTCTCTGTTTCCGTGGTTTTTCCTCCTGTGGTTACCTCCTGTCTCCCTCCTTCTCCGAAATTAATAGGGTATTTTCCAGTGGTCTTTACGGTGGAAGAGAGACATTTTCTCTCGAGTCGGGTGACGGACACCGACACTTCTTTGAGCTGCGCAAGTTTGACGCACGCAGAGTCCTTTCTGCAAAACAAGAGACGTCCGGAAACCTGACACCCCTAGTACTTTTGTATAAAATGGTTTTATCCAAACATCCTGTATAAACTAAAGAAGACACTGTCGAGGTATGGATTAGGAAACTCGTTTTTTTTTTTTTTTTTGGTTTCCACCTCCTTCCTTTTGATTACACTGTCCTGTTATTTTTATAGGAGTGAGTACAGTTTCTCTTATTCACTTCGACTTTTTCTTAATTTCTCATTTCGTAGATTCATACCCCAACCTTCTCCTACGGTTTAGGTCCGACACTAGACTCAGTCACAGTCACGGACTAGGAGTGAGGAGTCCTTGATAAGGGAGAAAACGACGTTTCGAAAGTAAGAATCAGGACACCTCTATATTGTTATTATGTTACTTTCAAATTTTTTTTTTTTAGGACCTTAAAGAGTAGGACAAAGAATTTTCTGTCATCTCTGTAGGACCTTACTCACTGAGTACCTTAAATCGTTTTCATAATTCTATCTTCACAAATTTCACGGTTGGAGTCCGATTGGTTCCTCCTTCTCGAAAGAGGTGACATACCATATGGAACTCTTACACCCGATGTGTGATACCATACGACGACGACGACGACGATTCAGCGAAGTCAGCACAGGCTGAGACACGCTGGGGTATCTGCTGTCGGGTGGTCCGAGGCGGTAGGGACCCTAAGAGGTCCGTTCTTGTGACCTCACCCAACGGTAAAGGAAGAGGTCACGTACTTTCACTTTTCACTTTCACTCCAGTGAGTCAGCACAGGCTGAGAAGTGTTGGGGTACCTGACATCGGATGGTCCTAAAAGTCAGGTACCCTAAAAGGTCCGTTCTCAAGACCTCACCCTACGGTAGTGGTACTGACTCAGGTTTAGGACCGAAACGACAAAATATCAAAACACTTTCTGTTCGTGTAGTCAGTAGGAAAGACTCGGAGTCAAAGAAATGGACACTACTATCTGAGATACAAAGACACTTCCAATTCAATTTAAAATACTCGAAAAAAAAAAAATTACGGTGTGGAATGTCGTACACCCTAGAATCAAGGGACTAACTTGAGTTCTGGGGACTTAACCCTCGTGTCTTAGAATTGGTGACCGGACGGTCCCTTCGGGGATACTCGAAAAAAAAGGGTTGTCGACCGTGTCATCTATCAATTCATAACAATCAAGAGAGATTACCAAAACAAGTCAACAAGTCAGTATAGAGCTGAAACACGTTGGGGTACCTGACATTGGGTGTTCCGAGGAGACAGGTACCCTAAAAGGTCCGTCCTTATGACCTCAACCAACGGTAAAGGAAGAGGTCCTCTAGAAGGGTTGGGTCCCTGACTTGGTAGGAGAGGACGTAACCGTCCGTCTAAGAAATGGTGTTCTCAGTGGACCCTTCGGATCTATTTTTAATTTGAAGACTCAGGACCAATTCGAATGACATTGGTAAAATATTTACCGTAAGTATTTATATTTTGTTAATTTTAAATAAAATAAAACTCATCTACATAAAGGTACTTCCCGACGCACAGTCATAGAAATGTAATCTAAGGTCACCTTAGAGACATGTTTTAGAAGGGACCAAGGGGAGATTTCTTAATAAAAGTCTTAGGTAAAAAAAGAAATTTTAAATTTTTCGTCAAAACCCAAGTGTCGTTCCAATTTTACTTCATGTCTCGAAAGAATGTATAAGGGGACGGACCGGGGAGGTGAACGTATCGGAGATGATATTCGTTATAGGGGGTGGTCTCTTCATGGACGATATTGCCTACTTGGATGTACTTTATTGACAGGTTTCAGGTCTCAAATGTAATCCCAAGTCTTGAGGAAAAATTACTTATGTACAAATACTTTATCTACACTTTATAATGATTTTGTTTTTTTAGGTTTTTACAGGAAATTAATATGTTAAAAGATAGTAAACGGGGGGAAAAGTGATCGTGGTGTTCTACCCTTGTACTATAAATTTTGTCCCTCGGATTACATGGACTAAACTCATTATTTTCTTAACCTGTACTCACAGGTAATACGGTGTAAATATCTCTGTTTCTGTCGTCTGTAAAATTTTCTCTTTTTATCTTTATTCTTTATTTTACAAAAAAACGATCTAACAAGTTAAAGGGTCGGTAGACCACTTACAGAATGTCTAAAACGTTTGAACAAACGGGACCAAGTGATTGTGGTATCTTAATCTTTAGACTTTACTAAATGTCACCACGGATTTGATATCTACCACCTCCTAGTAATTGAGTTGTAAATCAAATAAGTTTTCGTCTGGAACGATACTCCTAAATAACTGAAACACATTCAAGAAATTTAGAAATGAAAAAAAGGAACTTCTTTTTTTAACACATACTTGGACATTTCTAAGATATAGAGGGAACTTTAATAAACGTTTTACAAGACACTTTAGCTACAAACGTAAAAACCTCCTTTCCTGGACCTCTCTGAAATATTTAAAAAAATTGTCCATTCATTTGACTAATTCTTTATTTAACCAATTAAGTTAAATTGTTTACAAATAAGTAACAGTTATAAATAACTTCAAACCATATTTTATAAAGACATATGGATGATATTAAATCCATGTTATAAAACAAAACAAAGTCAAGTCAACGAGACGACGACGACGACGACGACGGTTCAGCGAAGTCACCACAGACTGAGACACACTGGGGTATCTGCCGTCGGGTGGTCCGAAGGGGCAGGGACCCTAAGAGGTCCGTTCTTGTAACCTCACCCAACGGTAAAGGGAGAGGTTTTACTTTTCACTTTCACTTCGGTGAGTCAGCACAGGCTGAGAAGTGATGGGGTACCTGATGTCGTACGGTCCGGAGGGACAGGTACAAAACAAATGATTGTACACATAAGTCATTTTATAACTAGTGTGGGCCCGGATCAATCGTTTATAATATCGTATTTATCTCCCCTTTACCTTACTGTGAGTAGGACGACTCTATTGCAAACTAAAATAACATATTTTACTTAACGATGTTACCTATATCGAACTATACAGTGAACCTCTCTGTAGTTCAAGACGACTTGGACCATAAACGTAGACCCGTTTTATAGGTCTTTTACTTTCTTTGTTTCTTTTTATACAGAAGGGTCTATGAGTCATTTTGTCGTAGTTCGTTTCCATGGATTAAACCTGTCATCTCTGATTTCTGAAACGTGATTTTAAGTGTCATATTCCTTTAGTTTATAAGATCTGTAGTCTTTACATTTTAGTTAATTTCTTTTTGACCACGGGATATTGTACAAAAACCTCTAAGACAGATACCTTAGTTGGGTCCTCCTTTAACATCAGGAAGAAAGTTTCAATAAGTTTAACTTAACTACAGTGGCATACGTTCAAATCAACTTTAGGTCGTCGTTAAATTAACCGATATAAGAAACAAAGATTTCCCGTTAAAACGCACACTATAGATCCACAAGAGACAAACGATAACGTAACTGGAAATCTCTAAGAATCTTTGTCAGATTGTCCAAAGTGTGGTAAAAAAAGGGGTGTGACTTTTGTCGAATAATTTAACAAAGGAGACTCTATTATTGTAGTGGTAATATCTCTGCACTTATACCTCTCTGATTCCAACACAGTTACTATAGGGTTCATGTAAGTTTATATTGACTTAAATCCCATACCTGCAAATTCCCAAAAAAAAAAAAAAAAAAAACGAATCAAAATCGGAAAGTAACACAAAGGAAAAGAAAAGAGTGTTTATATTCTACTAGCTAATACTACCTTTCCCAATTAACCGTCTGTTACGTATGTTATCAAGTACATTACTTTAATAGAAACATTTACTATATCTTTAGAGTCTTTCATTTTTGACTACAAACTTTAGATATCACAAGGTCTAGAAATAAAAGGTAAATTTTTTAATATCTATTAATCGTCTTTCTTGAGTTCATTTGACTGGTGTGTTTATAAATCATTAACTAGACTAAATTTAGACTTAGTACTCTAAGTTACTCTCATAAAAGAAGAAAGATAATAAATTATTACGGTGGAGTCCTTTTGTAGTATCCATGAGATTAATGATAATGAATAATTGTGATTTGATATATTAGTCTAACGGAATACTAATGTTTAGTAGTCATATAGAATATATAATCGGGTAATCATTTATTGACTAATTACCTCTTGGAACTTTCTATTTCAGAGACTGGAAGTTACCCAATCATATAGAAAGGAGCCTAATAGAATCTACAACTTTCCGTCGACTCTGACGACTGTGTACTTTCAATCCCTTTCACATTTCAAGTAAACGTAGACACTGTTGTACTAATCCTTTTATCCTAAGACTCAATCTATTTTTCTAAAATTTCATGACCAAGGGTGTCATGATTGACATACTTGATCCCGATTAGTAAAACGAGGGAAGTAAATTTACAGGAGTAAGTGTTTAAGTTCCATTATTGTAGTAGATTTAACACACCCAAAACACTCTAACTTTTGACACTTATGTGTACTTCGAACCTGACGGAAGATCGTGCACCACTAATTAGTTTATAATTAATATCGTCCTATAGTCCTTCTTACAGAAGTGAAATTTCCATGTCTTTGGGTTTGATAGAATTCTGTTTTCACTTAAACACTGAATACGTAACTCCTTCAGATGTCTTATCTTGATCGAAATCCGTATCTACCTAGATCCCCAGTACACTATATTAGTCTTAAGACCAAAAGAGAGAGAGGGTCCAAAAAGCGAGACCAACCGGAACAAAAGTCTTTACGAGACAGATACGGGGGAGTGTGACGATGGCAGTCCGGGTTAGATGGATATCGGATGTTAAAGGTATAGGTCTCTTTTGTATCCGTCCGGTGGTACCTCTAGACCAATCAGATCGAATTCGAGACACAACACTGAGGTTATTAGTGATACCAACCTACTTCAAGACTAATCGATTGGACTTCGTATACGAGTCGAGTGGTCGGGGACGTCAATTGGTTTCGACCTCTCCATTACAATGATCTTCTTTCTTCCCTACGACCCATGGATGTAGTGTGTGTATGTGTTTGTATGTTCTATGTGGTATCAGTAAACAATAATAGTGATAGTAAGGAATTACAATGTGTAAGCGAAAGGACCTTCTTTTATTGTAAACGTTAAAAAAAAAAAAAGAGGACACACGTACACACGAATCAACACAGGTCGACAAACGTTGGGGTACCTGAAATCGGGCGGTCCGAGGAGACAGGTACCTAAAGAGGTCCGCTCTTATGACCTCACCCAACGGTAAAGGAAGGGGTCCTTTAGAAGGACTGTGTCCGTAGCTTGGTCACAGAGGACACTGAGGGTATAACCGTCCGTCTAAGAAGATGGTACGTCGGTGGACCCTTCTAGGTTAAAAAAAGATCCAATCCTTTTAGAAACGTATCTATAAGAAATGAAATATTAATATCGAATAAATACCTTACTCGTGTAAGAAGGAAAATATCCTTTTATCATCACATCATATTTAATTGTGATCGGATTACATATATAATCAGATCACCTCGTAAGCAAGAAGTCCTTTTTATTCATTTTATTGTGATCTTTTACTAAAAATTTTGTGTATAAAATTTGAAAATTAATCATCGTAATAATTAAAACTTGTTTATTAGATTGGACAAACACTTGTGAAAGGAAGATACTTCCCCCATATATTTCCTTACATGTCTCCCTCGAATTGTTTGGTGTACATGAATTATTCTAAGGACTATCTATAGTCAATTTAATGATTACCATATTTCAAGATTTGGACGTAACTATTTAATATTTGTGAATTTTATAAAAAGTCGTGACTAATTTTGTTATACGGAGTCGACGTAAAGTCACCCAGAACTTTAGCATATTTGAAGTCACAGAAATAAGACTAAATTCGATTTTGGAAAAAAAGGAAAAGGCTGCATATCAACTCCATGTTATAACATACAAAGTCTATATGTTGAAGGACTTTCACATGTTAAACATGACTTTACACATGTTGTAAGTATTTCTGATGTGAGATATCATTAATATTTCATAATCAACAAAAGAGACGTGACATGTTATATAGTAAAGTAGAATGAGTAAATTTTGTATCATCAAACATCGAGAATTAGGTGAGAGGACTAGAACAGGGAGGGGGTTAAGGAGAAGGATTACCATTGGTGATCAAGTAAAAAATATAGATCAAGAAGAAACAATATAAATAATCATACAAAATAATCAAAAGTATTTATTCATTACTGTATAAGAGATAATATCTAGAACCAAACACCACTGGTATTCCAAAAAATATCGACAGGTATACACACTGATGGAATTTAACGACTAGAGAATTGAAATTTACGTAAAATTGTGGAGAGGTAACCACGAGAGGAGGGAGTACTAATGACTAAGACTGTAGTACACGTGCGTATGAGTCGACAAAGTCAATACAGAGAAACTTTGGGATACCTGACATCGGGCGGTCCGAGGGACAGGGACCCTAAGAGGTCCCTTCTTATGACCTCACCCAACGGTACTGGAGGAAGTCCCCTAGAAGGGTTGGGTCTCTAGCTTGGGACGAGAGGCCGGAACGTACACTTAAGAAATGGTGATTTGGTCACCTCTTCGGGAAACTGTAGTATACAATACAGATTAACAAGACACATAGGGAATGGACGAATAACACCTAAAACTACTAAAGTGATGAAAACAGAAAGATCGGAAGGATGATCGAAACGTGTACTATCTAAGGGTAGAAATGACAGAAATAGTTATTCGCACACAGAAAACATTAAAGGTACAAAGATTAGACACTGGAAAGAAAAAACGAATGTCTACAAGGAAGTTGTGAAGAACTTTCGACCAAACCACTACGATTTGAGTATCGAAAACGAACAGATATTTTGCAATCTAGAGAGGTAGCTTAGACTTGCTCTCTGAGTGACCCATCTCGGTAATAAACAATATCTAAAAAAAAGGGAAAGTAGTGAACTTTACATAACACGATACGATACGTTAGAGAAGAGATTACAAAAGAGAAAGACGACTTTTCAGTTGATAGTCGGAATACCCTCAATATATGTACAGGGGACATACATGCAACAACGAAAAGGGAACAACGAAAATTATAAGATAGGGATACAAATTAAAAACAGTAAAATTAATATTATATAGAACTACACGAGGTGAAATCCGACTAGGACACACCCCGAGACACGAAGGACCTTCAACCTAGAAGGGTCTATACGAGAGACGGGGAAAGAGAGAAAGAGAAAAGGAAGACCTCGGGGATTATATGACAATCATGTGAACTATAACAGGGTCTCCAGAGAATTTGACAGTAGTAGGGGAAAGAAAAAGAAAGAAAAGTCGTAGTCACTAAAGGTGAGAGACAGAAGGTCGAGTGAGTAGATAAGGAGATATAGTAAATCAGACGACAGCTAAGGAAGATTACATAAAAAGTAAAGTCAATAACATAGGAAGTAGAGACAAACCATCAAGAAATGTAAAATGTTGAGAAACAATTTTAAAAGAATGGAGAATGAGATACGTGGGTAAGAAAAGGACTCAAAAAATTATTAGAAATTATAACAATGGGATTTGAGAAATAACTCATCTAACGGACACAGACGACGTGAATGAAGAATAACACCAAAATGGGAGAAGGAAGTAAACCTTGTACAAGGAGACCGTAAAGTAAAACGGACTGTACGACAAAAATAAAGATACAAAGGACGTCCAACCAATGTAACTGTTTGGAGTCTATTCAACGGAAAACATCTACAGTATATGTAAGGTCGTCGTGTGAGGGGAGACCACAGGTCTCGATGTTCGAGATCTCCGCGGGGGATATACTCCACATGGATCCACGAGTTATGTCTACACATATCCATCTAACTTCGAACAGGAGGGGATATTCTTACCTTACCGTATAACGGTAGATTTTGGTAAAACTCGATCTACTCGGTGCAATATGTGATAACCGATTTTACATAACGTATGTCAAAGACTTGGTTTAACCAATTACCACGTTCTCGTCGATGACAAATAATTTTATAACAGTCTAAAGTCTGTATCACCCTGACGGGGTTACTGATCTACTGGTGTCACTTTCACTCCCTTACTCCGATTCATGTGTCACGTTCTCATCTATTATCTGCAATCAAAGGGTGGTGGAGAATGTTAAATTAAAATGAAACATATATAATAAAAGTCATCATATCTCTTTATAGTTACGGTAAAATGACTTAATACTGGAATATGATTTATACTCTCTACCTTTTGACCTTGAAATTTTCAATGGACTACGAAAGTCTTATCTTTGACGTGACAAATATTTGTCCTTTAATCCGATGTCCAATGAGTAAATGAACCTAATATCCTAATCTAAATAATGATGTTTTGAAATTTTTTAGTGTTTTAGAACAAGTTTGGACAAGAAAAAAAAAGGGAGACACTTCACTCTAACCCCTTTGAGTATTTAAGGAACTACGATATTCAAACAGTCTTAGAAGGTGGACTAACGATAGAAAAATGTCCTCCTTACTACAAGGGGGACAGTAAGTAAGTAAATACGTTAGTAAGAAAGTGTTTGGTTGTTAAATCTCGAGAAGATATTGATCCTTTATGTGATTCTTTGTTCCTATTTCTCTTCGTGACTTTCTCGTAATTATGATCATTGTGATCTGATTAGAGTGAAAAGGTAAGTCATGGAGGTCTATGACTTATTCTAGTTACTTCTGTGTAGTATATTACCGACAACAAGAACAAATGAACGGGTTAGTACAGCTTGAGAAACGTCGGGGTGCCTGACTTCGTACGGTCCGAAGGGACAGGAAGTGGTAGAGGGCCTCGAACGAGTTTGAGTACAGGTAACTTAACCACTACACTAAGTTACTAGGGTAGGAGACAGAAGGGGAATAGAAGGACGGAGACTAGAAAGGGTCGTAGTCCCCGAAAAGGTTTCTTAGTCAAGAAACGTAATCCACCGGTTTCATGACCTCAAAGTCGAAGTCGTAGTCAGGAAGGTTACTTATAAGTCCTTACTAAAGGAAATCCTAGTTAACTAAACTAGAGAAAGGACAGGTTCCATAAGAGTTCTCAGAAGAGGTTGTGGTGTCAAGTTTTCGTAGTTAAACAACCACGAGTCGGAAGAAATACCAAGTTGAGAGTGTAGGTATGTACTGACGACCTTTATGGTATCGAAACTGATCTGTTTGGAAACAACCGTTTCATTACAGACGAAAAGTGATACGACAGATCCAACCAGTATCCAAAGGAAGGTTCCTCATTCGCAGAAAATTATAGTACCGACGTTAGTGGTAGACGTCACTAAAACCTCGGGTTTTTTTAATTCAGACTGTGACAAAGGGGTAGATAAACGGTACTTCACTACCCTGGTCTACGGTACTAGAAACAAAAGATTTACAACTCGAAATTCGGTTGAAAAAGTGAGAGGAGAAAGTGAAAGTAGTTCTCCGAGAAATCGAGGAGAAGTGAAAGACGGTATTCCCACCACAGTAGACGTATAGATTCCAATAACTATAAAGAGGGACACTAGAACTAAGGTCGAACACGAGAAGGTCGGGTCGCAAAGAGTACTACATGAGACGTATCTTCAATTTATTCGTCCCACTGTTATATGTCGGAACTGCATGAGGAAAAGGATAAACCTTGGTCAGACAACAAGGTACAGGTCAAGATTGACAACGAAGGACTGGACGTATGTCTAAAGAGTTCTCCGTCCAGTCCACCAGACCATAAGGGTAGAGAAAGTCTTAAAAGGTGTCAAATAACACTGGGTGTGTCAGTTCCAACACCGTATCAGTTATTTCGTCTTTATCTACAAAAGCTACTAGGTCGTCTACAACCGTTAAACTAGAGACCAAGGAGACGGAAAAGATTTTGGTCGAACTTGTAGACCTTCAAACGTCAAGTGCATAACGACTTCGGACCGATCCTCTTAAAACTCGTAATGAAATAATCGGAGACTCTACTCACGTTAACACGTCATCAAACTCGTAAGAAACCGTAACGGAAAGAAACCCTAACCTTACTTTTGACTGGAAAAGGTCAGGACACCGGTGACGACTCAAAAGGTTTAAACGACCGTATAACTCACGTCGTGAAAGTATCGTAGTAGAAAGTCTTAAACTTTATCCAGGTGACCTTAAGGTAGTGGAGGTGATCGAAACAAATAACACTACGAAGGATTCCGGGTGAACTGAAGTGTAAGGTCCTACAGACCGAGATCCATTCACTAGTAAGACAGCAAAAACTCTAACGTAGGTTCATGACGTAAAACCTGAGAAAACAACTGGTACTACCGATGAGGTAAAGAAGATTCCCTAAGGACGGACGTCATCATCTATATTACCAGTAGACTCAATTTAAGTGGGTTAGGTCAGGTAAAATAAAACGACTAAGGATCTTACAGCTACAAGTGAGAAGGGTAGAGGACAAACGGGTGAAAGTTAAACGGAACTAAGTACCTGGACTGCAAGATCCAAGGAAACGTTATAACGAGAAATGTCGAGCCTGGAACGAAGATAGTGGTCAGTGTGGGTGTCGACTCATAACAAAAACGAAACCGAGGTAGGGAAGTAAGAAAGACCTCAATAAAGAGGTGACTAGAAGTCATCGTATAACCCGTGAATGGCTGGACCCCTCAAGGAGAAAGTCATAGGATAGTAAAACGGAAAAATATGACAAATACCCCAAAAGTTCCGTTCTTATGACTTCGTCAAACGGTAAGGGAAGAGGTCACCTGGTGTAAGACAGTCTGGAGAGGTGGTACTGGTCAGGTAGAACCCACCGGGGGTGCCGAACCGAATCAAAGTAACTCAATCTCTTCCGACACAAGGTACACTTCTCTAACCGATCACAAGACACTAATACCAAAGTCACACAGACGGGAGACTACGGGAGAGCGTTATGGATGGCAGGGGAACCTAAAGAGAATGGAACCTGCACCCTATAGAGAATTGCAGACGAGGTCGTTTCACGTCGGTGACGAAGAATGGAACCTGCTCAGCGGGGAGGACTGTAACTTTCACCTCATCGAGGAGATCCGGGAGGACACGGGCGCGTCGGTGACGAGGAACCTGCACCCCATCGAGAAGGGTCGACGGCGGGGACTGGAGCCTGCACCCCAACGAGGAGACCAGGAGACGGGGACTGGAGCCCGCACCCCATCGAAGAGAACCGGCGGCAGGGACTGGAGTCTGCACCCCATCGAGGAGAGCCGGCGGTGGGGCCTGGCCTAAGAAGAAATCATACTGAATATAATATTTTTATAAGATTCTTATAAAAGTTATGAATTTGACTTTTTATTTTAAAAAGAAGACATTTAGAAATCAAAGGGTTAAGAAGGACTTCTATCTATCTATCTACGACGATAACGACGATTCAGTGAAGTCATCACAGGTTGAGACACGTTGGTGTATTCGCAGTCCGGTGGTTCGATTGGGCGGGGACCCTAAGAGGTCCGTTCTTGTGACCTCACCCAACGGTAAAGGAAGAGGTTACGTACTTTCACTTTTCACTTTCATTTCAACGAGTCAGTACAGACTGAGAATCACTGGGGTACTTGGTGTCGGACGGTCCGAGGAGATAGGTACCCTAAAAGGTCCGTTCTCATGACCTCGCCCCACGGTAACGGAAGAGGTTCTATCTATCTATTTCCTGACTATTAGATAATAGGAAACTGTTAACAAGTAAGTTCCTTTGAAGGGTCTTTCTCTCGTCAACTTACAGATATAAATCACGGTTTATAATTCGTTGGATAGTTAATTGTACACCTCTATTTAGTAGTTATAGGTAAATATCAACTGGTTCTAAACGATAGTATTCACTCTTTACCCTTTCTCAGAGTTTTATCAGAGTCTCCACCTCTGTTTTCTGAAAACTGGACCTGTAATAGTACATTTTGGACGATGGTAAATCATACACTAAGGGACTACCGAGTCTGTCATTTCGCAGACGGACGTTACGCCCTCTGGACCCAAACTAGGGACCCAGTCCTTCTAGGGGACCTCTTCCTTTTCCGTTGGGTGAGGTCATAAGAACGGACCCTTTAGGGTACCTGTCTCCTCGGACCGGTTGATGTCAGGTACCCAGTGTTTGTCAGCCGGTGCTGACTTCCTGAAGTGAAAGTGAAAGTTAATCATAGGGTCGATATAGTGTTTAGGGTATTTAAATAACTAAGGGACCTTTATCTTAGTGACAAGTATAACATAAATGAGTTTATAACGTAATGAGTGAGGGGTTGAGTGACAGAAGAGGTTCGTGTTGCCTTCGTGTAGATGACACTGGGAGGAAATAGGTGCCGTCTCGAAAGGTGTCAGTGTCAATGGAGACAGTTGTACCAGACTTTTATCATTTACCTTTTAAAGTCTTTATTTGTTAAGTATGTAAAATTTGACAACAAGGTAAAGCTCATCGTACTCTGGTAGAGCGAGGTAGGGTGAGACACAGTGGACTCCTGTCTAGGGGAACAGAAAACATTAGCCGGGAAACCAGTGCGCCACCGGTGGAGCCAATGTGTCTACTGACAGTATCATGACGTCACAAACACAAGGTCAGCAGGAATAAAATGAATTATCACGGTGGTTTCATGGTCTTACTACTGTGACCGTTAAGTCTAAACAACTTCTCTTCGGAATTGCACCAAGTAAATTCACTTTTCCACTTTTAAGAATCGGATTATTCCTTTTTTGTTTGTTTACATACGACTTCAGCGACTTCAGACTGCTCTTCCTTAGAAGACACTTTAACAGTTATTTCTCGTCAAGTACGATCAAGACGACAGTATGGAGTTTGACGTTTTAAGTACTGGGAAAAGTGTCAGACTCCACGAACTCCACGTATTCACGAATCGATTCTGCCTTTTCCGTAATTTTAACATGTCATTCTATAAAACTCTCTCTCTGGTGTAACTGTTTGGAGAATACTGACATAGAACAGTATTAACAAGATAAAAGAAGAATAATAATTATAGAATGACATGGATTAAATATGTAAATTTAAATGATATACATTCAGATCCTTTTTGGAATCGTGTGTACCTCAAACCATGATAGGTACCAGAGTCCGTAGACGACCCCTAGAACCTTGTACAGGGGGTGTTATTCCCCCTGTTGAGATCACTCGTCAAGTAAGAGACCCGGAGTGTGAAACGACTGGTTCCGTGCTGAGACGGGGTCAGTGAAGATAGGTGGAGGTGGGTATCGAGAAATTTGGTTTTCTTCTCGCTCTCTTACTCTATTTCGAAAGAGCGACAGTGCCAGCAGACACTCTTAAATGACTTCGAGAATTGGAAGGGACACGGAATCAAAAAAGTAGATATATAGCTCTGTCATCCTAGCCGGGTCTATTCGAAAGGTTAAGTGGTAAGAGGTTCCGGTACCGATTACAGTGTCTAACGTGTAACCAGGGGGATTTAATAGAAGACGACGGAAAAGATGACCTGTGACTATAGAAGGTCGGTTTCGTAAAGGATGTCCCAGAGTACCACTCTAAAGACTTGTGTTGAACGTCTCTTATGTCTTTCGGAATAGAGTGGTACGAATAATAAGTCACCCGTTTAATGTAAGGTAGCTATAAAGATGTAGGTCGTCTCCGTTGGACTATGAGACTTGAAGTCTATACTTATACTTGTTAGTTCTATATGAGGAAAGATTTTTCTCTTAGTGGAACATGGACACGAACAAACCTAGAAACTCGGATTATTTAAAGTCCTTTCGAAAAGGATGTAATTTTACCATTGTTGCCGGAAGAGACCCTTCCCTTCTTCTGAACACCTACGAAAAATTTTTTTAAAACAATGGTACATGAACAAATATAAAATCAGGTGTCTACACGTAAAGAAAATATTTATATGTTAAATATTTTCGATTCGTAAAGTACATTAGTCGTTTTATTTTGGGAGTCCTTCCATCGTAAAAAGACACAAAATGATAATAGGTATTATCAATTACTACGCTAAATAAAGATAAAGAGAAGTCGTCAATAATACTTTATCATAATTGTTATCCGGATTTACACATATCCGGATAATTAAAATAGTTCTTGGAAACGTAGAGAGTAAGATAGAAATGTCTTAAGACGGTCCATCAATCCAGGTAATGATAATACTCATATGCTGTCTAACTTTCCCCCTTTTTTTTTCCCTCACTCGGGTTTCCAGTGATAATCAGGATGATTAAAAGTAAAATACATGAATAAGGATATAATTTGTTAACTGAGTTTTATTTGTTATTGTCGTGTCTCTTATATATTTCCGTGTCTTTACGTCGAATTCAATGAAAAGAAGGTAGTAAGTAAGATACACCAGTGAACCCAAAATATAAAAACAAATTTAAGAAAATCACTATTTCTGTAGACTTCAAAAACTTCATATAATAATTCTTTATTTTATGTCTATCATGACTTTAAGGACCTTAAGTAAAATGTGACCCTAGACAACATATAAAGACGGTCTGAGAGGAGAGAAGGTAGGAAGGGTGTAAATATATATGTACGCACACATTTATATATATATAAAATACATATTTTGTATATACACATGTACGTATAATATATTTTATTTATATATATATTATACTTTCATATACATATATAATTTCTTGTAAAAGTTTTTAATTTCATAAAAGACTAGTTGTTACTTGTCTTCGTCTAACTGTCTAGTCTAAACCACTATAACCGTTAGCTAGTGTTTATAACCTGGAACTATAACTACGTAAGTAACTGTTTAAATGTTTTTAATCCCGATCTTTTGTCTGCACCTTTATGTTGAGTAATGATACGATCATTATACGACCATATTCCTCAAAACAAACAAACAAACAAAAAAGGTTTTACTATATAATTAAATTTTTATGTAAGTTAAAAGGGAAAAATTTTTGACATTAAAAGTTGAACAAACCGTTCTAATACAATAGATATTAGACTATTTTCAAATTATTTCTATTTAAAAGTGATACAAGGAAGAGACAGGTGATCGTAATAAATGAAATAATGGACTAATAAGGATTTTCATTTGTACCATTTTACTAGATAGAACCTAAAATTTATGTGTTCCATGTAGTGACGTTATCTATAAAAGAGTCATTGTGTAGAACTACAAAAACCATAGTCGTCAGGCACCCTTTACGACACGGGTTACTCCTTTTGTTTGTAGGTAGTTCCTTCGTAGACATTTAACGTCGCGGTCTAGTGACGGATTAGAGTGAGTCGTAGAAACCTTAGACGTTAAGGTAATGGACCAGGAACTAGATTTAGGTTATATTACCTAAAGTTACACAAATTTTCAGTTTATTTATTGTAAGGAGACAGAATAAAGTTATCGTACAGGACACACTATAGAATAAAAGTAATTTAGTAAGACAGACCAACAAAAAAATTACCGGACTTACTAAGTTAAGACAAAAGTGTGGTTACACGTTGTACTCAGGTCACAAGGGAGAGCAAAACCCCTATAGGACTACGGAAAAAGGTTTAATCATATAAAAGATTTAATCGGTATACGTATGGATATAGTATAATATACCTCAAATTCCCAGTTTACGGGTATAGACTCTCTTTTCATTACGATATAATTACTTAATATAGAGACTTATTGTAAAATAAAAGTTATTATGAATTTTTTAACTTAATATATAGAAACTAATCTTGATGAATTGGTTGTTTATATAAGTAATTTAGTGAAGATCATAGTTTATCGCTTTTCGTCTTGTGTTCTTTTCTATTATTGATTTCTAGATACACCAATATTCTGTCCAAGAGAATCAGATTGATTGTCGACCGAACTGTGATATGCACGTTTTCGTCGTTAGAATTTCAATGAGAAGTCAACAACTAAAGTATATTTTACGTTTAATTTATTTATGATCAATGTTACAAGTTTTCTTTCTTTCTTTCACTTCAGCGAGTCAGTTCAGGTTGAGAAACACTGGGGTGCCTGAAATTCCAGGGTCCGAGGAGGTGGATACCCTAAAAAGTCCGTTCTCATGACCTCACCCAACGGTAAAGGAAGAGGTACCCTAGAAGGGGTGGGTCCCTAACTTGGGTCCAGAGGACGTAGCGTCGACCTGCGAAATGGCAGACTCGGTGGTCCCTTCGGTCACAAGTTCCACAATCGGTGCAGTACGAAGACGTACAAGTGGGCATATTTTTAGAAGAAAGATATCCATTAGTTCTAAACTTTTCTTAAAGTTGTTTACGATTAGTAATTAAACGTTCAGATCCATCTTTCGGAGGACGACGACGACGACGACGATTGAGCGAAGTCAGTACAGGTTGAGACACACTGGGGTATCTGCCGTCGGGTAGTCCGAGGTGGCAGGGACCCTAAGAGATCCGTTCTTGTGACCTCACCCAATGGTAAAGGAAGAGGTTACGTGCTTTCACTTTTCACTTTCACTTCAGCGAGTCAGTACAGGCTGAGAATCACTGGGGTACCTGACGTCGGATGGTCCGAGGAGGCAGGTACCCTAAAAGGTCTGTTCTCATGACCTCACCCCACGGTGACGGAATGTCAAAGAAGTAAAATCCGATGTAAATTTTTCTTTAACCAGTCAAGGATTAATAAATGTGATTACTTCCCCGGTTGGTAGTCTTATTAGATTTAATTGATTAAAATATTTTTGTTAAATATACCAATTGTAAATCAAGACGTGGATTCAAAATTCTATTTCAAAGTATCAGACATGAAACACAAATTATTCTTCTGTTAATGCATAAGGTCATTTTCGAGTAATTTTATATCTTTAAGAGGAACACGGACCTTGTTACTTTCTGGTATATTAATCTCAAAAACGACAACAAGTTAACGATTCAGTACAGGTTGAGAAACGTTGAGGTACCTGAGTAAACCCAAATGGACTTGTAATTTGGAATCAAGTTTTGGGTAGGAGAAGAGTTTTTCAAAATCTCTTAAGAGAAGTAGTCGAACCCGCCGATATTATTTTACGGTGTCTGACCCACCGAATTCGTTGTCTGTAAATAAAGAGTATCGAGACTTCCGACCCTTTAGATTCCACATCTAGGACCACCTATACCAAGGGTCACCTCACGTCGAAGAACGGTAGAAGAGAGAAACAGGAGTACACTACTTCTCTGTCTCTTTGAACTGAAAGAAAGAGAGGAATCTTCCTGTAATTAGGTTAACACCCTCGGGGTAGGAATGTTTGTAGTAGATTTACAGGGGCTCCGGAGTGGAGGTTTATAGTAGTATAACCTTCCTCCCGAAGTTGTATCCTTAAAACCCTCCCACGTTTGTAAGTCATATATTGTCCTGCAAAACTTTAGATCTTCGTTAAAGAAAGTCAAATAAATGTATATAGAAAGAGATTTTTAATTTAATCTACCTGTCTTGGGTCACCTTCCAACTTTCATAAATAAGGTTACCATGTTAATACAAAGGTTTGATCTATAATCTAGTAGTCTAAGTGGAGTGAGGAAATACATCGTCAAAGGACGTCTAACGGAGATGAGACTTAGGTTCTATCCATATGGCAATGTGTAACCAGTCGGGGGAGAAGGTTCGAGTAGGGACAATAAGGATCTACTTAGTACCTCCAAGTCTACACACTTCTTTGAACGAATTTCAGTTCCCGTTCTATCATCGGTAGGGGGTCTATTTATGAACTAAAGATCTCGAAAAGGTTATGGGGTTTGAAAATTACTAGTGGGGGTTTAATGTCTATGTCCGGTTCAATCGTCGACGCTTTGAAGCCGGTGACTCATTTGTTCAGAGACTAACGTAAATAAAACGGACATGACCCCTTACTCAAAGTTCCAAGTGTTTTTACGTAAATCCTTAACAGAAGTCGGATTTCTCGGAAATAATACGGGACACCGAAAGAGTAGAACTCCCATGATAGTTATATAGTGACTAAAGTGTTCCATACAACGATAGTTTCGCTTTCACAATCAACAAGTCATCATAGTCTGAAAAACGTCGGGGTACTTGATATCGGGTGGTCCGAGTAGACAGGTACCCTAAGAGGTCCGTTCTCATGACCTCATCTAACGGCACGGTAGGAAGTCCCCTAGAAGACTTAGGTCCCTGGTTTGGTCCACAGGGTGTGACGTCCGTCTAACAAATGACAAACTCGGTGATCAAGATAATTTCAGAGAGATTTAAATGTCGATGTGTGAAACTGGAGAATCAATATACTTAGTAAGTTACTAAATGATTTGTGAGTCTAATGTAGGACTCTCTACGGGATTCCTTCTTTGTCTTCTTTCCTTTCTTTGATTGTTGTTGAAGTTTATTTCTAATCAAAGGACTTCATTATTCCGTAAAAAGTGTTTAAAATCAGGTAAATTGAGAGGTTTTTGAGATGTTCCCCCAATGATACGAGTAAAATGTTTATGTCCTTGATTTCGCACCTCCTTGTCTTTTTTAAAGGGTACCAGTCTGTCCTACTTCGGGATCAATTAGCCCTCTTGATAAGAGTTAGGAAAGTACTGGGACCGAGTCTATGCACGGAGAAGTAAAACTCATATACAATTCCGGTTTGGGTCACCTACAACTCTAGACACCCTTTACCTCTTTCAACGGTTTGGGGTCAGTAAAATCTCGATAGAACGGCGACTCGAGAGACGACGGGACATCGGGAATTCGTGATCGAGTAGACGGAACTTTATCAATTCTAACGTTGAAACTCTAGTCTTGACAACTAATCGAGAGGGAGTGAGGTGGGGTGGGGTGACGACGTGTGAGAAGACTTCCAGTAAATTAAGACCTTTAGTGGAGGGACAGTCTTCTTTCGTTATAGACAGGAGAGAGTATAAAACGGGCTCGTGGTTCATAAACGAGTCCGGTTCCAACCAGAGTGCCTACGTGTCGGTCTCGCCAGTGTGTCCAGAGGTATCGGTCTCCCAAGATGCAAATCCAAATTGCAAGACGTCAATTTCTGCAGAACTTACAGAATTATAGAAACTTAAACACAAAACCTTCATTTAAGGTCACCCCACTGACTCGTACGAGAGCCCCAAACTTCTGAGTCGAGTTTCTGTAGGGAATAGACCGTCGGATGGAAAAGAGAGGGGACGTCACTCAAAAGATCACTGACAAAGAGACGATCGACCGTAAAGATCCAGGGTAGGTTGGACGGGAGAGGGTACGGTGAGTCATTGGACCCGTGGATGTCCCTCTCAGTCCAAATTCATACACACGAGACGTCGGTATGAATTCATATTCAACTACGTAATATAGTAGGAAGGAACGGAAGTCGATTTGTGTCAAGTCGTCTACTGGGAGACGGGTAGAGGATCAGTCCATATACAGGGTCCCGTCTAGTGACCCCTACCCACCCACCGTTGTCTAGGTTTCCCCTCTACGGCAGAGTGAGACCGACTCGCACCGACCACCCTCCCCCCTAGGAGTCGACCACCCGACCCGTGTACTCGACTAAACGTCCCACCTCGGTCCCTCGGACCCTTCCAGATGGATACAGGGTCCTCGTAGGGATCGGACTTCCTCCTATGGTAATTGCCGTGTATTTTTTGTGGCAACTGTCCACCTCTTCCTCAGGGACCTTCTTTCCCTTTCAAAATATAAAAACTTGTCTCCAGTCAAAAGTGTAAAAGTAAGATATGACGTGTGACATTTATTACGTCGGTCGGGACTGTGACTATGTTTCTCTAACCCAAAGACACTGATATTTTATCTAGTCCCTCGTATGGACTCGGTCAAAGGATAGAAAGTGGATGAAGAAACGGACTACTTTAGGACCCTTTTATAGACTGGGAAGAGATCGGGGTATTATGTAAACGAAAAAGTTGACATGTCGTTTACACAGGACGTAAAAAAAAAAGTTAAAGGATATATGAAACCTAAAAACTTTCTTTTGTAGGTGTATAAAAACTTAGACACATGACAACGACTTTGTCTTCCATTAGTCCCTCGTACCCCATGACACAAGGACTTTGGATTCCTTTACGACAGATCAAGATGGGAAGGAGGTCAAATGAGTGAGTTTTTAGTTAGAATACTTTTGTTCGATTTGTCTGATATCGTTAAAGAAATTCTTTTTACTTAAGTTTACATCACGACAAGTCCGAACTTGAGATGAGAGGGGAAACGTAAATGTACACCAGTCTATTGAATAAGTGAGTTGTTCGTGAAGGACTCACTTATGACATATATAATCGAGGTTTCCTTTTCTCACTGAATTTGAGTGTGAATTAACACTTTGAAGATACACGGTCCGGTAGACACATAGGAGGTAGTAAGTTAGCGTGTTGTTTAGTTCTCCACCTATAAAAACCGAGGTAAGTGGTTTGTTTCCGTCAAAGTGAACAATTCTATTTTACTGACGAAAGTAGATTTTCACCCTTCAGGTAAGTTAATACTACAATTACTGTTTGTCTAGAAAGTGTCACTAATATAAAAAACCAACTAGAGTTATATGATACAAGATTACCTGGACAGTATTGAGGGGTACATATTAGACTTGTGGATCGTCCTTAGTTGTCTGGTGTCGAGAGTCGGACAAGTGTATCAAGGGAAGTGTTACTTACTACTACGACTTTCTCGTGTAGAGTCGCGTGTTTCACAATAAGAGTCGTCGAACATTGGCTTCGGGAAGGGTAAAGATAGTCGTAAACAGTTAACCTCCCTGAGAAAAGATTGTAGGTCCGTATTGTCAGTAACTCTTGGGTGAGGACCACTCCTTTCTCGGCAGACACAAACAGGATGTCTTCCTGTTTCTACGAAAAGTAATCGGATCGGTGAGGTCACGAGTGTGACACAGAACGAACCTTTTTAGAAACGGGTGCAGGTTCAGACTCAAGTCTCCCTGAGAGAACATAGGGGAAGGAATGGATCATACCAACTGTACCAAATGGAGCCTTCAGTGAAACGTAAAATGTCTCAAAAACTCCTTTTTTTTTAGACTATTACGATTAATCAATTATATGTTTGTAATTAATTGGTTAAGAGTTTTCTCTATACCGAATTTTTTTTTCATCCGATGGAATACGATTTAGTCGTTACTCTTTCAAGATCTATTTATTGAGTCAGATAGTTCCAGTGTTAAATACAGTTTCTTGATCCTTTCTATCTAATTTCTTTTTTTTTTACGGGTTCGACCGACTACCGGAATGACTCGTTTTTGTGTGGAGGACTACCTAAAGTTTGTCTTCAGAATAAAAACACGGGGGTAAAGGTAGTAGGTTTAGATACATTGAGGTGGGCACTTGGATGGAGAATATAAGGTTAAGTGTACCTATTGGGGGGTCGTTCAGGAGTAGATATAGTGAATGTAACCAAACATTCATAATACATTAATACTTGATAGATGGAACCAATAAAAGGGTCTGACCAGAAATCCTTCTGTCTCTCTTATCGATGGTACTAAACCCTTTCGAAGATATGACTAATCTACCATCCTTTTTATAAACACGACACATGATTAAACGAAGTCAGCACAGGTTGGAAAATGCTGGGGTACCTGACATCGGGTGGTCCGAGGAGACAGGAACCCCTAAAAGATCCGTTCTTGTGACCTCACCCAACGGTACGGGAGGAGGTCCCCCAGAAGGGCTGGGTCCCTAGTTTGCAGACGGACGTAGAGGACGCAACGTCCATCTAAGAAATGGGTGACTCGGTGGACAAGATTAAATTAAAGTGTCTGAAACATAATTAAACAAAAGTGGTTCGTGTTCTTGATTCATAAAAGTGAGGTGGGATGTACCCTAAGGGGTCGTCGAGTCGACACTTCTTAGGTGGTCTTTACCTCCTCTACGTGTCTGGACCCAAACTAAGGAGTCAGCCTTTCGGAGGGACCGCCTCCCGTACTGTTGGGTGAAGTCATAAGAACGGACCTCTCAGGGTTCCTGTCTCCTCGGACCACCTCTCAGTCTGTGTTGACTTCACTGTATTGTGTGTGTGTGTGTACATCTTTAACTCCAGAACACACCGATTGTACGAAGGATCCTAGTATGTCTGTTATGTACTGTTTCATCCATAAGTCAAGAGT
This sequence comes from Capra ibex, assembly GCA_006410555.1. Lineage (NCBI taxonomy): Eukaryota > Metazoa > Chordata > Mammalia > Artiodactyla > Bovidae > Capra > Capra ibex. The sequence goes on along the minus strand of SJYO01038983.1, from coordinate 12,639,906 downwards.
AGTTAGAATACGTTTGCACCTATAAAATAATGTGAGAGTTGAATTATTTACCCCTTTTGATCAAAGTTCTCCTCTATTCGGGGCAAGGTTAGACGTTTAGTCCAATGTCTCCTTTTCACACCTTTCTCTTCCGTGCGTGTTGATTTCTCCCGTGGTGTCTATTGGACGAAATACGAGGTCCAGGTGTACGGAAGAGAAAAGTCTCTACTTGGAGTCTCCTCGACTGGTTCTCGGGTAGACCCGTGACACTTACCGGAAACCTCAAGTCAAGTCTCCGACCTCGATTCTTCGGTATCTTAATATACTCGTCATAATATCTTCCATTGTCTTTTTAATGTAAGTCCAGGAACGGGAAAACACAGAAAAGGTAAAAGTATAAGGACACTTTAATTAGTAAGACTAAAGTAGTCAACCTAGAATAGTCAATTTATTGTTCGTGGTCAAAAAGTCTCCGGTGGTTCAGGATTAAGGTCTATAAGTTTACTGACACCCCATTCCCAATACGAAGGGTAAAATGTCTTCTCTATCCGATGGGAAAGGTCATAAGAACCCGAAGGGACCACCGAGTTTATCATTTCTTATACGGTGTTAAGTCCTCTTAGACAAAACTAGGGACGCAACCATTCTAGGGGACCTCCTCCCGTACCGTTTAGTGAGGTCATAAGAACGGACCTCTTAGGAGTACCTGTCTCCTCGGACCGTCCAATGTCGGGTATCCCAACGTTTTTCAACCTGTACTGACTCGGATAGAGAAGAGGTCCCTTATAAGGACTGGGACCTTAGTTTGGTCCCAGAAGAGGTAACGTCCACCTAAGAATTGGACGACTCAATTCTTAATGTAAATAATATAAAATAAATTATATAAAATAATATAAATAATATATAAACGATGGAACGATTCTCTTCATTGGGATCATCTGTTACGTGGAAAGAAGTACCTAGAATATTATGTCATTTCTATTCGTTTATACATCTAAATACTCTTTCCCCATATTTCCGTTATAGAACGACAATATCTTCTTTGTACCCTGAAACCCACCTTTACCACACTTCCAGATCTTTCCCACGAGTCCTTTCCAGTCTAAGATTGGACTTCATACTTAGTGCCTTTCCTGAAAAGGAACGGTCCTCGACCACCGTCCCAGTGGACTTTGACTTTCACTTCCAGTGAGTCAGCACAGACTGAGAAACGATGGGTCACCTGATATGTCAGGTACCTTAAGAGGTCCGGTCTTATGAACCTCACCCAACGGTACGGGAGGAGGTCCTCCAGAAAAGTTGGGTCACTAACTTGGGTCCAGATGGCGTAATTTCCTCCTAAGAAATGGTTGACCCCGTATTCCTTTCGGGTAGATTCGGATTCCCTCCTTTTTGTGTTGTAAAAACTGAGTCTTCTATAAAACTATACAATTTTTTAACTTATATAGGTCCACCGACAGTCGAACTAACTTCTCTTTTACTACCCTTTTCTACTGTACAATCTTGTACCTTCCCTTCTATTTACTTCTTTATAAGTTCTTCAAAACATTCGACTCCTTCTTACCTTATCTCTGTACCCTTCCCCGACTATTATAGGGTTTCGATGGAGACTCGTTGGTCCCTTCGGGTTCTTCTCCTCCTCGGTCTTAGACTTCAGTTCAGAAGAATGTAAGTTCGGGTATACCAACTGGCCGAGTGAAGAGGTGGAGGTGGTGACTGAGTGTCGACCTATTTCCACTAATCGGATCGGAGTGCTAATGTACCGTCAGTTTGTGGTACCGCGACTTGGTCCTCTTGGACCTCAGGTGTCTTCAATGTAAGGTCTCAATGTTCCGATCAGGTCTACGAATTCTTTAGTTCACCCCTCCTTTCCCTTCCTACACCTCTCCTGCTCTTTCTCTCTCTTCTTTTCTCTTCCCTCTTCTCTGCCTCTCTTGTCTCTTACTGGGTTAGTATTGTAGAATGTCATTTTTGTCCGGGAAACGAGGTTAAACTGGTTTCGGTTTCTAAGTTTTGGTAGAAAATTAGATTCTCAAAGTCCCGAACCAGTTCTAACATGTTCATGAAACTTGTACTGGTCTGATCTTAGGTCAACAAGAATGCAAACCCCTGTTTACACTTGTACATTTTTGTCGTTTTATATCGTCTAAAACTTTTACGTATTACCCAAAATATTATTAGGAACAATTTTACACTGACATCCGTTCCACCCTTAGGTCTTTCATTGAGATAAGCCTTAATTCCACCCCTGTCAAAATTAATAGAGGTGACACTTTATTAAACGTCCACTCAACGTTCACAAACTTCATGTTTCATTTGTGTAGAGAAGACTATGTTCACTAGACAACAAGGTATACGATCTAAAAGTAAGAAGAAAAATATTGTCGTTTTACAATCTGAATGTGGGACAACTTTCAAATTTTTCATGTACTCAAAGGTTAGGACTTGGGGGGCGGGGGTTGGAGAGAGGAGTATAGTAGAGAGACCCAGTAGGGTCACGTGGTCGGACCCTTAAGTACATGTGGGCACCGTCTAAGTACAGTTACCCACCGTTTTGGTTATGTCATAACATTTCATTTTATTTTTAATTTTTTTTTTCAAATTTTTCATAATCCAACCGATTTTTCAAACAAGTCCAAGAAGACAGGTTACAACACCTTGTCATAGAGTAAATCCGAAACAATGTTGGTGATTATGTTTCTACTAACGCATATAAAATATCTAGTTATTTGACCGGAGTCTCTCAAAGGGTTTAGATACATCAACAACTCATCATCACGACCACTACCCTCGAAGGGTCCACCACGATCACTATTTCTTAGACGGACGGTTACTCCTCTGCACGTAAGCTAGGGACCCAGCCCTTCTCGTAGACCTCGTCCCCTACCTTTGGGTAGGGTCATTAGAACGGTTCTTGTAGGGTACTTGTGTCCTCGGACCTCCCGATGTCAGGTCCCCTACCCCCAGTGTTTCACAACCTGTACTGACTTCGCTGACTCGTACGTGTCGACCCCTGTCGATTAAGACCAACTGAAAAGTTCAGTTTGTATTCAAGAGTGACCTGGTCTCTATACCAAGTCAAGTCAAGTCAGCGAGTCAGCGCTGAGAAGCTCTGGGGCACCTGGTGTCGTACGGTCCGGAGGGACAGGTAGTGGTTGAGGTCCTCAAATGAGTTTGAGTACAGGTAACTCAACCACTACGGTAGGTTGGTAGAGTAGGAGACAGTAGGGGAAAAGGAGAGCGGAAGTTAGAAAGGGTCGTAGTCCCAGAAAAGTTTAGTCAATCGAGAAACGTAGTCCACCGGTTTCATAACTTCAAAGTCGAAGTCGTAGTCAGGAAGGTTACTTGTGAGTCCTAACTAAGGGAAATCCTACCTGTCCAACCTAGCGGAACGTCAGGTTCCCTGAGAGTTCTCAGAAGAGGTTGTGGTGTCAAGTTTTCGTAGTTAAGAATCCATGAGTCGAAAGAAGTATCAGGTTGAGAGTGTAGGTATGTACTGATGACGTGATCCAAGATTTGTGGACTCCGATAACTAAAGTGACATCGGGAGGTTCGAGGAGACAGGTACCCTCAGTGGTCCGTTCTTATAACCTCACTCATCGACAAGGGAAGAGGTCTCTAGAAGGGTTGGGTCCCTAGTTTGGGTCCAGAGTGTGTAACGTCCACCTAAGAAATGGGAGACTCGGTGGTCCCTTCGGGGTTCCACACTGATCTTTTTATTAAATACGAGTGTTAGTAAATGTCTCTTAAACAATCATAATTATTGTTCAATAACAGAATGCGAAACATCAAAGGTACTGTTTCTTCTGTCCTTTTCAGAGCACGGTTCAGCGAAGTCAACACAGACTGAGAAGGCGCTGTGATACCTGATATTGGGCGGTCCGAGAAACAGGTACCCTAAGAGGTCCATTCCTATGAACTCATCTAAGTAAGTAGTCCAGTAGTGATGTACGTTTGAGTCCCAACTATTACTTATGGGTTTCCGGTAGAATACAGATACTGATTTTAAAATTAAAAGTCTTTATTTACACCTGTAGTTAATCATTAGTGACGACCGTAAATCTTTCCTAAAGTCTATACAGTCGTTGACGAGTGACAAACAAGTACGTGAAATTAAGTAAATGAAAAGTTTTAGGGAACTCTCAATCGAAAGTAATCGATTAAATGATTTATTCTAGTTCAACTCCATATCTTTTCACTTATGAAGTTGAAACATTTAATCATCGTTACCCTGACAAAATCCGGAGATCTTCAAGAGTCGAAATTTTAATCACACGACAGAGAAGTATGTATAAAAAAATAATTTTTATTATGCTTTGATATGATCTATACATTCTTTCAGTTGTTTATTGGTAAAAAAGGGGTATTAGTGAAAAAAGTATCTTATTGTCTATATTAAAGGATTTTCTTATTATGACAACGACCATGGATTCGTACAGGAATCGTCCGGATAAGACAACCCATCATGTCATGGATTACCGTTTCAATCTTATGTTATGTTTGGTACACGAAAGTTATAGTAAGAAGTTATATCTCACACTGAACCTCAAACCTCATTGCTACAGTGTCCTACCCTTCCCCCGTAAGGGGTTTTAGTTTGTAATCTTCCCGATTCTTACCGATGAATGGTATCCTTTATAAGAAGTGTAACTTATTCATCTCCGTAAACGAGGAAAACTTGTTAATGTCTCGTAAAAGTTACACGTTCTATATCACTAGCTGAAGTACCTGTGTCTTTACTTACACTGTACCTTAAACGTATGACAACTTTTTACTGACGTCTGTCACTGTCCATGAAACTTTCTAATTCCTCTCTATTTCTATTACCATAGATTAGGTCCATTTACAACAGTTTCTTATGAAACTTTTCCACTACTACGAACTGGTTACGAATGTCCTTTTCTACCTCGGATTCTTCCTTCTTTATGATATCCAAGTTTCCATTCTCTGGTACCGGAACCCTCTTTTACACCCTTTGAAGGATACCATCTTTGTACCAAAGAGTACCCTTTCAGTACCGTATATTTGGGTTTTCAGTCGTGTTGGCTCTGGTCTCGCTCTGACTACTTGGTATTTCTCGACCCCGAAGGAAGACTTATGTTATCGTACGGTGACTGTAAAACTTACTTTCCCAGTGTACTAGGTTAAATATAATATCTTTAAACTTAGATGGTACACGAATCAAACCTAAGATTTTCGACAGTCTTCTAAAGTATCGTTAACACACAAAAAATGTGACACTGAAATAAGAATATAGAAGAAGGATGTCATAAATCTGAAGTTTGTAGAATCTTTATTTATCCGTTTACCAGGAAGGCTCAGGACCTCGTGACAAGTCTCCTTTGCACACCCACACACAATTCTGGTTGAACGGTTATTTCTACATGTATAAGACCTCAGTTCTTCGACACACCCGTCGGTGTCTGTAGTTCGTCTACAGGAAGTCGAGTTCGTGTGTGTTCCCGACTCGTCAACTCAGTTCTAGGATATGATACGTTCTTTCCACTCGCAAAACATTATTTGGACGTACCTTAATTTAGTCAGTTAGTTACACTGAACGACATTAAACAATAGGTTATAAATTGAGTCTACTGGTAATAATATAGATGATGAGACCCGTTCTTAGGGAATCTTCTTTACTTCATCGGTAGTATCAATGATTTTCTCAGGTTTTACGTCATGAACTTACGTTAGAGTTTTTGCTGTCTTACTAGAGACAAGTAAAGGTTCCGTTTGGTAAGTTATAGTCTCATTAGGTTCAGATACGGGGTTTTTCAGTACGACTTCTTCGACTTCAACTTGTCAAGATACTACTGGATGTTCTGGAAGATCTTGTTTGTTGGTTTTTTCTACAGGAAAAGTAAAATCCCCTGACCTTACGTTTTCATGCTTCAGTTCTTTATGGACCTCATTGTCCGTTTAAACCAGAACCGCATGTCTTACTTCGTCCTGTTTCCGATTATCTCAAAACGGTTCTCTTGCGTGGACAGTATCATCGGACCAGTATCATTTGTGGGAGAAGATTGTTGTGTTCTCTTCTGAGATGTGTACCTATAGTGGTCTACCAGTTATGTCTTTCGTCTGACTTTTATAAGAAACGTCAGTTTGTACCTCTTCGAGATATGTTAGTCGTTTTTGTTCTGGTCCTCGACTGATACCGAGTCTAGTACTTGACGAACAACGGTTTAAGTCTATATTTAACTTCTTTCATCCCTTTTGGTAATGTGGTAAGGCTATACTGGGTTTTGTTCATGGAGCGTTAATATGTCACCTACATTGTTTATCCAAGTTCCCTAATCCAGTCTATCTGTCTTACGGACGTCTTTATACCTGCCTCCAAGTATAACATGTCCTCCGTCCCAAGTTCTGGTAGGGGTTCTTTTTATTTGTATTTTTCCGTTTTACCAATAGACTCCTCCGGAATGTTTGTCGACACTTTTCTTCGTTTCGTTTTCCGTTTCTTCTTTTCCTTTCTATATGGGTAAACTTACGTCTCAAAGTTTCTTATGGTTCCTCCCTAATTTTTTTTTTTTTTGTGGAAGGAGTCGGTAGTTACGTTTCTTTATCCCCTTTTGTTATCTTACCCTTTCTGATCTTTAGAGAAACTGTTTTAATCTCTATGGTTCCATTGTAAAGTACGTTTCTACCCGTGTTATTTCCTATCTTTACCATACCTGGATTGTCTTCGTCTTCTATAATTCTTCTCCACCGTTCTTATTTGTCTTCTTGACATGTTTTTTCTAGAAGTGCTGGTCATATTGGTACTACCACACTAGTGAGTGGATCTCGGTCTGTAGGACCTTACACTTCAGTTAATCCGGAATCTTTCGTAGTGATTCTTTTTTCGACTATCTCCACTACCTTAAGGTCAACTCGATAAAGTTTAGGATTTTCTACTAAGACACTTTCACGACGTGAGTTATACGGTCGTTTAAACCTTTTGAACCGTCACCGGTGTCCTGACCTTTTCCAGNTTTCCTATCTTTACCATACCTGGATTGTCTTCGTCTTCTATAATTCTTCTCCACCGTTCTTATTTGTCTTCTTGACATGTTTTTTCTAGAAGTGCTGGTCATATTGGTACTACCACACTAGTGAGTGGATCTCGGTCTGTAGGACCTTACACTTCAGTTAATCCGGAATCTTTCGTAGTGATTCTTTTTTCGACTATCTCCACTACCTTAAGGTCAACTCGATAAAGTTTAGGATTTTCTACTAAGACACTTTCACGACGTGAGTTATACGGTCGTTTAAACCTTTTGAACCGTCACCGGTGTCCTGACCATTTCCAGTCAAATGTAAGGTTAAGGTCTCTTTCCGTTACGGTTTCTTACGAGATTGATGACGTAATAAAGCAAGTAGAGTGGGCGATCGTTTCATTACGAGTTTTCAGAAGTTCGGACCGAAGTTGTCATGTGCTTGGTACTTTAAGGTCTACAAGTTCGACCTAAATCTTTTCCGTCTCCTTGGTCTCTAGTTTAACGGTTGTAGACAACCTAGTAGTTCTTTTGTTTTCTCAGGTCTTTTTGTAGATGAAGACGAAATAACTGATACGGTTTCAGAACTGACACACCTAGTGTTGTGTGACACCTTTTAAGAATTTTTCTACCCATATACTCTGGTGGACTGGACGGAGGACTCTTTAGACATACGTCCAGTTCTTCGTCGTCAAACTTGACTTGTACTTTGTTGGCTGACCAAGGTTGAGCCCTTTCCTCATACCGTTCCGACATATAACGGTGGCACGAATAAATGGAATATACGTCTCATTTAGTACTCTTTACGACCTGACCTACTTCGTGCTCGACGTTAGTTCTAAGGGTCCTCTTTATAGTTATTGGAGTCTATACGTCTACTGGGGTATGAATACCGTCTTTAGTCTCTTCTTAATTTCTCGGAGAACTACTTTCACTTTCTCCTCTGACTTTCTCAACCGAATTTCGAGTTGTAAGTCTTTTGATTCTAGTACCGTAGACCAGGGTAGTGAAGTACCGTTTATCTACCCCTTGGTCACCTTTGTCACAGTCTGAAATAAAACCCCCCGAGGTTTTAGTGACGTCTACCAATGACGTCGGTACATTAATTTTCCGTGAACGAGGAACCTTTTTTTTCGGTACTGGTTGGATTTTTCATTTAATTTTTCGTCTCTACAATGAATCGGTTGTTTAAAGGTAGATCAGTTTCGATACCAAAAAGGTCATCAGTACATACCTACACTCTCAACCTCATATTTCTTTCGACTCTCGGTTTCTTTACTACAAAAAGTTGACAGTACAACCTCTTCTGAGAACTCTCAGGGAACCTGACGTTCCTCTAGGTTGGGTATGTAAGATTTCCTTAGTCAGGACTTATAAGTAACCTTCCTGACAACGACCTCGACTTCGAAGTTATGAAACCGGTAGACATACTCAGCCGTTTCTCGGCTGAGTAACCTTTTCTGGGTCTACGACCCTTTCTAACTTCCGCCCTCTTCCTCTGCTGTCCTACTCTACCAACCTACCGTAGTGGCTGAGTTACCTGTACTCAAACTCATACGAGACCCTCAACCACTACCTGTCCCTTCGGACCACACGATGTGACGTGCCCCAGTGTTTCTCAGCCTGTACCGACTCTCTGACTTGTCTTGACTTGACTTCGCAATGAGTTTTAACTGATAATTTTTTTTAATTATTCTTCCCTTGTAACTGTGCCGTAATTTCTTGTATTCCTATAGTTTAAGATAGTGTCACAAAGTGTAAAAGGAAACTACCTTGTATGAAATATAAAACCTCTTCCCGTACCATTGGGTCAGGTCATAAGAACGCACCTTTTAGGGTACCTGTCTCCTCGGACCACCAGATGTCAGGTACCCGAGCGTTTCTCAGCCTGTGTTGACTTCTCTGAATCGGACATGTGTGTATGAAATATAAATCGTCTATTATATGAATTGTCAACCCTGTTGGGTTTGTTACTTACCTCCTTTACTTTCATATAAATTCACTGGATCTTCATACTGTTTTATCTGAACTAAAAGAGTTTTATACACTGTATTAGTCGAAAACCAATTAATAGTTTGAGATAAAAAATTTTACGTTGTTATGAAAGGTTAGTATTTCGTTTTGGGAGTAAAATCGGAAAATCACACGATTAGGCAGAAATCCTCCATAGTAACATAGACACCTTATGTCAACTTCCTACTTCACCGAATTAGAAGACGTAAGGAAGGAAACAGATTACAGTCTTCATATTACGTTACATCCGTTTACGGTGGAATATAACTTTTTCCTACAATAGATCCTGAGAGTATCGATCTCTTCTCTTCAGTAACGGACGAAGTTTCGAAGTTTCCCGTCTGACTGAGAGGACAATCCCCGATTACGTCGGTCACTGAAAACAACTTCAGTCACGGGTAAATGGTAAGACTTTTCGGGTCCCGGGAATTCTTAATACGATTTAGATGAAACGACTACGAGACATTCACCTTTTTGTTTCAGACCTCCTGTCGTGTATACAAGTATACTAAATGGTTCATCAAATTGGGGTGACACTCTGACTGACGAGTCCTTATCTAAGGGAAGTTTTATCGTGGTATGTTAATTACACCAGTAGGTTCCCGAAACTAACTCTATATCTTACTCTAATTCCAAATGAAGTACAGACGATTGTGTTGTAGGAAAGGTGTAGGATACCTAGTTCCTCACTAAAGTTAAAAGTTCAGAATAAATTCTTTATGTTAAACATTCCGATATCGATGGTATCACTGGGAATACTACCTAGACCCCTTTCCTTCGACTTTTGGAAAACCTTTCCTAAGTAGTAAGATGTACAGTACTTCCTACAAACACCAAGTGCCCTTATCTAGTTTTATAGTTGTAATAATCTTCAAACCTCCTTCAATTAAAGTCGGGAACACCTACTGAAACTCCCCAAGTTCTGAAGTGACCTCCTGTATTGACAACTATACTGTCTGTACCATTCTCTTGATCTTAGGCTTAATTTCGGACTTCTATAACCGACATTAAAGTACTATTCTGAACTTTCCTATTCCTCAACGAATCTCTACCGGTTTCTTTCACTAAAGAGTTCTACCTTAGATAAGGACCACTTCTACCATACTTGTGACAACTTTACTGTTGTTTCCTAAATCAACTATTTTCTTTGATCCAACTATTTTGTCACTGTCCCAAACTCCTGACTGAGATTAAAACTTTCTTCAAGATGACAGTCATTTTATGATACCTTTACGTAACGTACGATTTCTCTTTGGTAAACGTTTTCCGTGTCAGTTAATTACACCGTTTAAAATTACGACAGAATAAAATTCTTTGACAGTGTCGGTAGGTTTAAAGTCGTTGGTGGTAAGATTAGTTAGTTGTCAGTAGTTGTAATTCCTTTCTGGGAGGTGGTTGTTTTTCTAATCCTGAGAATCCTGAGTGATTCTCTACCCTTATGGTCTGGTGGACTAGACGGAGAACTCTTTAGACAAACATCCAGTCCTTCGTTGTCAATCTTGACCTGTACTTGTTGTCTGACCAAGGTTTATCCTTTTCCTCATGCAGTTCCGACATATTTAACAGTGGGACGAATAAATTGAAGATACGTCTCTTGTAGTACTCTTTACGACCCGACCTTCTTTGTGTTCGACCTTAGTTCTAACGGCCCTCTTTTTAGTTCTTGGAGTCTATACGTCTACTGTGGTGGGAATACCGTCTTTCACTTCTCCTTGATTTTTCGGAGAACTACTTTCACTTTCTCCTCTCACTTTTTCAACCGAACTTCGAGTTGTAAGTCTTTTGTTTCTAGTTCCGTAGACCCGGGTAGTGAAGTACCCTTTATCTACCCCTTTGTCACCTTTGTCACAGTCTGAAATAAAAAACCCGAGGTCTTAGTGACGTCTACCACTTACTTCGGTACTTTAATTTTCTGTGAGGAACCTTCTTTTCAATACTCGTTGGATATATCGTATAAGTTTTCGTCTCTGTAATGAAACGGTTGATTCCAGGTAGATCAGTTTCGATGCCAAAAAGGACACCAGTACATACCTATAATCTCAACCTGACACTTCTTCTGACTCGTGACTTCTTAACTACGAAAACTTTACACCACAACCTCTTCTCCGAACTCTCAGGGAACCTGACGTTCCTCTAAGTTTGTCAGGTAAGACTTCCTCTAGTCGGGACCCTAAAGAAACCTTCTTTACTACGAGTTCGACTTTGAGGTCATGAAACCGGTGGAGTACGTTCCTCAACTGAGTAACCTTTTCTGAGACTACGACCCTCCCTGACCCCCGTCCTCCTCTTCCCCTACTGTCTCCTACTCTACCGACTTACCGTAGTGACTGAGCTACCTGTACTCAAACCCATTTGAGGCCCTCAACCACTACCTGTCCCTCCGGACCGTACGACACTAAGTACCCCAACGTTTGTCAGCCTGTGCTGACTCGCTGACTTGACTTGACTTTCCGTGTCTACTACTAATCATAAAAAATCGTTATTTCATAAACATTAATTCTATACATGAAAAAAATCTGTTTCACCGTAACGTGTAAATAAATTATCTGATAGTCAAGTTAAGTCAAGTCAGTGAGTCAGCACAGGTTGAGAAACACTAGGGTACTTAGTGTCGTACAGTACCGACGTCAGTGGTAGACGTCACTATTATTTCAGACTGTGACAAAGGTGACAAAGGGGTAAACGGTACTTCACTACCCTGGTCTACGGTGCTAGAATAAAAAGACTTACAACTCGAAATTCGGTTGAAAAAGTGAGAGGAGAAAGTGAAAGTAGTTCTCCGAAAAATCAAGGAGAAGTGAAAGACGAGATTCCCACCACAGTAGACGCATAGACTCCTAGAACTATAAAGAGGGCCGTTAGAACTAAGGTCGAACACGAAGAAGGTCAGGTCGCAAAGAGTACTACGCGAGACGTATCTTCAATTTATTCGTCCCACTGTTATATGTCGGAACTGACTGAGGAAAAGGATAAACCTTGGTCAGAGAACAAGGTACAGGTCAAGATTGACAACGAAGGACTGGACGTATATCCAAAGAGTTCTCCGTCCAGTCCACCAGACCATAAGAGTAGAGAAAGTATTAAAAGGTCAAATAACACTAGGTGTGTCAGTTTCCGAAACCGTATCAGTTATTTCGTCTTTATCTACAAAAAGACCTTGAGAACGAAAAAGCTACTAGGTCGCTTAGTAGTTTTATTATCTGATATCATATACATTTTTATTGAAAACATACGTAAGTCAAGTCAAGTCAAGTCAAGTAAACGAGTCAGCACAGGCTGAGACGCTGGGGTACTTTGTATCGTACGGTCCGGAGGGACAGGTAGTGGTTGAGGGTCTCAAGTGAGTTTGAGTGCAGGTAGTTTAACACTACGGTAGATGGTTAGAGTAGGAGACAGCAGGGGAAGAGGAGGACGGGGGTTAGGGAGGGTCGTAGTCTCAGAAAAGGTTACTTAGTTGAGAAGTGTAGTCCACCGGTATCATGATCTCAAAGTCGAAATCGTAGTAAGGAAGGTTTCTTTAGGGTCCCGACTAGAGGAAATCTTACCTGACCAACCTAAAGGAACGTCAGGTTCCCTGAGAGTCCTCAGAAGAGGTTGTGGTCCTTTGGTTTTTGAGGTACACTGAACGAAATAATGTTATAAAGGAAATAATACGACTAAACCTTGGTTTGGGTGTTATAGAAACTCTGTGTGGATATAACATGATATTGGGACAGAACCTGAAGTCAACCATGATTGGACGACATATTCAAACCCCACAGTGATAGACTGGGATCAATTCACTCAACTGGTTTCCTCACCAAGAAACCGAGGTCTGGTAATGTAATAGTAGTAAACTCTTGAACAATTTTTACGGTTAATAACCAGGGGTGGATTTGGGTGACTTAATCTTTTATCTCCTCAACCCGGGGTCGTTACATATAGACTTATTCCGGAGAATACACACGCAATATGTGTCATTTTGATTTTTAGTGACGTGATCTAAAAGACGTTTCGCAAGAGTCGTACTTATAAGAGACCACTGTGTTCAATGAAATGTTTTGTCCATTCAAGGACCGGGAGATAGACGTCCATGAACAGATCGTAGAGACATCGAGTTTACTGAAGTTGATCCTGTCAATGAGTACTCTTTCATAATACTCAGTTTATAATTCTTCAACATACATAATCTCCTCCAATAATTATAAAATCTGAATCTTAATACAACAAACCTTCCATATTTTTTACTCTCTGTATCAGAGTGCGTTTTTTTAGTTTCCAATTTTTATGTTGTATAATAATTAATTCCTTAGTTAGTGTCTGAATTCTATGACCCTATCCTCTCATTCCTTTTTAGACTATTTAATTAAATGAAGTTGACAAAGTAAAACAATTATTCTTTAGACTTTCTTTTTTCTTTTTTTTTCTTTAGACTTCGTGTCTATTCTCTTTATTTAACAGAGTTCTCAGTCAATCACTTTTCTGTTTTGTAAGACTTAGAAGTACATGATCCACTAAACTTTTATAAACAACTTGACATAGTTTACGTAAATAACTTATCTCCATTCTGTTTAATCAAAGATATACACGTACTAAGACACGAGAAGTGACTCGATAAACCTATATCGAAATTTTGTAAGTACATTCTTAGATAAATGATACTGTAACGGATCTCTGTAAAAACCTTGAAGATCCTAATTGAAAGTTGAGTTTTAATAGACCTTTACTCAGTACCAACTAGATAAGGTAGCATAGAACTGAAAAGTAATATGGTACTTAGTCTTTAAAGTAGAGTCTAGAAAGGGGCACCAACGTAGAATACGTTGCAATCGATGTCGACTATCGTCTACACTGGAGTACGGGCTTTTGTTCCGTCTCGTTGTTTTTGTGTCGAAAGGTTACTAATGGTAAATATCAAGGTAAATTAAAGAGTATTTTTACAATGACTTTCTACTGTGTCAATGGGACATAGTCAAACCATACCACGACTTTATACTAAATTTTAATTTTGCAGAAACTTTTACAAATCAGTGACTCCATTTGTCGTACCTAATGTACGGTATACTAAATTATTCCGGTTTATCAGAAAAGATTACATGTAGTTAAAATTTTTTGAGTAAGTTATATGTAAAAAGTGAATCCTACACATACCAGTTCCACGGTGTGGAACTCTTATATTTCTACTCATTCTATTATAGGTACAGAGTTCTTTAAGTATCAGGTTCTGTAGTCCTTTTGTATAATAGTAACATTATTTTAATGAAAAAATTAGACTCATATATGTCTCAAGTAGGTAAGTAAAGTCACTGATTCAGATACTATTAAATTAAGTCTTAAAAATTCCATTCCATTTAATACTTATCAACATCGTAGTGACCCATAAATTCGTTTGGTATTAATCCTATTTCCTGGTTAATTACAAACTTAAAAAGACTATAAAGTCCATCTATTAGTAACATAATTGTATAATAAAGTAAAGGAAACGTTGTTTAAATATTGTATTTATAATGGATACAAAACTTCTATTCCTTTACCTTTCGCTCTTGAAAATTACTGGAAACTTTCGGTGTGTAGATTAGTTACTCCCTATGTCCTAAGTATCGGTCCAGTTTCGGACTCACTTGCAAAAAGGATGTATTCCTCTTATGACACAAAAGTCCCGTTTTCTCTCTTCGTCTCGTTGCCACTCCCTTTCTCTTTCTTTCTCTTACACAGGTACTTCAGGAAGGATATATCCCCTTTGGATCACTAAATCAGTTAGACTATTGGGTTCTTCATACACTGTTGGATCTATAGTGGTTTAAAGGTTCCTTGTCCTTAAAATTGGTTCTATCCGTATTTTTTACTTGATAAAAAATAAGAGAAGATAATGAAAACATCGGAGTTCAGTAGACCTTATATAACGTAAAAATATAGTATAATGAAATTAAAATTATTAACAAATTTTTAATACGGTGTCTCTTGTCCGCATCGGTACCTTTCGTCACTCGGGGTGATAGGTGTCTTGGCTAAAGGTCTGAGATTTATTTCAACCTTACAGTAATCATGTTAGATGATAACTTTTTCCCATCTTATTGAATAGTGAACGTGTGTGACCGAGACTCATTGGTATTACTACTTAAAACATTGTGGAGGAACCTCCTTAGAATGAGAAACAGTTAAGTTTTAATAAGAAGGGAATTACAGAGAAAGGCGTGTCTCTTGGGGATCCTCGCATGTGCCTCTTAGTGTTGATATCGGGGTCTTTCTTACCATTGTAAAATAAGAAAGGTTATTCTACTTTAGGTTTATAAAAATTAAAATCTTTCTACTATAAAAAACCTTCTAACCGTAGAAACGATAGGAACGTTAATTACAAAGGTGTCACGTAATAACGAAAAACTATGGCAACTCGTGATGCAGGGAGAGACCGAATTTTTAAGTGATTTTGGAAGAATCATACCCTATTTTTAAAACGATGTAAAACCGTGAACAAACGGAGAACGTTATAGTATAGGAACGAGTGTAGGAAGAAACAGGACGTAAATAAAAGACGACGACGACGACGATTCAGCGAAGTCAGTACAGGTTGAGACACGCTGGGGTATCTACCTTCGGATGGTCTAAGGGGGCAGGGACCTTAAGAGGTCCGTTCTTGTGACCTCACCCAACGGTAAAGGAAGAGGTTACGTACTGTCACTTTTCACTTTCCCTTCAACGAGTAAGCACAGACTGAGAAGCGTTTGGGGTACCTGACGTCGGATGGTCCGAGGAGGCAGGTACCCTAAAAGGTCCGTTCTCATGACCTCACCCCACGGTAACGGAAGAGGTCGTAAATAAAAGATGGATAAGAGTTTTTGTTTTGTTCTGGTTTTTTTTTTTTTTTCTTTTGTTTTGTGTTTTGATAAACAAGAGTATAGAGGTAGTTACAACATAACCAGGATCCCGGGTCTTGTGATAAGTAAGTAAGTAAGTGTAAAGACTGTAACACTTAAAGAGGTAGTTTTAGTTCCAGTTTTCGACGTTGAAAAGACGTTTGCAAAAGGTTGTCTTACCCATGAATGACGGTACCATAGAATCAACAATATTGTGGGTGGTTTGCAAACATTTCATAAAATAGTGAACAAGTTCGAGGACTCGAATCCCTGGTACGACATCAGAAGAGGTGTCGGGATCGTAACGTCCGTCTTAACCTTTTGTGTAGAAACAGTAGTCGAGATTATCTTATTTTTGAATATACTTTGTGTTTTCTTTCATTTTTCGTTTTCAGACCTTCGATACTCTAAAAAAAAAAGTAAATAACTCTACCTTTGTCTTGTTTTAATAGGATTGTCTTTCATGAGTGATACGCAGGTCTTGGTACGATTCACGAAATATATAGATACACCTGTATTAATTAGAAGTGTAGTCGAAGTAGTCCTTCTGTCGTAATATAGTAAAATTATGACATAATACAATTCATCAATTCTCCAATTCATTGAATGAATTCCAGTAAGTAAACCTTGTGTCTTTAAGCTATACTTGAGCCAAAAACTTTAGTTTGTGGTGTGAGACAATGGAATGTTTCCGGGGTCCTTTTCCTAGATCATCAAATCTTCGTCCGTAAGTGAATCAACGTGAACGATATCGTAATCGATCTTTTACCACTCGACCTCCATCTAGTCTATTTCCTTATATGTCTAGGACCAGGATTTATGTAATGGTTAATAGTTACTTCGGTTCCAGAGGGTCAATTTTAAAGACACTGGAAAGTATTACAGGATCCCCAAGTTAAAGGAGTATAGACTCTTCCTTGATTAGTGTCTGGAGTAGAGGACCCTGACCAAACTTCTGTCTAAATCTGTTATGAGTACTTTCCGATTGGTGCCTTAGACGGTGGTTTTTTCCATCTCAAGTTTGGTTTGTTGGGTTTTGTGGAGGGAGACGACTAAAAACAGACGTGCCGGTGCAAACTGACCCGTCCTCAAGTGTGCCGTTGGCCCCGCTGTCTCCCCTTAGTCACTTGACCCTTTTTTACCTTCCGCTCCGTAACACGAGAAATAAGAATGTCCGTAAACAAATTATTTTTTATTGAACTCATGGTTCCGACACACTCCGTCAGGATGTTTAAGGAACTCTGAGAGATATAATGGAGAAAGGTTCCGTCAGAAAGTCTGCAGTATAATCGGGTCACTAAGTGTAGGACACTGAGTCCTACGACACACTCGTGAAACAAGACTTGTAGGTACTTTGTTGACTTTAGACTGGGACTAGAGTTAAAGAAGACGAGGACGTCCCTTCTGTTGCTCCATGACTTAAGAACTTAGTGTTAGAATCTATAAAAGAGATTCGAAAAGAAGAGGGGTGGATTTGAGAGTGGATAAATAAGTTACGAAAAAGGAGATGTTTTCGGATCGGTTCGTTCTCAAAATTTAATACGTGTTGGGTCGTTGTCCTTTTACTTTTCTCCGCTTTCTGTGAAGGGACTGTGTGAGTGGGAGACGAGGATACTTTGTCCGGAATCCAGCTTTAGTATGTCTTCGAAAACGCGGAAAAGAGGAAGGGAAGGGACTCGTTTCGGATTAATCTTGAGAGAATATCCTAATTTTCTTTCTTTAGGGAGACACCGGTGGTTTCAGTCCTATGACCACCGGAAAGTTGTAAGGGATTTCTCATTTAAATTATGTTCGGTTTAAATGTTATAGGAGGGGTGTCGAATGTTTTTGTACAATTCGACTAACAAAATGACACACTAAAACTCGACATTTTCTTCCTTTATGAATATGATCCTCTCTCTAAATCTCTTTTACCAAACAAAAATGTAGCAGTTCATTATAAGTTGCAGAATCAGATACATTGTCAATGAGTTTAAGGGAACTACGAAAGGATGGTGTTGGGCTCAGAAGGGAGGGATTTCGTTTGACTTTCATGTTGACTTTTGTTTAGTTTATAAATAGTTGGGTTTCTAGAGGAGAGAACAGGGGTCCCTTATCGGTGTCCCTCTTTACTTTATTGTATAAAAATCTTTGGTGAGTTATATATTATGTCATGGTGTAAACATCAGGTAGAACCTCTACGTGGTCATTCTCCACCTCTACATCATGTATAAAAAGAAAGGAAAGGTCTGAGAAAAGGTAATATCCTTGTATCTAATTCGGACTACGAGTAGTCGATACTGTCATTTGACGACAACCATTAATAAGTTTTTAGAGTCTCTTGTCCTCAAAGGACTTCTGACTTCTACTCCTTTTCACTTAAACATTCAAATAGAGGTTGAGATGTTATGTTAAGATATCACCTAATAATACGTCTTAAACATGTATAAAAAAATTTTTAATCACTAATAATCTTCCGATGTACCCAAATATTCTTTAACACAGCTGTTTCAAAGAAAAATAAGTCTAGCGGAATCCACAATAAAATTTCTGTCATTCAGAGTTGACTCCGTCAAGGAATGATTATCTTACTTTCACACATCTTGTCTCCTACATAGCAATCTACCGAAATTTCAAATTCGTGTCTGGCGTCAATTGTACTTAGTAACGAAGTCACGGTTTGATCTCCCTCTGAAGACCGTCCAACAACTTGAGGTAGGACAAGTTGTGAAATCCATTTTTGCGTCTTCTATATCTTCTGAGTGAGTAATTTAAGTAACTACTATGACCCGTTTCACCGATTCGATTAATCCAACCTAGTGACTAAGTTCCAAATTTTTCCGTAGTAACCCTTTCTCGATTAATCCGTAGTAAATAAATTAAAAAATTCACGGATGATATACGTTCCGTGTCACCTTGTGT
The DNA here is from genome assembly GCA_006410555.1 of Capra ibex. Lineage (NCBI taxonomy): Eukaryota > Metazoa > Chordata > Mammalia > Artiodactyla > Bovidae > Capra > Capra ibex. The sequence goes on along the minus strand of SJYO01038983.1, from coordinate 12,621,203 downwards.
GTTTCCAGAGAGAGTTACGAATGGTTAGAAAATGTTAACCCTAATGTGTTTAATAATCGATTTTAATGATTAAAATCATACGGTAAGATCTTTGGGATTTACTCTTATTAAACACACCCGTCAATATCTTTTCGATGACGAAAAAATTTCGTACAGTCCATTAAAAACAGTAACATTTCTAAACACCATTATGACAAGATACACTTTATCAACAATTGGAGTTCTTTAAACGTCTCCCCTTCTCTGCATTGAGTTTTTTATAAACACTTCCAAAACGTATATAATTCACCGATATGTGTAATGTGTAATTTACCGATATGTGCAATCTTTCAGTTTTATGTCTTTCCTAAGATTTACAATTTTTCACTAAAAAGAACCTCTACAATTGTTTCTGTTTTAACGTTGACGATGAATTTAGAAAATAAAAAAAAATTAAATAGGGGCATAGATAAAATTTCCATTTACTTTCACCGACTACATCGTGAAGGCCACCCTCTCACACAGGAAAATTACAAGTAGAGTCACCAAAAAGAAAATTGGATTTATACACCAATTTCCTATATGAGTAAATAACTTGGTTTTGGTTTTCATTTCCATCAGGTCTACTGGACTCTGTGTAGTCAGTGTGAAATGATGTTGACACTTTAGACACACTTGTATCGTTTTAGACCTATTTTTCCGGTTCACCAGTTACTTTAGTCTATTTTATACTTTGATAGTAAGAATACGTATTCTACTGTGAGTAGACTTCAGACTTTTACCTCTATGTAGGTTCAACCACTCAGACATTTCACCATCCCGTAAAGGATAAGAGGAACCGACTAATTGAAATAAAGAGTTCAGGACTCGATGTCTGAGTCATGAAGGAATCCATAAGAGCTAGTTAGGAGACTTAGTTCCCGTCCTAGTCAGTAGTCTAAGTCGTCCAGACTGACTCGGACGATCCTCACGACAATTGTGTTTTAGAGGAAGGAGATCTCAGTCCTGACAATAAACCTAAATGGGTCGTTGGTAAAAGCTAGGTTAGGGACATTTAGTTTTCGGGTCTAACACTTCATCGTAACCCGTATACTAAAAGAAAACGTATTCCCTTTATAACAAAAAAATGTAATAATAATGTCAGTTCCTCGTATTATTTCCTCCGTCTTTTGTCACTACTATCCCCTCCTTGTTTTCTTCTTTTTCATCAGTAATACTACTTTTTTATACCTAACCTTTAAAAGTCGGGGTTTAATTCCTTTTGGTACGTATGTTCTATATCGGTCACAACAACCCATAAACTTTTCTATTATCCTCATTTACCAGACTGTTAGAAAAATCGGTGTTATACATTCTGTCAATTCAACAAGATTTACTGTGTAAATAAATCTTAATAATTCGTGGTAGAATAATGAACTCAAAAGTTATTCTGTCAAATGTTAGTGAAACTCTTACGAGACATGTGTAAATTCTTACGTAAAACCTAGTGACGTATCTCTCTTTTCACCCTACCAAAATACTTAATAACAAAGATTAATTTATTATTACTACGGTGATTTATAATAATATTTTCGTTTATATATTTGGATAAACATTTATTTATAATGGAACCTTTTCGTCGGATCTTTTCCTCTTTCAAATGTAACGGTGTGGTCGAGTCAGTGTCGAAGTTGACTGTGTTGTCTTCGTATTATCAAAAAAATAATTTCATCCCTCATTTGCCTTACAAGAGTCCTTTCTCACGTCCGGCAGACGGGGTTTCCGTATAGGGCCTTCCGTCATCGTGACTCCACAGGAGTCAGAGACTTCGTTGACTTCTTCCAGGTTTTTATAGGACGACGAATTTGTACAACTAAACAAAAATTTGGACCACACTAAATACGTCTCTTAGTAGTTTTCAGATTAAATGTATGTAAATTTCCTGTGGCACCTTTTAATAATTGGTTTGTGTAGTGTTACGTCTCTCGTGACCTGCAACTGACTCCTAAAAATTAGGAATTTACCTTTTGATCCTCCAATTTATTCATAGAACCCAACTGTCCTCCTTTATCTTTTGTCCTTTCTTCTTTCCACCCGCCCTCCTACCCTCCCTCTCTCTGGGTCTCTTTCGCACACAAACCCCCCACGAAAGTAACGCTACGAAGTATAGGATTCACAACAATCAGCGAGTCAGCATGGGCTGAAGAAACGCTGGGGTACCTGACGTCGGGTGGTCCGAGGAGACAGGTACTCTAAAAGATCCGTTCCTATGACCTCACCCAACGGTAAAGGAAGAGGTAGTATAGGATTTCAGTACACTTTATTACTCAAGAAATAAGGAAAAAGAGATAAAAAAATACTCACTTATGAGTACAACGAATGATAGGTAGTAGAACTTTATATAATTTTACTAATGTCATGACACACGTACAACATTGCGCATAGTGGCTCGAGATCAAATGTCTCAATGTTCCTCTCCTTACAACCGGACTCTTTAGTGTGATTTAAGGTTAGTTCTGACGTGAAGGATAGTGACTACGTAGTACCCCCTTTGGAGTTTACTTTTCAGTATCTATTTAGTGTGTAAAAATTTATTGAATGTCCTTATGGATTGAATCACCTTTAAAAGACCTCCAAACTTATAAGTTCCAGTAATGGACAATAGGACTTTGAGAAAATTGTATGGGAAATATAAAGGAGTGTTACTGAATCCTCAACTGAGAACTACTTACCTTAGTAAAACAAGATGAACTAACATGAAGTTCCTGTTATTTATCTTATTCTGTATACCTAAACCCAAAGTTTGTTCACCTCGTAATGAACTATTGAAGAACTTTAATTTAGTCCTTAGTAATTGAATACAAATATAAGAAGGAAGTTCGATATCTATTGAAGGAACCTTCCTTTTAAGAGTTTTGTCATGGAAAGACGATAAATAAAATTTTCTTACGTGTGTCTCTCAATAATCAATTATGACCGACTGACAGGGTCATTTACTCAAATTCTTGTCGTACCAATTCTGTCCCCCGACGGATCCTCTGACCTAAGTTCTGGATCTTTCGTTTAGGTGTGTGAATTAACATTGGTTCTACAAGAGATCTATCGTGGTAACAAGTTAGCATTAACTGTGAAAATTAGATTAATGGGTAGTGACCTGAAGAGTCAAAACAAAAAAAGGAAAAGCGAGTCTTATCTTACGTCAATTCTGTTTACGATCAAATCGTTCTAGAGGGGATAGACAAAGGTCAAGAAGGTTTGACTTTTATTAGTGGACATTATAAATAAACGTGTCATGGAAGTGTAAGGACATATATAAACCTCTTAACGTAAAGGGTTTCCGTTTGGGAGTCAGTGTTGGATAGGTTTCTTAACAAAGGCCGATTGTCTATCTGGAGGATATGATTACGGTCACGACTAGATTTCATGTCTCTCTCGATTCTCGATTTGATTTGTCCTGATTCCTTTATTCCGTACCCGACAACATCGGAAATATTGACTGACCGATCTACACAGAATTTTTCAATATCCTTTACTGTGGATTATCGGGATAAAACTATATTTTGTCACTGTATGTAACTTTATGTATATATAAACAGAAAATAGGAGAAGGATACAAATATAAGTTTCTATATTCTTACAAAAGAGTTCGTATTTACACATCTATATAATTGGATAAAAATATATGTTAGATAAGTTTTACGTTACATTTATGGGATGTCTTTATACAGTAAAATAACGAAGAAGTATTTCGTAAAAGAAATAAGTTCATAGTAATATGAAGTTGTACATATTGCATACGTAATTATTTATGTTCTTTTTATTGTATTCATGTAAAAATTCTAATACGTATATTCTTCGTTTTTACATTCCATTTTCTATACATATCCAGTGTAGTCCAATCTTCTTAGTTCGTATTTCACTTATTTTGACATAATATTGACCTGCTGACTAAATCTTCGTCTTTTATGATGATTTCCTTCGAAAGTGTTTTGGTTGTGGGAAAACGTTGTATTATCTTTTAATCGTTATGGGACAGGTAGTTAAACCTTCCCAACCGATTATAGTTTTAATGAAGAGTAGTGGTGATCCACCGAGTGAGAGACATAAATACAGAGTCGTCTCTACAGAGACACCGGGGGTCTCCAATCTCCGTTACTCTAAGAGTGATCTCTCTTGCCTTTCCTCTCTTTTTCCCACAGAAGTTTCGTTTCAATTTCAGAACTGTTCCTTTATTAGACCCAATGGGGGATGTGTAAAAGCAGTCTTAATTGAAATGCATTTTCTTATTAATCGTCTCAACAAGAATCTGATCTCTGTAAATCTTTCGGTCTACCTTCGGATTATTGATCAGATGTGGGTACAGGTTTATAAGAGTATATGAAAAGTTTATGGAAGTGTGATACTCTTTCTATGGCTCGTCCTTTTTGCCTCACTCTCTCTCTTTCTTTTCATGGCGAAACTTCAAATTTTTTTAGTGTAATAAATGAAAATTAACATAAACTTTATACTCACCTTCTTTTCAATTTTTAACTCCTTTATTTGTATTCGGTCATTTCTGTCCTTTAAATTGTACCTCTCCTTTAAGTGAAAGGATCGAAACGTTCTACCGAGAAACGTTACTTAAAGAGGTAGCTTACCGTAAAATCGTCTCTCTTATATTTCCTGTCATCGGTGTCATCGAACATTGTGGTAGGTTACATAACGATATTTTTCGAAATGGTAGACCTAGGATTAAGATAAGTTATAACTTTGACATCTCGTAAAAGAGGAGGAGTAAGATTAAATGTCGATAGTGAGACACGTCGGGACTTCCCACGTATGTTATACGGTAACAATCTCGATCACATATTAGGTTCCGTTAAACCTCTTTTAGTCGAACACGTAAATTGATGTACCAAAGGAACGATAAATCGTGGACAAACGTAAAGTACTTTCGAATATTCAAAACGAACATAAAGAAAAGGGAAGAGAAATAAAACGGAACCAGTCATATCCCGACGTTTCAGTATACGTACAAATCTTTAGAGACACCTGTCGTGGTAGGTGGCATGGGGTGACTGACGGCTCTTGACTCGATATACCCTATACTGTCGTTGCTTGTAAGTGGACGAAGAGACTTAGTTAGATATCACAAGTAGACCGGAAATGAAAAGTTTTAGAGGGTTCTGTGACTAAGTGGTCCGATGGGTCCTTTCCGATAGTCTATGTCTCCTCCTTTTTTCACGAAATTTTAATTCTTCGAAGTACTACTCCTCGGTCGTCACTGTTCTCCTAGTAGTGGAGACCGAGGTTTACTTTACTTTAACTAAGGGAGAGTCATCTCTGTCGAGACTTACCACTAGGTATTACACGTTCGTTGACCGATTGAGAAATGGACGGAGTGTTCCGATACACTCTTTCCTCCACCCGGCCCCCTTTGGTTCTTACTTTTTTCTATAGAGTTGTTGACTAAATTTAATGGAAAGTGGAAGAGTCTTCCGGACCAATTCTAGGGTAGAAACCTAGAGAATTTGCAACGAACAACTTGACCCGTAACGACCGTTTTCTTTTTGTTCTCACAAGAGAAGGAAGGAGGTTCTAAAGTAAGGTTCCTGTGTGGTGAGTGTACTAGACTTTTTTTTACATATATATACACAGGAGGTGAGGGAACGACGAAGACTAGAGGACTGAAATGATCCCCTTCTCGTTATGGAACCCGACTGGGTAGGTGACGGTATTCGTCGTACCTTTTTCATTGTACTGCCCAAATAAGGTTCAAACTTATACTCAGGTTCACGCTTCATCGTTTTGATTTCAGGACGAACGGACCACGCAAACAATGAACTATCGTGGAACATCCTAGATAAAACGGTTTAATGAAATCCTCGTCAGTCACATTTGTGGTAGTTATAATACCCTCGACTTTTGTTACTGCCCTTTCTATTAATTCAGAAACAGTGTTTGATTTTTAGAGACAACTCGTGAAGTCTCCCTAGTCCACGTAATTTGTAATTACTGTCCACTTCTTCCGCTGAGACAAAAGGGAGACGGAAGTTTTCTTCGTCGTCTATCAGAGTTTCCACAAAACACACAAAAACAAACCATCCGAAACCCAAAACCCCCTCACACAAAAACAAAGCTCCTCACCAAACAATCAAACCTAAAAAGAGTTTCCTCGTAGTTTCCTTTCATAGACCGACCGGTTCGGACTTTTAAGGACTCGGGTGTACAAGAGAAATGATAGTTCGTATTTGGACCCAGACGGATTTCAGTACTCGGTACGAGGGTATATTTTTTACTCCAGTAGGCGTAGCTCTCTCTGTACTGTAGTTCTGTACTCCATCGAATCGCCGTGAAAGGTCTCCCATTATTTTGTCTCTGATTGAAAATATTCACGTCGTCTTATGTTTGACGACAGATACTTTTGTCAGTGTTTTGGAGTGTAAGAGAGTAAAAGACGAATATGTGTTTGAGGAAAGTTTGGAGTGAAAACTTGAGTTACTATTGAGTCTCCATAACACTCGGACTAAACGTATATCCTACGGACAGAGGATTTTTTGTAAAAGGAATACCAACAAAGTTGAGTCAACGGATTTAATCCCGATCATAAGAGAGTGTTTTGAAGGACACCCTACTACACGTACTTTGATCATTTCCCTACCTCTACAATTTTACAACAACTTTAAAAAGACAATCCTTTAAAACCGATTTAAAACCAATTCTTTAAAACAATTCTTAAAACCGATTGTTTTGTTCAGTTCTTTCCAATTCTAGTTATTGGATGTCTACTTATAGTGATTCCGCTCCCATAAGTTTAGTTCTGTGGTATCAGGACAAACCTCAAAATGTTTCTATCTAGACAATCCAACGTGAGGATCTTGGGTTCGAGTAAAATCCTCTTCTTTAGAGGAGGTCAATTAAGAAATGGAACAGTTTATTAATTAAAGGGGTCGAATAGTGTTGTCTGTCTGAATCGAGTTGGGTTTTGAGACCCGAAGTTTCGGCGTAATGGGGTTATACATATTCTCGAGTCTTTCTACTTTTCTGTAAACGAAGGACGGAAAGAGAGTGTTTATGTCGTTAAACGTACTTATAATTTGAAGACACTAAGTCGTTGAAAGTGAGGACAGATGTAGTGACTTACAATTTACGACCCCTTCTCAAACTTAGTGAACCAAAAATAAAAACTTCTGACTCCATACAAAAAGTGTCGGCCTCTTCTCTTATTTCCAAAAATTTAGTGTGTACGTTTCAACGTATTGTTATCAGTTGATTGAGTTTTCCACTCTTTTCGAGTGCACGAGTTAGATGTAACTCAAGGTATAAACGTCTTATAGGACGTTCCCACCCCTCTGTCGACTCAATGGTAGACGTAGGTTTGAAATTAGTCGTTTTGGTGAGGACTTGATAGTTCGGAAATGGCACGACGAAGGGGATCACTTTTTCAGAGTCTCATTTACGACACTAACTTTTGTAAAAGGAATGCATTTTCTTCTTTAACATTCGCGGATGGACTTACGCCCACCACTCCAGCGACCGTGTAATCCTCTCTACTGATCCTTCGCCCGAATGGAAGACGTCCCTAGTCGGAGGAGGGGCCCGACGGACCGAAAACCTTCTCCCACAGGAGAACGATCCTCGACCCCTTCGTCGTCCCTTCTTTATCGACAGACAGTGATCAACACTGTCGCCGCACAGTGGCCCGGGAACCTTTGACTCGAGGTCCCAGGAGATTGTTTGGTCGGTCATCGGCGACCAGGGGTCAGATCCTACGACCCTGACGTCAATGATTGCGGCGGAGTGAACTCCCCTTTCGCGACGACGCACACAGACACACACACACACTCGTGATTGACCGTCGAGGTCCGACTCGGTGACACAAGACGTATGAGTTTTACGAGGCCGTCCCTCCTCCGAGGAGATGGTCCTGGGGTAGGAGGGGACGACCGAACTCCTTAGTCAGGTGACTGGAACGACGACCCTTACGACCTACTTGATGAGTGAGTAGTTATCTAAATTGTTCGTTAGTTTATTTCCTCAACCCTAGTTCAGAATCTATCTCTACTCAAGAAAGGAGTATTTGTGACTCTAATTATTTGTTTTTTATATAGAGATAAGTTGTAAAATATCCCAACTAAAAAAAAAGGGAAAATTCGAGGGTACAGAACTCGTATTTCAGATTACCTACTCAAGTGTTCAATTTTTTGAAAAAAATTTTTTTTTTTCAATTTTTTCGTTTTTATTTTTTGGTGAAAGGTCCAACAAAGGGATTCGTCATAATCCGAGAATGAATCTTCCGATAAGTCTTATAAATAGCGTGTCTCTGGATAGTCTACGTCTGAACCTAAATATTTTTGGTTTAGTACTACCAAATTTGATTATTTCATGAAAGTTTGAGTCCCTAAGATACAGTACTCACAATTGTAAACCCTGATCTCCGTCTAAGACTCAAGGTTAGGTTGAGGTTTGGATCCAAAAGAAAATTTGTGATTAGGTTACGTTTCATACCCCTTTCAAAACGTGAGACTCGCTCAATGAATTTCACGTGTACATTTATAAAAATTTGGTATTTCCCAATTGACATTTGGTATTTAATGTCTAAAATTTTTTTGACGGTTTTTTAACGTGTTCCGAATACTCTGTGTTTCCTCGAAAGGTTCCCAGATTGGAGATTTACTATATTTTCCAGAGTAACGACTTGAACCTCGATAAGAGGAACTAAAGTCTAAGATCTCGGTTACGTAGGCATTTCGGTCTTGTCTTGAACGGGAACTTATATATAACGAGTGGTACAGGATATAACCGTTTTTCCTTACTTTGCGACCTTAATAGAAGGGAGTTAAATCTCAGACGGGATCGTTATAATCTGGTTTGAGTGTAGTTCGTTACGTTGTGTCCTCTCTCTCTTTTCGTCTTTACTCTTAGTTCCATGAATCGTAGTCAGACGAGACGTACGTCAGAGAATTAGGGACTCGAAACCTGAGACTGTCACTACTATCCTTACTACCACTATTACTGGTGGTGACGACGGTTGTGGTGTCGTTTGTGTGTTACTTTCGATTATAAATGACTCACGAAAAAATGAATGGTCCGTGAAAGATTCGTAAAACTTAAAATTTTATAAAAATTAGAAGTGTTGTTATAATACTCCACTTACTATTATCATACTAGGGGTAAAATATCTAATCCTACCGTTCTGACTCTTGACCTTTCCTTTTTTTCGAATGGAAATTTTAAACTCTTATTGAAGTGTGTACGTCCTTTCAGTGTCCCCTTTTTCTTATTATGTTTGATGAACTTACAGGAAACGAATCTAAATAGATGGTAGTCGTTAAATCGGGTAGACAAAATATAAACTAGACATCTGTCTTTCTCTCTCTCTCTACCCTCAATAGACTCCTACTATATGTATATAGTACGGAGAAATCAGTAATAAAGTGACATGTAAAATAATCATCACTATAAAGAGATATATTAGTTCCTGAAAGTAGTTGGAGTCATTTAAATTGTGATTATGTCTGAATTAGATAATAGGTAAAAGGTCAAACGGTGAACTTGATCAGTAAAAGAAGTATCTTAAAAGGGAGATTTTCTCATAGGTCAGATCCCAGTCAACAACGTAAATCGACTGTACAGAAAAACCAAAGGAAATTAGATCTTTAAGGTATTGACAAGAAACCGAAAGTACGGTAAAACTTCTTAAAGAGAGAAACAAAGAATTATTTGATAAGGGTTAAAACGTAGACAGAAGACAAAGGATTACTAATCTAAGTACCATATAGAAGAACAACCTGACTGGAAAGTATATGACGGGTTTTCCGTAGAATAACGTCAGAAAAAAAACAATTTCAGACGAAAGACTATCAAATGCCGAGGGGGTTCGAACGAAGACCAAAGGAAAACGTACCTGACAAAAATAGATAGAAAAGGTAAAGTCAGACACATATAGGAATCTCGACTTCAAAAGGTGCCCGTCGTACATCTACCCAAAACATAAAAATAGGTAATTCGGTGAACAAATAAATAAGTAACTTCGTAAATCAATGAAAATACATTTCATTTATACATATCCATATATGGATGACTGTAAACTAACAAACCCCCAACGAAACATCAATAAGAGACAAGGACAAAGAGAACGAGAGAAAGGAACACCAAACTACGGAAAGAAAGCACAATGTAAATCTAGGTTAAGAGTAATAAATACACATAAATGATATCTAAAAATGAAACACCAGTGGTACTCCGAGTGAATATAGTCGACACATACATTTTTCCAAATGTAACTATTGTTCAATCCAAACTTGGTGTAAGATTTTGACGTGTGAAAATCAGGGGAAGAGAGTGTAAAATAGAAAATACAGTGTAAAATAAAGGAAAAATAAAACACATATGGAAATGATGTATCTCTTCTTTTACCGTTGGGTGAGATCATAGGAACGGACCCTTTAGGGCACCTGTCTCTCCGGACCGCCCGATGTGAGGTACCCCAACGTTTCTCAGTCTACACTGAATCACTGATTTGTATGGGTGTGGAAATGATTAACAACATTAATATCAATATAAATCGGTGAAAACAGAAATTGGAAGTATAATCGAAATTTTACATAATTATCGATAGTTTGCTGTGTCATTGACTTGAGGACCTATAGAGTCTCTTTGTCTGAATACATTTGTGTTTTCACACATGTACTCACAAATATTTTCAAAGTATATACTATCAGTTTTTAACCTTTGTGGACACTACAAGTAATTGTCTGTTATCAATTTAATATCGGATAGAGTATCACATAATGAGTCTTTATCGTGACTCATTTTAACTAAATACTTGATAAAATTACCTTAAGTGAATCTTAATACTAAGTGAACCTCGAATATCAACATATATTACATTCCTTACCTATATTAACGTAAAAAAAGTTTACCGATAAATCAACAGGATTGTTGCTAATTTTCGTATAAAAATAGATCACTGACTCTATAGTTTAAACAGTGTATGACATAAAGATTTATACGAAAATAGATAAAGACTTAAACGGTAAAATAACGTAATCAGACAGATTAGTTCATGGACATGATATTTGGAAATGAATGTTTCCGTAATTTTACAAAAATTGTTGAACGTAAAAGAAAAACGGGTTTTTAACAAGTCATCTTTTTAAAATTAAAAGTACTAAGTAAAAATTATAAAAATGTCAGTATTAATAGATATTAAGTAAATATTATTTAATCTGAAGGGACCACCTGAATGTAAACTTCATATTTTAAACTTTTTTTCAACTATGGTCACCTTTGGTAGTGGAGTCAGTTTTTTAATTCATATAGTGGACGTAGGACGAAAGGAGACAGATGTTAAGGCAGGTAATAGTCCGTTTATGACTAGACTAAAGAAAGTGAGTTCCACTCAAACGTAAAAGGTCCTACAATATATCAATTTAAATATGTTATACATAAGTAAAAAGACTGAAGAAAGTTCCCTGGATTTCCGAAAACTCTAAATTCGTATCACAACATCCATAGTTGGTAAGTAAAGAAAAATAACGATTCATCGTAACATAATATACTTATATAGTATTTAATAAAAAGATAAGTGACCAACTACTTGTAAACCCAACAAAACGAAAAGGGAGTAGGAAACATAAAATGTATTACTCCCCTTTGATTTGTCTTTTTCATTACTTTCATATATCTACTCTTCCTACACAATTATGGTAGGAATTAGAGTCTGTACTAACAAATATGTCTTTCAGGATTTTTAATTGTTTCTTTAAGGATTTTAATTATTCGGTCAAATGTTTCTAGGTCTTACTTTCAAGTAAAAATTTTCTAGTTAACATAAGATGTGTGGTTTTTGTTGTTTGTCAACCTTTTATAATAAAAAAATGTAAGTTCTACCGAAGTTTTATACATTTCATCTCACTTTATTATTGTTTCCTCCCCCTTTAATAATGGGACTTTTTATGTTTTATAACGAATCGATTTAATCTGGGTTCATTTTCTTGTCTGTCTTTCACGGGTACCTCATCTTTCGATTTATAATGATTATACTTTTAAGTGGGTGTTAATTAGATATCCAAACTACGTTAGAGTTATTATTAGTGACGACCTAAAAATTATCCTTAACTATTCGATTTAGATTATATTCTTCCTTTTACGTTTATTCTCTTAGCTGGTTTGTCTACTTTTGTCTTATTATTTCGAGATCCTGTTCGTGATAAACTGAAGTCGAAAAGTTACTTCGATGTCATTAGTCCTATCGAAACGTGAACAAATGTTAATATTTTATCTATATTGACGTTGGTTTGTCTCTTCGTCATTTGTCTAGGTGTGAACATTAAACGAGTTTCCGTAGTTAGTTGAGTTTAACTTTCGTTTCATAAAAACTATTAACTACGATTTCTTACCCAATAGTAATGTTTTTCTTCCCCTTTTTTTTGAGGAATGAAAGAGTGTCCATATGATTTAATTTAAGTCTACCTAGTCTGTAGATTCACCTTTGCGGTCTGTATTTTAAAATCATCTTTCGTACTCTACTGGATAGCGTTTCATTTCTAAAGATCCACTTGGTGTCTTTCGTTATTGTTGGTGTTTCATTCACGACACAAGGAGATTCTTCTCTATAGAAGGAATTCTGTCTAAGAATCTTCATCTCATACCAAGTCTTATACTACGTGTAAAATTTATTTAGACGATAAAGTCATGGAACCTTTAAGAGGGGTATTTATGGGTCCCCTAAACCTTGAACCCTTAAAGAGAACGGAGTACTGATACTTACTCCATAAATTTCTTTCTGTTGATTACTGTTGATAGAGACCGGTCTCTCGATCGTCCGTACCGTTGTCTCTTGTCACCTTGACTGATGTTAATGGTTTAAATATTAATTTTATGAAGTCAGTTGAATGTACTTTATTACTTCACCGTGTCCTACCTTTACTCCATAAACACCGTATTCTTTCTTGTTCTCGAGTTGATCTCTGTAAGTACAGCCCTACTTTTCATCCACGAACACTTCTCTTTATGACGTTGCCTCATACTCGCTTCAGCGAGTCAGCACAGGCTGAGAAACACTGGGACACCTGACATCGGGTGGTCCGAGGAGGTAGGTCCCCTAAGAGGTCCGTTCTTATGACCTCACCCAACGGTAAAGGAAGAGGTCCCCTAGAAGGGTTGGGTCCCTAGTTTGGGTCCAGAAGACGTAACGTCCGTCTGAGAAATTGGAGACTCGGTGGTTTTTTCTTTTCCTCTCCCTTCAACCAACGGCGGTATTTCTTCTTCTCTTCTTATATTTGAATTATTTATGTCCCATTTCCCTGCACGACACAAAACAGGTAACTATATAGATATCCTTAATCGATCGCAGATCGTATATCACCCGTGAGTTATTTAAAAAGGATTCGTTTCCTCTGTGTCTATATTTCTTGTCTTAAAACCTGAGTCACCCACCTCCACTCCCATCCTACTAAACTCTCTTCTTGAGACTCTGTACCCATAATGATATGCATTTTATCTACGGGTCACATTCGAACTACGAACTTCGTCCCGTGAGTTTCGGGTACGAGACCCTGTTGGGTTTCCCTATCCCATCCCTCTCTCCACCCTCCACCCCCGAGTCCTAAACCCCCCTGTGTACATATATGGATACCGACTAAGTCCAACTACATACCGTTTTTGGGTAGTGTTATAACATCTCTTTAATAGGAAATTAATTATTTATTTAAATTTTTTTAAAATTCTTTTACTTAATTACGTTTCCTTTATTTGTCTGGAACTCGTGGAGTATATAACTTTGATGCTTAAGAGAGTCTAATTCTTTGTTAGTACGTACCAATTCTTGTTCAGTAAAATGAAGTTTGGACAATTGTCATGATGGTAGTTACACTGGAGTCAATGCTATTAAGGAGACTCGAAGACGCACAGTAGACCTTTTTACTTCTGTGATTATTGTTTTACCACAACAATGATACCCTGAAGGGACCACCGAGTCACCATTTCTTAGACGGACGCCACTTCCTTTGTATTTAAGTTAGAGACCCAACCCTTCTAAGGGATCTCTTCCTTTACCGTCGGGTGAGGTCATAAGAACGGACCCTTTAGGGTACCTGTCTCCCCGGACCACCGGATGTCAGGTACCCCAGTGTTTTCTCAACCTGTGCCGAATCGTTGATTTGTTGTTTTTACACAATAATATTACCAAATTTTCTAATAGATATTTTTCATGTATCGGTAAACAATGTATCTTATTCTAGATACATTTTGACCATCGATAATTAAAATAATTTTATAAGATAAAGTAGACCAATTGGCGAACCATAAATAACTCATAGATTACACACGGTTTGTAATACCATGTCTACGTCCTTCTTTTTTCCAGTCCGAAGGAGAAATACCGAACTGATACTCAATTATTTTGATTTAAAAGACTCAGTACCTTACAAAGAGAAATACTGAAGACACAGTACATACATGAAAGTTAAAAAGTCACAGACAGTGTACAATCGATGGACCATTTATAAATGAGAACTTCATGTATGTAATAATAAACGAATATGAAAATAGAGTATTCTACACTCGACTTCTGTGACTTCGATTTACCAAAATACTTCGGGAGGTTCTAGAAGATCTTGGTTGTGGGTTTTCTCTACAGGAAAAGTAATATCCCCTGACCTTACGTTTTCATCCTGCAGTTCTTTATGTACCTCATTGTCCGTTTAAACCGGAACCTCGTGTCTTACTTCGTCCCGTTTCCGATTATCTCAAAACGGTTCTCTTGTGTGACCAGTATCGTTTGTGGAAGAAAGTTGTTGTGTTCTCTTATGAGATGTGTACCTGTAGTGGTTTACCTGTTAGGACTTTAGTATAACTAATACAAGAAACGTCGGTCTCTACGTCTTCGAGATATGTCAGTCGTTTTTGTTCTGGTCCTCGACTGACACCGTGTCTGGTACTTGAGGAGTAACGGTTTAAGTCTGAATTTAACTTCTTTCGTCCCTTTTGGTGATCTGGTAAGTCCATACTGGATTTAGTTTAACGAATGCTAATATGTCACCTTCTCTGTTTATCTAAGTTCCACAATCTAGACTATCTCACGGACTTCTTGATACCTACCTCCAAGTACTGTAACATGTTCTCCGTCCCTGGTTCTGGTGGGGGTTCTTTTTCTTTACGTTTTTTCTTTTTACCAACAGACTCCTCCGGAATGTTTGTCGACACTTTTCTTCTCTTCACTTTCCGTTTCCTCTTTTTTTTTCTATATGATTTAACTTACGTCTCAAGGTTTCTTATCACTTCTCTCTATTCTTTCGGAAGGAGTCGTTAGTTACGTTTCTTTACCTCCTTTTATTATCTTACCCTTTCTGATCTCAAGAAAAGTTCTTTTAATCTGTATAGTTCCCTCCTCAAGTACATTTCTACCCGTGTTATTTCATGTTTTTACCTTACCTGGATTTTCTTCGACTTCTATAATACTTCTCCACCGTTCTTATGTGACTTCTTGATATGTTTTTTTCTAGAAGGACTGGGTCTATTAGTGTTATCACACTAGTAAGTGGATCTCAGTCTGTAGGACCCTACACTTCAGTTCACCCGGAATCCTTCGTAGTAATATTTGTTTCGATCACCTCCACTACCTTAGGGTTACCTCGATAAAGTTTAGGATTCTCTAATACGACACTTTCACGACGTGAGTCATACGATCGTTTAAACCTTTTGAGTCGACACCTGTGTCCTGATCTTCTCCAGTCAAAAGTAAGGTTAGGGTTTCTTTCTGTTACGGTTTCTTATAAGTTTGATGGTGTGTTGACGTGTGTAGAGTATGCGATCGTTTCATTACGAATTTCAAAAGGTTGGTCCGAAGTTGTCATGTACTTGGTACTTGAAAGTCTACAAGTTCGACTTAAATCTTTTCCGTTTCCTTAGTCTCTAGTTTCCCGGTTGTAGGCAACCTGATAACTTTTTGTTCTCTCAAGGTCCTTTCGTAGATGAAGACGAAATAACCGATGTGGTTTCGGAAACTGACACACCTGTTGTTGTTTAAAACCTTTTAAGAATTTCTCTACCCTTATGGTCTGTTGGACTGGACGGAGAACTCTTTAGACATACGTCCAGTCCTTCGTTGTCAATTTTGACCTGTACCTTGTTGTCTGACCAAGTTTTAGTCTTTTCCTCATGGAATTCCGATATATAACAGTGGGATGAATGAATTGAATATACGTCTCATGTAGTACTCTTTACGACCTGACTTTCTTTGTGTTCGACCTTAGTTCTAACGGTCCTCTTTATAGTTATTGGAGTCTATACGTCTACTGTGGTGGGAATACCATCTTTCACTTCTTGATTTCTCGGAGAACTACTTTCACTTTCTACTTTCAGTTTTTCAACCGAATTTTGAGTTGTAAGCCTTTTGATTCTAGTACGGTAGACCAAGGTAGTGAAGTACCGTTTATTCTACCCCTATGTCAACTTTGTCACTCTCTGAAATAAAAGAAAACCGAGGTTTTAGTGACGTCTACCACTGACGTCGGTACTTTAATTTACTACGAACGAGGAACCTTCTTTTCAATACTGGTTGGGACTATCGTATAATTTTTCGTCTCTGTAATGAAACGGTCTTTTCCAGGTAGACAGATCAGTTTCGATACCAAAAAGGTTATCAGTACATACCTACACTCTCAACCTCATATTTCTTTCGACTTGCGGTTTCTTAACTACGAAAACTTTGCACCACAACCTCTTGTAAGAACTCTCAGGGAATCAGGGCGGATTTCCTTTAGTCAGGACTTATAAGTAACCTTCCTGACTACGACTTCGACTTCGAGGTTATGAAACCGGTGGACTACGTTTCCTGACTAAGTAACCTTTTCTGGGACTACGACCCTTTCTAGCTTCCACCCTCCTCTTCCCCTGCTGTCCTACTCTACCAACCTACTGTAGTCACTGAGTCACCTGTACTCAAACTCATTTGAGAACCACAACCGTCACCTGTCCCTCCGGACCACACGACGTCAGGTTCCCAAACGTCTCAGTCTGTGCTGACTCCCTGATTTGACTTGACTTCTACACTTGTCGAGTTCCATCCAGTCATCAACACAGACTAAGTCGTGAAAAAGAGTCACGGGTCGTGTCACGAACGGTACGCCTTTGAAGTTACAGACACACACACATGCACGAGTCAGTGAAGACAGTAAAGGTTGAGAAACACTGCGATACCTGACATAGGGCGGTCCGAGGAGACAGGTGCCCTAAGAGATCCGTTCTCGTGACCTCACCCGACGGTACAGAACGAGGTCTTCGAACAGAGATGGGTCGCTAATTTGGGTGTAGAGGAACGTAGATGACGTAACGTCCGTCTATGAAATGGGTGATTCGGTGGTCCCTTCGGGGGTCCCAGACATTTCCCTCGACTTTAGAGAGTGTACGTTCTCACTCTCGACCTTCGAACTGAATGTCTACTTAAGCTACCTCTAGTCTTTTATTTCAACGATATCCACTGGTCCGGTTCGTCTCCAGTCTACATACTTTCTCTCTAGTATTGTCATACTATTTAAATTTTTTTTTCTTCTCGATTTACGTACGGGAGGTTTCGGTGTGATATGTAACCCAAACCTGATGTCAACATACCCACTGTGTAAAACGTTGGACCTATTCTTAGTTATAAAGTCAGAAAGGGGGATATTTTACTTCTATTATTGACATTGAGATAGAATTTCAACAACATTTCTAGTTTAATTAATTATATTTATTTCGTATATATTCTTGTAGAGTGTGTAGGACATAATAACAATAGTAGTGGTAGACGGAGAATTTTTATTCAAGAGGAATGAGTCTCGAATAAAAAGGTCGTATATCGTAGGATTCAGTTCGTAATCTAACGAGAGACTAAAAGGAGACACGACGAACGGATATTTACTTTCTATGTTAGTTTTTTATCATAAACTTCTTTTACACGTTAGTTTATGTCGTCCGTCTTTAATCTGGTTTCAGTTGTTCTTTTGGTTTGTTTTCTCTAAAAAGTTTTACTTTCCACCCTCCGTTTTGGATCTCTCTACTTAGGGTACTAGAGTTCCTACTACATATAACAGGTCACAACATAAAACTATCATCTATAATTTTCTTGTACCACTTACTTACTTAAGGAACGTGTTATTTTTCCCCCGAAGTTTTCTCCCCCCCTGAATTTTTTCCACAATCCGTGTTTTTCACCCTTTTTATTTCCATTAATAGACCGTGAATAATTTAAACTAGATGAAACTAAGGTTTTAAGATTTTGAGGTTTAAAATAATGATGTAAACCGAGGTCCTCGATACGGGGAAAAGTAAGAAGTAGGAAATGAACCTGAAACATAACGAATCACTTAGGACCAGATCGAACCAAGTGGACTGAGGTACCGGGGGAACAACTATGTCCTGAGATGAGAAGTTGAGAGTGGTGTGTCCTGAGTCCGTGTTAGGTCGGGGAGTCGGACGTATGTCTACGAGGTTGAGACCACGAAGTTGTACTACTTCTTCATAAGTCTTACAACGGTTCGTTGTTCCAGTCGTAGGTTTCGGATGAGATTGTGGTATAGTTACACAGTACAAGAATTTCTTTTACGTGTCACGTGTGTCTACGTGTGTCTCTTTGTCCGTTTGTGTATATATAAATATATAATGTACATTAAAATTAAAAATAAATTATGTATAATTTAATGGTATGTCAGTGTGTCTAAAGTGTACGATCCTCTCGATACGAGTTTTAGGAAGTTCGATACGAAGTCGTCACACACTTGACTCTTGAAGGTCTACATGTGCCACCCAAATCTTTTACGTCTACTTGGTCTTTAGTTTAACGGTTGTAAGTAACCTAGTATCTCTTTCGTTCCCTTAAGGTCTTTTAGCAGAAAGACGAAGTAACTGATACGATTTCGGAAATTGACGCAGTCAAGTCAAGTCAAGTCAGGGAGTCAACACAGACTGAGAAACGCTGCGGTACTTGACGTCGTGTGGTCCGGAGGGACAGGTAGTGGTCGAGGGTCTCGAATGAGTTTGAGTATAGGTAGTTCATTCACTACGGTAGGTCGGTAGAGTAGGAGACAGTAGGAGAAGAGAAGGACGGAAGTTGGAAAGGGTAGTAGCCCCAGAAAAGATTACTCAGTCAAAAAACGTAGTCCACCGGTTTCAACACCAGGTACGTCAGTTTTACTACAGAGATAAAACGAGGAACCTTCCTTTCGATACTGTTTGGATCTGTCACATAATTTTTTGTTTTTGTAGTAAAAGTGACGTACCTAGTGTTGTTTGACCTTTTAAGAAGTTCTCCATCCTCATGGTCTGGTAGAATGGACGGAGGACTCTTTAGACATACGTCCAGTTCTTCGTTATCAATCTTGGTTTATACCTTGTTGCCCTGACCAAGGTTTAACCTTTTCCTAATACAGTTCCGACATATAACAGTGAGACGAATAAATTGAATATGCGTCTCATTTTGTACTTTTTACGACCTCACCTACTTCGTGTTCTACCTTAGTTCTAACGGTCCTCTTTATAGTTTTGGAGTCTATAAGTCTACTCTGGTGAGATTACCGTCTTTCACTTCTCTTTGACTTCTCGGAGAACTATTCTCACTTTCTCCTCTTACTTTTTAGACCGAATTTTGATTTCTAAGTTTTCGTTTCTAGTACCGTAGGTCAGGGTAGTGAAATACCGTTTATCTTTCCCCTTTTCACATTCGTCACTGTTTAAAACAAAAGAACCCGAGGTTTTAATGACGTCTACTACTGACGTCGGCACTTTAGTTCTCCGAACGAGGAACCTTCCTTTCTATACTGTTGTGATCTGTCACATAATTTGTTTTTGTTTCTGTAGTAAAAACGACTTTTTCTAGACATAAAAATAGTTTGTTGATGGTCACAAAGGTCATCAACCCATACCTACACTTTCAACCTGGTACTTCTTCCTACTCGTGACTTCTTAACTACGAAAACTTAGAACCACGACCTCTTCCGTGAACTCTCAGGGAACCGGCCGTTCCTCTAGTTTGGTCAGTTAGGATTTCGTTGGAACTTATAAGTAACCTTCCTGACTACGACTTCGATTTCAAGGTTATGAAACCGGTGGACTACACTTCTCGACTGTGTGACCTTTTCTGGGACAACGACCCTTTCTGACTTCCGTCCTCCTCTTCCCCTACTACCGAGGAACCGGTACTTAGACTCGTTTGAGACCCTCTGTCACTTCCTCTCTCCTCGGACCACACGACGTCAGGTACCCCAACGTTTCTTAGCTTGTTCTGAATCTTTGACTTGTTGTTGTTATATTTGTACATTTACATATTTACATATGTATATTTAATTGTCTACATAAATCTTTTATGATTTGTTTTAGGTATTCGTAATATTCGGTGATCCGTAGTTTTTAGTGATGTTAAATTTTTACAGAAAGGCAGTAAAGTGGGGAGTATGTGTGTGTGTGTATGTATGTGTTACGGAGGTACTTTAACTTTAAGAATTCAAGCACGTCGAAACAACGGTCGTGAGAGTGTATTGAATAATACTTACAGAAAGGAACTGTAATTTATACTTACGTAACGTAAAAATAATCATCATAATATAAGGTGATATACCTACACGGTATCAATTGGTTGGAAAGTGAAAATACAATAATTTAGTACTGTTTGCATAAGGAATTATATTTATTGACACGTCACTTATAGGAATGTATATTCAGTAAGAAAGGAAGTCTACACTACGACTTTGACTTCAATGATCGTTTATTGTATTTGTACAAATCTGAAGTGTAAACAGTAAATAAACGATAGTAAGACGGAGAAATACTGGGACACCTGACATCGGACAGTCCGACGAGACTGATACCATTCCTTTTGACCTCATCCAACGGTAAAGGAGGAGGTCCCCTTAGAAAGGTTGGGTCCCTAACTTTGATAGAGGATGTGTCCGTCCGGTTTGTAGTCAAGTCAAGTCAGTGAGTCAGGACAGGTCGAAAAACGTTTGGGTACCTGATGCCGTGTGGTTCCGAGAGACAAGTAGTGGTTGACGGTCTCGAATGACTTTGAGTACAGGTAACTCAACCACTACGGTAGGTTGGTAGAGTAGGAGAGAGTAGGGGAAGAGAAGGACGGAAGTCAGAAAGGGTCGTAGTCCCAGAAAAGTTTACTCAGTCAAGAAGCACAGTCCACCGGTTTCATAACCTCGAAGTCGAAATCGTAAATCAGGAAGGTTACTTATAAGTCCTGAATAAAGGAAATCCTACATGACCAACCTAGAGGAACGACAGGTTCCCTCAGAGTTCTCAGAAGACGTTATAATGTCAAGTTTTCGTAGTTAATAAATCGTGAGTAACCTCAGGTTGAGACTGTTGGTATGTACTGATGATCTTTTTGGTATCGAAACTGATCTACCTGGAGAAACCGTTTCGTTACTGAAACGAAAAATTATACGACAGATTCAACCAGTATTGAAAAGAAGGTTTCTCGTTCGTAGAAAATTAAAGTACCGATGTCAGCGGTCGACGTCACTAAAACCTCGGGTTTCTTTCATTTCAGAGAGTGACAAAGGTAACAAAGAGGTACATAAACGGTACTTCACTACCCTGATCTACAGTACTAGAATCAAAAGACTTACAACTGAAAATTCGGTCGAAAAAGTGAGAAAAAGTGAAAGTAGTTCTCCGAGAAATCAAGAAGAAAAGAAAGACGGTATTCCCACCATAGTAGACTTATAGACTCCAATAACTATAAAGAGGGTCTCTAGAACTAAGATCGAACGTGGAGTAAGTTTGGCTGTAAGGAGTACTACATGAGACACACATTCAATTTATTCGTTCCACTGTTATATGTCGGAATTACATGAGGAAGGGACTAAACCTTGGTCAAACGAAAAGGTGCAAGTCAAGATTTACTACGAAGAACTGAAGGTATGTCTACAGAGTCCTCCGTCTAGTCCACCAGACTATAAGGGTAAGGAACTTCTTAAAAGGTGTTAAATAACACTAGGTGTGTCAGTTTCAGAAACCACATCAGTTATTTCGTCTTCATCTACAAAAGAACCTTGAGAGAACGAAAAAACTACTGGGGTGCCTACAACCGTTAAACTAGAGACCAAGGAGACGGAAAGATTTAGGTCGAACTTATAGACCTTCAAGTACCAAGTGCATGACAACTTTGGACCGTACCTCTTACAACTCGTAATGAAACGATCGCACACTCCACTCACGTTAACACGCCATCAAACTCGTAAGAAACCGTAACGGAAAGAAACCCTAACCTTACTTTTGACTGGAAAGGGTCAGGACACGTGACGACTCAAAAGGTTTAAACGACCGTATAACTCTCCTCGTGAAAGTGTCATAGTAGGAAATCCTAGACTTTATCGAGTTGACCTTAAGGTAGTGGAGATGATCGAAACAAGTATCACTACGAAGGATTCCGGGTGGACTGAAGCGTAGGGTCCTACAGACCGAGATCCACGTACTAGTGTGATAACACCAACAGACCCAGTACTTCTAGAAAAAACATATCAAGAAACCACATAAGAACGGTAGAGAAGAATTATAGAAGACGAAGACAAACCAGGTAAGGTAAAAACATGAAATAACACGGGTAGAAACGTACTTGACAAGGGAACTATAGAGATTAGAAGAACTTCTCTAGAGATCTGAAAGGGTAGATAACAAACGGACATAAAGAAACGTGACTAGTGACTCCTTCTGAAATATAGAGAGGAACGATAAGAAATTTTGAGACGAAAGTTTACTCATATAGAATACTAATACTGATATGTCACCTTCACTGTTTATCTAAGTATCTGAACCTAATACCACTTAGCAAACGGAACCTTTGCTTGTCTCTAGTAAGACAGTAAAAAGTCTGACGTAGGTTCATGACGTAAAGTCTGAGAAAACAACTGATCCGACCGATGAGGTAAAGAAGATTCCCTAAGAACGGGTGTCATCATCTAAATTATCGGTAGAATCAATTTAAGTGGGTAAGATCAGGTAAAATCAAGTGAGTAAGGATTATACAACTACAAGTGAGAATGGTAGAGGACAAACGGGTGAAAGTTAAACAGAACTAAGTACCTGGATTGTAAGGTCCAAGGAGACGTTATAACAAGAAATATCGTAGCCTGAAAGGAAGGTAATGGTCAGTGTAGGTGGTGACCCTACAAAAGTCTACGTAACAGAGGAAGGTGAAGGTTAAGAGAAGGGTGATATTGTGTCGACGGAGATCCTCTGTGTTTCTTGTCTCGTGCCTATAATCCCTGGACTCTTTTCTCTTTTTGAAGGTAAAATTATCATTGTAACAACTTATATTGATTGTTTACCTTTAACGGTTGTCTCTATCATCGTATAAAATAAGTCGTATTTTATAAAAAATAAAGAAAGTCTTTCCGTCGTCTATATTCTGAGTATCCTTTATTATTTCCGTGTGATCTTAGGAACGTACTTTTTACTCTAAAAATTAGAACTTTGTTTAAAAGAAAAAATAGAGTGACCACACAACATCACTTATATGAACGTACCCTTATTTACATATTTATATATGTAAATATATACATATTTATATATGAGTAAAAATAAATAAAGGTTATTCTAAAAGTTTGAGAGGATGACTGGAAAATTTTATTTATACACCCGAGTCTATAATAGGAATGGATCTTCTCTTCATCTTTATACGTTTAATGTCAAGATAATAGTTGTACTGTTAATGTATTACAGAAGAGATAGGACGTCACTGAAAACACCACTATGTATGTCGGTTGTTACAATCAAGATGGGACGTCGATAAAAAGGGTACCATATGAGATCGTGTCAAGTTTAACAGTGATTGACTCATGGGTAAGGAGGATTGCTGATCGAGTCCGGTCAATACTACAGGTAAGGGAAAGAGTCACTAGACAAGGTTCGAACCGTACTCTATGTTGAGGACGGTTACTCGACACTTCTTTTCACTCAACCCCACAAATACCCTTTCTCAAAAAATAGTCATACGTTTCCCTGACCTACTAAAGTCCATCCCTTTCACCTTTTCTGTAAAAATCTTTATTTTAATATTATTTGTCCACATGTCTAACACATAAGACTCATCATTTAACCATCTACTTAAACGATTTTCTTCTCTGAGTCATATATTTTCAGAACGCAAGTTACGATTTTATTCGAACTTAAAAGTAAGAGAGTTTACATAAATAATTCGTAGACGATATACGGTTCTCAAAAGACTCAACCCCTGTTTTTATTTTTATATTCGTTTGTTATGTTCAAAGATATAATAATTCAAGATACTACTGTAATTTTGTCCTGTTTTATATTTTTTGACTGTTATCCGACTATGAACCCGACCTACTGGTTTCACTCGTTGAATTTCTATAAACTGATTCTGGAGTAGTTATTTCGTTTTAATTAGTATTCTTCAACACTTCTTACCTTGAAGTTCGTTCCTTTTTTGATGTTTAAGTTTCCGAACCCCTGTATTCTCAAAACAATGGTTTTTTATCTCTCATTACGAATGTACGTGTTCGACATAGTAACTCCCGTAGTCTTAAATACTATTTTTCAATTACCATTAAGATTCACTTCATTCTCTATTTGTCTTTTAAAATTCGACCCGCTATTATTTCAGATTAATTAAAAAGTTTCTAGAGGGAGACAAACAACTCACTTCTAATTTGACCTGTTATTCTACCTTAACAGGTCTAATCTTTATTGTCATAGTATCCGATCCTACCTACTCATCCTTTTGACTTTTATGTAACACTTCCTGGTGACTGTTTCGAACGAGTACAAATCATGTTCCACTCCATTTCCTTTCTCCATCCTCCTCCGTACCTCGAATAGACAAACAAACATACAAATACACCAAGTTCGCTTCAGTGAGTCAGCACAGACTGAGAAACGCTAGAGTACCTGACATAAGATGGTCCTAGGAGGGAGGTACCTTAAAAGGTCCGTTCTCATGACCTCACCCAACGGTAAAGGAAGAGGTCCCCTAGAAGGACTGGGTCCCTAACTTGGGTCCAGAGGGTGTAACGTCCGTCTGTGAAATGGTAGAAACGGACATAATTCTGTTGTCTACGGTTTTTCAAAAACAGAACTACCTTTCTCGGTTACCTCTTTCTCTTTGTCATTACATCCTCTCCTATTAAACCGAGTATCGACTACATAAATAAAACTTCAAACTTTACCGTTAGGTGAGGTCGTGAGAACGGACCTTTTAGGGTACCTGCCTCCTTGGACTATCCGATGTCAGGTACCACAGCGGTTTCTCAGCCTGTGCTGACTCACTGAAGTGAAAGTACTATACCTGTAAGATTCATAAAATATATCTGACGCAACTCTTGTCATTCCTGTCTAGTTTGTAGAATAGTAATAGTCCGAAGTAAAAGGAAATATTAAAATCTACATTAAAAGTTGACCAGGACCCAAAAATTTTTCATATAGGGTTATTGGTATCCTATCCCATATTCGGTAATCCTAGATCATTGAGGACTCGAGAGGTTGAAGTATTGGATGGTATGAAAGTTTTTTAAGATAATTCACCAAATCTCGAGGACTTGTGTAAGTCGACAAAGTGTGACATTTGCAAACAGAAAAATGTTGAAGGAACGAAAAGACTGTTTCATTACAAATTGATAGTTTAGGATGGAGTTTATCGTATTTTATGTAATGTGCATGAAACAAATGAACTTATAGTACATAAATAGACAAGGGAAATCACATAATTGAACCGTCGAAAACGTACCCAAGTAACAAGATAAATATTTTTATACTATACTGACTAAAAGAATTAATTAGTACTCGGGTTATTCTCGTTCAGGTTACAGAACGGAAGATGTTGGGATGAGAGAATATACCTCGGTACGAGTCTCCTCCACAAGTTATTTGTAAACCGATTTACATACTTTATGAAACTTAAACAAATGAACAAAATCGAATCTATGAGAGTAAATACTCCTATGTCTTTTAGAAATGATAAAGTAATTTATTAATAAATAAATGGGAGAGAGAATTGATAAATAGATTTAAATCGTTCGAATAAACCATACGAGTTATAGGAATCTAAACATATTGAAACGATACAAATATTAAAGGGGGGCGGAAAGGATTCACTCTATAACGACTTTCATAAGAAGAGACCCTCTTTCGTAGTCAAGACCTGTTCCTGACTTCTAGACCGAACTGGACTTTCTTCCCGGTGAACCCCCTTTTCCTTTGATCGTCTCGGAAACTATTAGTGTTTCTGACCGTTTTTCATAACCTTAGGTCTCTTAGGGGTTATATGTCGGTCTAAAGAGGTACCCTTTGTACGACTCCGGACTTTGAAGTTCATCCTTCACTACTCTCACTTTAGATTTCGGCGTGTCACGAATCCTCTACTACGAGTTACTCTCTTTCTTCTGAGGAGAGTTTGCGTTCTGGTCCAAAGGAGACTTCTGTAAATTGTATAGACTCAGAGATACCCTACTCTGATTTCTTACTTTATGGATAATATATATCTTACCTATTTGTTTTTAGAGGATGATATATTGTGTCCCAATCCCAATCCCACCTACCTTTTATATGATTTTTCTTATGTATATAGATTTAGGGGAACAACATGTCCTCTTTAATTATGTTGTGACATTTCGTTGATATACACACATACAAACCAACCAGTCAGTACAGGTTGAGAAACACTGGGAAACCTAACATCCGAAGAGACAGGTACCCTAAAAAGTCCGTTCTTATGACCTCACCCAACGGTAAAGGAGGAGATCCCCTAGAAGGTCTGGGTCCCTGACTTGGACACAGAGGACGTAAGGTCCGTCTAAGAAATGACCGACACGGTAGTGCCTTCGGGTTTCGTTGGTATGAAGTTAAATTTTTACAATTTAATTTTTTTTTTTACTCACTTTACGGTTTCGTAAATTTCCTGTCTAGACTTGTGGAGGGGTAGTGAGGAAGTTGTGTGTGTGTGTGTTTAGAGAATCCACACTCTTCTGTTTATGACGACACAAGGTTTACTTTTAAACCATCTAGAAATAGATTTCTTAATTACGATTTTACAGAGAAATGATTTAACATCGAGTCGAGTCGATGTTGTTTTAACAGACATCCTTAATCGATTAGTAAGGTTGACTAATTTTTTCGTTTCACCTTAGGAAGGGACCACTTTTTATGGTATGTCGTTTGTAGTATCAGGACAGTATGTTTTACGGTCCGTATATTCTTCTTTTGTACTGGTTAAGGTTTCTCTTTATGTTTTAGTTTTGTCCTTCGTATTGTGGTTAAACAATCTAGTACATTTATAGTATTTTCGAAAATTTGTAATTTGATAATTTTGTAATTTTTTTGTCCTATAATCTCTTTTTATGTATTTATGTTTTTTTTACAGTTTTCCTTTTGTATATTTTATTAGATTACCTTGTAGATCTTGACCTTGTATGTTACCGACTTTGCTTCTTGAGTTACCTGGCTTAAAACATTCTAGTTTAATCTTTTAAGTTTCTAGTAATAATCTTCAAAAGGTTTTACTTGTGTTTTACTTGTGTTCTTACTCTCTTATCTTTTCTGGTACTGTTTGTGCACGACGGGTCATATTGTCTGATTTGTATCCACTTTAAAGTAAGGGTTTTCTTCAATTTTAACGTCCTATAGACTTCAGTTATTGACCGACTTTTAAAGATTTCGACTTCTTTTTATAGTTGGTACTCTAAGTTCTTTAATTTTTTCTGATCTGTCTAGTTTCCATGTTTATTTAGTGTATATTCGTGTGGTGTCACTTTACGAAAAAATTTTTACGTTCCGTCTCCTTTACAATTTACGTCTAATTTTTAAATTTTTCTGTATGAGCTTCTGCTTTTTTACCTCTCATTCGAAAAAGACAAAAAAATTTGCAAATAACTGTGAATGAATTTAAATATGAAAGCTACTTTTATATAAGTGTAAAATATATGAAACTTACTTTAAGTTTATAAAGTTAGGAATTAAGTAATAAAAGTTACCTTGTTCTGTTGAGGACTAATTACATTACCCGGTTGACCACTGGACTTTCTATAGTCCAAGGTTAGGGACAAATGGAATAAACTCTTTCCCAGAAACGTAAATGTCTACACTGGTTCTTGAAAAGAATTTTAAGTCCAACGCGTACATTAAAAAATTTCCACATTCTATTCTGAATTATATACATGTGTGACACTTCACTAATGGTGTTAGTTTGATTAATTTTATAAGTAGTGGAGTGTCTCAATCGAAAAAACACACATACCATTCTTGTGAATTTTAGATGAGAGTCACTTGAAATTCATATGTTCTATCAGAACAATTGAAGGTAGTAGTACTATATGTAGTCTGAAGGTCTTGAATAAGTAGAATATTGACTTTCAAACATTGGAGATTGGTTGTAGAAAGATATAGACGGGGGAATTAGGGGTCACGGACCGTTGATAGTAAGATGAGAGACCAAGATACTAAAAAAGTGACTACTTTCTTAAATTTCTATTTTATTTACCTTTCTATAAAGTACGAGTACCTACCTTTCTTAATAATAACCATTTTATCGGTATGATGGGTTTTACTAGATGTCTAAGTTCCGTTAGAAATAGTTGTAAACTTATCATAAAAAGTGTCTCTATAATTTTCTTTGGATTTATACACAAATTGATGTTTTCAAGGACTTTTTGTTTTTGTTAAAGTTCTTTCTTGTTTCGACCTCCGAAAGTTTGTTATAATGTTTCATATCAACGGTTTTGTCGTACACACACACACACACACACACACACACACACACACACACGATGCAACGAAGTCAGTACAGGTTGAGAAACGTTGGGACACCTGACATTGGACGGTCCGATGAGACAGGTACCCTAAAAGGTCTGTTCTCATATCCTCACCCAATGGTACGGAATAAGGTCCCCTAGAAGGACTGAGTCCCTAGCTTAGGGACTGAGGAAACAGAGGACGTGGCCGTCCGTCCAAGAAATGTTCACGGTGGACACTTCAGGTAGTTTTCTCGTATCGTAAACGTATTTTTGTCCGTGTATCTAACTACCTCGTATTAATTCTCGGGTCTTTATTTGGGTACATATATACCAGTTAATTAATAATTGTTTCCTCAGTTCTTATATGTTATCTTTTTCTGTCAGAGAAGTTATATGTCACAAACCTTTTGACATGTGAGTGTATCTTTTCTTATTTTAGTCTGGGATAGAATGTGATTTGTGTATTTTCGTCAAGTTCTACCTAACTTCTGAGTTTAAATTAAGGACTTTGATATTTTGAGGATCTTATTTTGTATCACCCATTCAAGGACCTGTAATTAAAGTCGATTTTCAAAAACCTAAACTGTGGTTTTCATTTCCGTTGTTTTCATTTTTATTTGTTAATTTTGACGTAGTATGATTTTTCAAAGGAGTGTCGTTTCTTTTTTTTGGAAGTGTTTTACTTTTCTGTTGGATACCTTGTCTTCTTTTATACATGTTTAGTATTAGACAATTTAAAAGTTTTAGGTTTGGTACATTAGATGCGTTAGTCGTTGTTCTTTTGTTGGACTAATTTTTCACCCGTCTTTTTATTTTTATTTTTTTTTATTTTTCACCCGTCTCCGAGACTTATCTGTAAAAAGGTTTCTTCTGTTTCTAGACGTTGTCCGTGTACTTTTCTACAAGTAATCGTGATTAATAATCTTTTGACGTTTAGTTTTGTCGTCCCTCTGTAGTAGCTTGTGGAAAACCCTACCAGTGGTAGTTTTTCTATTCTCATTAATAGTAAAAAGTCCAGAGTGAAGGTGACGGAAAGAAACTCGCTTTTACACGTCCGAGATCGACGAACCCTCATGTCACGTTTCGGTTGAAGAGTGTGGGTAGTCCGGTCAGTTAAATAACTCGTTGATGATACTCGGTACGTTTCGAGGTCCGTTTCCTGTATCGTCCATATCGTCGTCTACTTTAGATGTGTTAAAGACGGGACCAGTGTGAGGTCACCCCCTACTTGTCGTTTGGTCCTTTGTTTGTACTGTAGAGTAATCTACTGTCTACTTGTGTTCATCTATTGTATTTTCTATTTTGTTTGTAATTTTTTCCTACAACGCCTCTGTCACTCGCCGTCCCGGAGTGGCCGCATCTGGTCACTCCCGTCGTCGTCCACCTCGGGCTACGTCTCGCACTCCTTCTGCAGACTCCAGGCCTTCTTCGGGTCCTGCGACAGTACCGGGACCTGTGTCGGTCTAGGGGGCCGTTCCGGCACCGTGACCACCCCAAGGGGTACCGAGAAGGACGTCTCTCACGTCCTACGGTCAGTTCACCAGTCCCTACCCAGGTAGGAAGGACGGAGAGTCCGGTCGGGAGAGAGACGAGTTTGGTCTTGGTTTTATTTTTAAGAGGGACGACTCTGTATATGACGTCAAGAGTGTCATAGGACTTTGGAACCATCTGGGACTCCCCAGGGCGTCGGTGTTCGAAAGACTGGGACCCTCCCATAGGTATAGGACGGGTCGAGGAGAGACTACCCGTCCTTGTCCGACGTCGGTTCCTCCGTCAGTAGGAGGTTCCAAAGTGGACGCAGACCAAAGTGGAGGTTGGGAGACCTGAGAGGTAGAGAGAAATAACGGAAGACTACCTCAGTCTATAAAATCTAGTCGCCCCTCAGTAGAGTCTCTCGATGAGAGGGACGGGAGTCGGGTTTCGTGGGTGTTTCATTTGACACTTTCTCCGAGTCCCGTCCACGTTCCTGTCTGAGAGGGTGTCGGATCCTCTCTCCGACAGGATTCGATCCGACGGGTAGACCCCTCAGGAATGGCCAATCTTTTAGGACCACGAGAGGACAGGTGGCCTCACGACCCCTTGAATGGAACATGGGGTATGTGCACAGTTACGCGCACGTGTATGAATGTGTGCTGTGATAGGGTACTTGTGTATGGGATAGTACCCCATGTGTACGTATGTGAGTGTGTGTATGAGATTATGTGCGAGAGTGAGTCTCTGAGTGAGTGTGTGTATATGTGTTGTGTTAGTGTGTATATATGAGTTTATGTGTTAAAGTGTCTTTTTTTTTTTTTCTCTATTGTTCACGACCGTTCCTATACCATCTTTCCCTTTTGGACACGTAAAACTATTCTTACATTTTTAGTCACGTCGGACATATCTTGTATAATACCTCGAAGGAGTTTTTTATCTTGATGGATGATATACTGGGTCGTCAGAGTGAAGACCCTTACATAAGTTACAACTAAAGGGTGTATATAGAACCTTTAGTTGTTCCACTAAGTAGGTAACTGTAAATCCAACAAGGGTTTGTAACCGATAACACCTATTACGACGTTACTTACACCCTAATGTCCATATAAAAACTCTAGGTCAAAAGTAAAAGTGTACATAAGTTTCTTTTACATATAAAGGTATGTATAGAACCTTTAGTTGTTCCACCTAAATTTCAAATTTACTCCCCGTGGGGACCACCGAGGCACCATTTCTTAGACGGACGGTTACGTCCCGTGCACTTAAGGTAGGGACTAGACCCTTCAAGGGTGTACGACACCTTGTTACTTCGGGTATGGGTTGATGACTCGGACACGAGATCTCAGATCCTCGGTGTTGGTGACTCGGGTGTACAACGTTGACGACTTCGGACGTCCGGGATCTGGGGTACGAGACGTTGTCGTCTGTGGTGACGCTACTCTTTCGACACGTAACGTTGATCTCTCATCGAGGACGAGTAATGTTGATCTCTTTTCGGGGGGCGTCATTACTTCTGGATTGTGTCGGTCCAGAAATAATTTTATTTATTTATTTTAATAAAATTTTTTGATGTCAAATATATTCTTACTTTTACTGAATCTTACCAGATCTAGAGTATAGAACTTTTATTTACTTAAGTTTTTTGAACATTGTGACCTAGAATTTTACACGGTATTTCGATATCATTAATTCTGACACTTCATTGTTACGTTCCTATCTGTTTATCTCGTTAATTTGTTTACCTTTTTTTTACGTCTTTGTGGGTATTAATTTGTAAGTGAACTGAATACCATTCCTTACATCTCAAACAGATTATTTGCATGACCTTTTAACCTATAGAAATATTGTTTATCACTTGGTACTATCACTGGAGTAAGATATATGTATTCACCTACTTCAACTGTACCTAGTAGGTAGATTTACACTTTCTGTTTTCCGGTTTTGAAAATTCTCTTTTATTTTATGTAAAAGACTGGGAACTCATCTGTAGTTGAAGGTTTTGTCCTGTGTTTTAAATGATGTATATTTTTTTACTAAATATAAGACCGAAATAATTTTAATTCTTGTAGACAGATACTACATCGTAGTCAATCCTATGTTCAGTTCGTCTTCTGACCCTCTTCTATCATAGTCACGTTTACAGACTGTTTCTTGATTTCGACTTTTATATGTTTCTAATAATTTGTAGTTATCTTTCTGGTTGTTATAACCCGTTTTATCTGCTGTTTTCAAGAATTTTGTGTTACACATCCCCGATGACATATTTTTTCACATGTTGTGCTATCGGAAGTACCTTTACGTTTGACTTCGGTTTTACGATACACTTATATGTGAAAATTTTCCTGAGTGTGATAGTTCACACCCGTTACTATACTTCGTTTAGCTTCATGGTAGGTAACTCACATATAACTACATCGATAAAAACTTTAGTCAGAGTAAATTCGAATTACATACAGATGAGATACTAGGATGTAAAGGTTGTACATTCTTTTATAAATTCCTTTTGCTCTAACATTCGGGTGTCAAGTGTTTTCTGTAAGCTTCATCTAAATAAGTATTTTCGAGGGGTTATCTTTGTTCGATTTAAGGGTAGTTGTCATCATACCGATTTGTGTTACTTATGAATATGTTACCTTATAATGTGTAATCGTTTTTCTAGATGACCATATGAATTATTTTACATACTTTAAGTGTTTTTATAGTTCACTTACTTCGGTCAGTGTTTTCATATACATGCCATACTTAAATACATTCATATAAGAAAAAGTTCGTTTTATTCAAGTATCAGTTTCTTCAGTCTTGATACCAATAGAAACACGTCTACCTGACCATTCCCCGTGGACACCCAACACAGACCATTTACAAGATTTAGAATATAATCCAGTACCAATTAACCGTTATCTGTATATGTTTTTAAGTACAGAAATGTGAATTCTGAATACCATGACAAACATATAATATATGGTCATACTTCCAGTATTTTTCTCTTAAAATGTCTCCAATACTTTAGTCACGTTTAAGTATGACGAGTATCAACCGTCTCGAACCGTCGGTTTGGTCCAACCGGACTGAAGTTTCGAGTACAAAAGGTATAAGTAAGAAGGAGAGTATGTCTAAGAAGGTCTGGTAGCTGGAAGGGAAAAAAAAGTGGAGAGTTTTGGATTTCATTGAACTAAACTCCGGGGTTTTCTTTTCGTATCGGTGACTTTACTATCCCTTATACTAAATAACAAGGATTATCGAAGATAAAATTATCGATAATTGTCAAAAGGGACTTCCCTAACGTACGTATCGGAAAGTGGACCTTTATGGGCTACTGTGGTTAGTGTAACTTTTATGATTGGACCAAAAATTTTTCGTCTTCGTACCTAGAAAACAGGATCAATAAATTAAACCGGTTGAGGAATCTTTTTTAGTAGTTGAATTTATCCACTGTCAAAAATACATGTAGTTGGTTAAGAGGAGTCGTGTCATTCAAATACCACGATTTGACTTTTGTGTGTGTGTGCAGAACAAAAATGTTTCCCCAATCATTATTATTCATACATACTTATCTGTATTTATATTTTGTGTATCCTCATCTTTTAGTCCCAGACTGTCTCCATTTACAGTTGTACCCGGTTGGTATTTCTATTTGCATTAAATTCACTTACTTGAAATGTAAACAAAAACCCGAAGGAGTATCGGTTTCGTTTTATCATTTACTTAAGTCTCCCTTTTATAGAGGTAATCAGTTCCTTTATTGTAGAAAATATACAGACTTAAGGTTTTCTAAAGAATAGATACTGAAATATCTCTCTGATTGACTACTTTATCGACGTTATTGTACCAATAACGAGAACTTTATCTCGTAAATATAACGAGTAAGACCATCACTGAAAGTTACTTTGGGTTCCCGTATTACAATTTTACATTGAATCACTTCATTTGATGGAATCAAATTTACATATTGTAAAACTTTTGGATCTTACTACCTATCTATTTTAAGGACCTTCTCGGTGACCTACATAAAATATTTATAGGACCTTTTTATGCGGGTCACCAAGAAGGTCCTCAAAGTAGATAGGTAGTAAGATCAAGATACGTATATCTTGATATATATCTTGATACATACATATCAAGATATATATATCTTGATCTTACATACATAATCAAGACATATAGATATTGATATATATATAAGATCAAGAGAGACAGAAAGACATATGTATATATACGTGTGTATATATAATATATATATATTTTAGATTTGACGTAAGGATTCTTTATACGAGAAATGTTACTAAAGAGGTCATCGTGTTGAGAGACTTATTCTTCTATGACCGTTGTCTCGATGTTGGAACTTATTCATCCTTGAACCTTGTCTTAGTGGTGGATTGGTGGATCTACATTTTACTTTCTATTTATTCAGAAACACTTATATTCGGGAACTTAAACCCCTGGACAAACGGGAACTTAGTTTGGTTATTTGTATCTTTAATGTAACTATTTTACGAAATCTTTTTACTTCACTTCTAGTCCTGACCATAAAGTAATTCTGAATCTTTATTTAAATAAAAAGAGTAGATCTACTTCATGGTAGAATAGAGGTATCTTTCTACTCCCCGTACATATGTATTTCCCTTCTTTTGGTCAAACAACGACTAATATACGATACCTAAGAGGATCTGTAAAATTTATGTAAGAAATTTCAAGATTTCTTTAGAGACTTCGTCAATAGAGGAAAATACCCTTTCCCTATGTCTGTTTTAAAGTATATCAAGTATGTCATTTCACCGACTTTACTTTGGGTACAGCACGACTAAATTTTTTTTTTTTAGATCAAGGTAAATATACAGTGAAGAATTTCCGTAAGGAAAAGAGTTATTTATTATATCCCAAATACAGTTACGTGTTTGTTCACTATTTGATTCAACCTTTTAAAGATGAATTATTTTACCGGTTTTATTAAGATGGTCTTTTCATAGATGATGCTTTCTATATTAGTGGACGATTTCAAATGTAGAAGGGTAACCTAAGTGTCTTATACCTTACTGACTTTTGTAGTACTATTCATGGACGTTACATATGAATGGTATAGCCGTAGGAACAAAGATTAAATCGGATTAACAGATTGTTTTCTATATTTCAATGTTTCTCCTGTACCTGAAAACACAGGTCTTGTGTACTTGTTTTCAGAAGGTCAGAAGTGGGACGAAGGAATAGAGTCCTTTGAACTCGTTAAGAGAACTGAAAGTTTTGAAGTCTAAGAAGAGAATTAATTCTTATTATTGATATACGGCTCATATAAGACTCGAAATTTATCCTATAGAGTAAAAGTTTTTATTTTATTTTTCTACTTGTTCAACGAGAGAATTATACAACTATTTAAATTTAAAAAATAATTTCGAATAAAATAAGATACTTTCAGATAGAATAAACGGAATGACATAAGGTGATAGACTTAAAGTGTAACCTTATATATTCCATTTAATATTTTACTCCGAAAGTACAATAACTCTTTTTTAACAAGTAAAAATACAACTTTCAAATCAATTAAAGACACTATTGAAAGTAAAGTATTTATATTTGTGTACATAAATACTTTCCTTACCCTCAATTACTTTATTTACAGTAAGGTATTTTGTACAATCAATGTAAGTTTTTAGTATTGATAAATTTTAAAATTACAAAACCTCCTAGTGTTTAATGTCTTTTGACCCAAAGTTGTAACAACCCCCCAGTATTTTAGTTCCCGGTTGAGACCTGATATGGTAAGACTTTCCCTTCCGTCGGGTTTTCCCTCCCATATATGTATATCCGTCCTGAAGGGACCACCGAGTCGCCATTTCTTACACGGACGTTACGTCCCCTGGACTCAAGCTGGGGAGTCAGTCCTTCTAGGGGACCTCTTCCCGTACCGTTGGATGAGGTCATGACAACGGACCTCTTAGGGTACTTGTCTCTTCGGACCGTCCGACGTCGGGTATCCTAGAGTCTCACCCTGTGTTGTCTTCGCTGATTTGTCGTCGTCGTATGCATATGGACACCGACTAAGCAAAACAACACGTCACTTCGATTGTGTTGTGACATTTCGTTGATATGTGGTTGTTTACAAAGAAAATTTTTTGTGTTTCTTTGAGAGATGGATTATAGTCGTGGTCGTTTTGATCCCAAGTTTGTCAATTAAGATAAAATAGACAATGAGTGCTACCAGGAGAAACCGACGATTAAAGTAAGGTAAGGTTTCCAGTGCACTAGAAAAAAAAGGAAAGAAAAAAACGGGAACGTAAACCGGAAAGAACGTGAACAGTTTGCTAGAATCAAAGGTTTGAACCGGAGTCATGAAAGATTAGTAAAACCGAATCGGAGTTGAGAGATCAAGTACGCACGGACAGAGTTCATCGCATAGAGGTTAGATCTAGATTGATAAGTATAGGAATTATTATCATTATTATTAATATCCCTTTTATCAATATAATCCACAGATGATACACGGTCTTTCCTTTAATTTGTGTCATACGTATATTAAAGTACATTTGAAGTGTGGGTCTTTCTATCCACACTAATACAAGTGGTGATTTGTCTACTATTTTGATTTTACATTACTAAAATTATTTGTACTAGTTCAGAACGTATCATTTACTATTTCGACTCTAGTCTTTGGTCTATGTTATAGTTTTGAGTAATCAAAAGGTGATTTTGTATCAACGAAGACCAGACATACCGATTCAATGAATTTAAGAGAACTCAAAAATAGACTGAATTCATATCTTTCTCTTTCACTTCTCCTAATAGATACGTGGGATGGGAAACATTGTAGGATATTTCAAATCAAGACCGTATCAACTTCGGTCTTTCATAAGTGGGCTTACATTTATGAATAAAAATTTTTATACACGTACTTTCCCCTATAAAGAACGGTTTCTGTTTATATTATAGATGTATTTTTTGATGGGGATGGGTGTCCCATTATAGTGGGTGGGGAGGATGTATGAACAGTCAGTCCCAGTACTCGAACATTGGCACTTAGACTCTACATTATTTTCGAACCTTTTGGTTGTGAAAAAGTAGACCCGTGTCTGTGTAAAAGTAGTTGTACACACTTATTCAATGTAAGATACAAAATTAGAATCCCTTGTTAGATTGGGGTCATATTAATTTCTATTTAATAGTATTTTTGTGATAGTATAAAAAAGAACTCTTATTCGTATTTGTTTGATTTTAATTGGTTCGTAAGTAAAATAGAAGTCAACCATCATGATATAAAGTTAGAAAGTTAGTTGAGTCAGGATCTTTTATTTGTTCTCCGTACGACTAAATGGAAAAGTGAGTCGACTACGTTTGTAGTAGATGTTTTTCATCCCAGTTTTGGTCGATGAAACTAAACAAGCTTTGGGACGTACTAAAAGGATAAGCTAGTAAAAACTGCATCAAAACGGAGTCATATTAATTAAGAAGTGTGACTTCAGTTTCTTTGAAAAAGTTTACAAAGTCAAATCAAGTCAAGTCGGAGAGTCAGAACAGACTGAGAAACACTGGGGTACCTGTCATCGTACGGTCCGAAGGAACAGGTAGTGGTTGAGGGTCTCGAACGAGTTTGAGTACAGGTAACTTAACCACTACGGTAGGTTGGTAGAGTAGTAGACAGTAGGGGAAGAACAGGACGGAAGTTAGAAAGGTTCTTAGTCAGAAAAGGTCCGTCAACCGAGAAACCTAGTCCACCGGTTTCATGACCTCGAAGACGAAGTCGGAGTCAGGAAGGTCACTTATAAGTCCTGAGTAAGGGAAATCCTAATTAACCAACCGGGAGGAACGTCAGGTTCCCTGCGAGTTCTCAGAAGAGGTTGTGGTATCTAGTTTTCGTAGTTAAGAAGTCGCGAGTCAAAAGAAATATTAGGTTGAGAGTGTAGGTATGTACTAATGACTTTTTGGTATCAAAACTGATCTGTCTGGAAACAACCGTTTCGTTACAGAGACGAAAAATTATACGACAGATTCTACTAGTATCGAAAAGAAGATTCCTCGTTCGTAGAAAACTAAAGTACCGACGTCGGTGGTAGACGTCACTAAAACCTCAGGTTCTTTTATTTCAGACAGTAACAAAGGTAACAAATGGGTAGATCAACGGTACTTCATTACCCTGGCCTACGGTACTATAAACAAAAAACTTACAACTCAAAATTCGGTTGAAAAAGTGAGAGGAGAAAGTGAAAGTAGTTCTCCGACGATCAAGAAAGAGTGAAAGACGGTATTCCCACCACAGTAGACGTATACACTCCAATAACTATAAAAAGGACCGTGAGAACTAAGATCGAACACGAAGTAGGTCGGGTCGTAAAGTGCACTACATGAGACGTATATTCATTTATTCGTCCCACTGTTATGTGTCGAAACTGTATATGTGGAAAGAGTTAAACCTTGGTCAGGTGACAGGGTTAAGACCAGGATTGACAACGAAGAACTGGACGTGTGTCTAAGGAGTCCTCCGTCCAGTCCATCAGACCATAAGAGTAGAGAACTTCTTAAAAGGTGTCAAACAACACTAGATATGTCAGTTTCGAAATCGATCAGTTGTTTCGTCTTCATCTACAAAAAGACCTTGAGAGAACCAAAAAGTTATTAGGTTACGTACAACCGTTAAAGTAGAGACCAAAAGACGGAAAAGATTTAGGTCGAATTTGTAGACCATTAAGAGCCAAGTGCATTGCGACTTCGAACCGAACCTGTTAAAACTCGTAATGAAACGGTCACACACTCTACTCGCGTTAACACGTCATCAAAGTTGTAAGAAATCGTAACGGAAAGAAACCCTAACGTTACTTTTGACTAGAAAAGGTCAGGATACCGGATAGGTCAAGTTTATAATTCACGGAATTTAAAGGGTTTATTGAGTGATAACATTAATCTCATTTCGGCTTTGTGGAATTATACAGTAAATTCTCGATAGTTCTGGACAGGGACTAATGGTGCCGTAAGGGTGGACGGTGGTCAAGTGAGGTAGTATAAGATGTGAAGTAAGTACAACTTGGTGACAGGGACTTTGTACAATCATTTGTACACGTCTAGACTCTTTTATTGAAAGTCCTTTGTTAAAACTAGTTTACACTCAAGAAGGAGTCATCTATTGGAATGAAATGTCTTATTAATGACAACTATCAGTTGGAAATATAATAAGGGACTATTAACTTCGTTTATAGAGAGATTGCCAATTCACTGTATAAAAGAAGTACAGTCACTCGTTCGTATCTCTACCTCTGACTATTTCTACACATACACATGCAATTATGTTCCATAGATGTAGTAAATCTTAGAAACTACAGAACGTAGTCTATTATTTCTTAAATCGGTATCAGATGTACTTTGTAATTTTTTCATTCTTTTACGGTGAATTATGGTCTATAAAGAGAATGAAGTACCCCTTATCATAAATTTTAAAAAGTGAAGTTTTTAAGTATCCGTTCTGAGGGGACCCCTGTGTCACCGATTCTTAAGCGGACGGTTACGTCCCCTGTACTCAAGTTAGGGACCAGGTCCTTCTAAGGTGTACGACGTCTCGTTGATTCGGGTACGTGGTCTTGATGACTCGGGTGCACGACGTTGGTGCCTTTGAAACACAGCGCCGATGACTTCGGGTACACGGACCTCAGACACGAGGTGTTGTTCTCTTCGGAGGGGTCACTCTTAGGACGTGCGGTGTTGTCTCTTCGACGGACAAGTGGCACTGATGTCTCTCGGGGACGTTTCGTTACTTCTGGGTGGCTTCGGTGTTTTTATTATTTTTAAGTACCCGTCTTAAGGTCAAAACCGAGGTTATATTTTCCTATTCAGTATTCAGGATAGGAAAGCCGGAAGGGTTCACCGAGTCACCAGTTTCTTAGACGGACGGTTATGTCCTCCGTGTCTTCTACGACCAAACTAGGGACCTAACCCCTCTAGGGACCTCCTCCTCCACAGTTGGTGAGGTCATAAGAACGGATCTCTTAGGGTGCCTGTCTCCTCGGACCACCCAGGGTCAGGTACCCCAACGTTTCTCAACCTGTGTTGACTCGTACGTGTACGGATAGGAAATTGTTCTTATTATGACTCGTTTGGCTTTTCGTTACGAAAAAGAACCCTGATAGTTTCTTGTTTCTAACGTCTCGTGACGACGGAGTCTTGGACTTCTCTCTCCACTTAGGTCTCTGCCTTTCAGTTTCAGATAAATGGACCTCGTCTTTACCGATCTCTGTATCTAGTCTGTAGTCATTCTTATAGACCCACCACTAAAATTACTTAACGATCTTCGACTCATACCTCGTCACACTTATAATCTTTGGGGACACTCGAAGTCAGAATCCTTGACGAAGAGTAAAGTGATCGAAAACGGTAGTCCTTGGGGTAGTCGAGAGTNGGGTACACGGACCTCAGACACGAGGTGTTGTTCTCTTCGGAGGGGTCACTCTTAGGACGTGCGGTGTTGTCTCTTCGACGGACAAGTGGCACTGATGTCTCTCGGGGACGTTTCGTTACTTCTGGGTGGCTTCGGTGTTTTTATTATTTTTAAGTACCCGTCTTAAGGTCAAAACCGAGGTTATATTTTCCTATTCAGTATTCAGGATAGGAAAGCCGGAAGGGTTCACCGAGTCACCAGTTTCTTAGACGGACGGTTATGTCCTCCGTGTCTTCTACGACCAAACTAGGGACCTAACCCCTCTAGGGACCTCCTCCTCCACAGTTGGTGAGGTCATAAGAACGGATCTCTTAGGGTGCCTGTCTCCTCGGACCACCCAGGGTCAGGTACCCCAACGTTTCTCAACCTGTGTTGACTCGTACGTGTACGGATAGGAAATTGTTCTTATTATGACTCGTTTGGCTTTTCGTTACGAAAAAGAACCCTGATAGTTTCTTGTTTCTAACGTCTCGTGACGATGGAGTCTTGGACTTCTCTCTCCACTTAGGTCTCTGCCTTTCAGTTTCAGATAAATGGACCTCGTCTTTACCGATCTCTGTATCTAGTCTGTAGTCATTCTTATAGACCCACCACTAAAATTACTTAACGATCTTCGACTCATACCTCGTCACACTTATAATCTTTGGGGACACTCGAAGTCAGAATCCTTGACGAAGAGTAAAGTGATCGAAAACGGTAGTCCTTGGGGTAGTCGAGAGTAATACTTCTAGACTCTTGACAGGGAAACACCAAGTCCGTCTTCCGTCCTTTGTTCTTAGTAACACTTTACTCGGGTCTTATTTGAGGTATCGTTTGTAGATGAGAGAGATGGTTCCTTTTTCTCGAATGGTCTCAGAACAGGTTCATTGTTTGCCCGTGAGCAAAATGAAGACGAGAGTGATCGTAAGGACAAAGATTTCTCTCTCTGTCCTTTTTTTCTTACTTGACCTTGTGACACCTTTGTGAACCCTTACAATGTCAGGGTTCATAGTTCCTCTGATTTTCTTACTCTCAATTGGTATTCTAATATCTTAGGAAGAGGAGGACGTTTGGAAGGGTGGTTTGGCTGTCCCGACCTCCTATTAATGTATTTAATGTGTCACGTTTAAGATAAATTCCTCTTTACGTATCTTTCAGGTTTCTGTTTTAATCACTATAATCTCCTCAAACTTTGGATGTTGTCCGAAATTTATATCGGGTCGGTTAGTCTTATTGTATTTAGAGTCATTTACAGATAAATGAAGTCGAGGCTCATAGACTGTATTGTGCATACCAAAAGTT
This sequence comes from Capra ibex, assembly GCA_006410555.1. Classification (NCBI taxonomy): domain Eukaryota; kingdom Metazoa; phylum Chordata; class Mammalia; order Artiodactyla; family Bovidae; genus Capra; species Capra ibex. Next base: position 12,579,368 of record SJYO01038983.1, on the reverse strand, counting down.
GTTTTTAATAGTCGTACTGTTTTCTGTTTGTGACTGTTGGTCTTTTTGAGTGTCAGACTTCCATGTTTCTCCGTGTCTTCGTCGTGAGTTTATATTACGTCTACAACCTTACTAGTCTGACCCTTAAAATTTATGGATAACTAATTGACTTTATCATATAATTATACGCAATTATGACAATTACTTTTTCCATCATTTTTGTACATTCTTACTTACCTATTATGGTAGTCTCACTACCCATGAGATTCTTTCTTAGTTTTATTTTACGGTCTTTATTTTGTTGTAACATTGTCTTTCCGTTTTGCGGAAACACGTGTAATCGTCTAGACTGTGTCGGTTTGTTTGTTAGTCATTTGAACATGTATGCAGTTGTTTTTACAAGTTTCGTCTCTATCTTCCTCTTAAATTTTTTTCTTTTGTCTCGTAAATATATCACATCTTGTCAAAATTTTCCATACTATATACGTATTAACCTTTAAAAAGTTTATCTCCCTCTTTTTTACTTTATCTTTTGTATAAACTCCTTTGTTATCGATAAAGGTTTTTAATGATTGTCTGTTGTTTACTATCTAGGTCCTTGTGTCTCTTCTTCCTACTATTTATACAATAAATATAAATGTCATTATAATTGGAGATTTTCACTTCCTCTTTATACCTATAACAGTCCGTGCGTTTTAGACTTTCTTAAGTAATTGTCGTCTGCACTGGAGGTTCTTTATAAATCTCTTCAAAAAGTCCCTCTTCCTTTTATTTTATCCAGTCTTTAAACTCAGATGTTTCTTTACTTTCCTGATCCTCTCTTCTTTCTCTTTGATTCTATAACATAAAATGAAGAAGATTTAGATTCTCTATTGAAATATTTCGTTATCATCATTGTTACATAACTACTAATTTTGTCTATGTACTTTATTTACTCTTTTAATAATATTATTTCTCACCTTTTCTTTCTAACTTTTGGGAAACGATATGTGTCCTTCTCACACTACATTAAACTTCCATGTGACTCTGATCAATTTTCACATTTGAGATTACATTGGTGACTTTTATTCATATTAATTATGTAATTATGTATTCTCCCCCTATTTTAAATTCTCATATTTTACAAGTCGTTTTTAGTCTCGACAGTTATTTTCTTTCCTTCCACTCGTTTCTTCATGTTACTACTCTTTTATTATAATATATACTATTGAGTTGACATAGTTATTAGAGAAATCTACACTTACAAAATTTATATGATTCTGTCTCTAACAGTATCACCTATTGTTCACTCAGACTTATGAAAGGTCTATTCAAATTTCGTTTCTTGACCTCTTTATGTGTTATAACTGTAATTATTTTACGCTAAACCTTATCATACAATTGAAGTCCGTTTTGTTTGAAGTTTTACTATTTATAATAATTACTTTTCATCCTCTTAATGTACTAATATTTTTTAAGTTAAGAGGTTCTTTTATATTGTTAAGATATATATATACGTAGATCGTTATCTCGTACCTTGAGATACTTCGTTTTAACTATCTTAATTTTCTTTTTTTGTATTTTTAGACGACATCCTATCTTTTAAGTTATAGGAAGAGAGTTACTAATTTGTCAACTAGAACATCAGGGGGTTTAATAATTGTTATATCAACTGGACTTATGGTGATAGTTAGTTATAGATTAACTGTAAATATCTCAAAAGGTAGAATGTTGTCGTCTCGTATATAAGGGAAGTGGAATTATGTCTTATAAGTAGTTATATCTGGTTTAAGACCCGGTATTATACGGAGTTGATCAAGTGTTCCTATCTTTAGAAAGTTCCTACAAAAGTACAGTTCTACCTTAACTTAATCCTTAGTATTATTCTATCTTATAGTGGTCTATAAACCCGAAGGGACCACCAAATCTGTTATTTCTTAGACGGATGTTACGTCCTCTGAGCCCACGCTAGGGACCCAGGTCTTCTAGGGGACCTCTTTCTATACAGACGGATGAGGTCATAAGAAGGGATCTCTTCAGGTACCTGTCTCCTCGGACGTAAGTGTTTCTCGACCTGTATTGACTCACTGATTGTGAAAGTGAAAAATTTGTTGTCGTGTGAAGGTCCATTCTGTACCAAGTTTCTTCTGAGTTCTTAAAATTTTACAAAATTTAGTTTTGTTTTGGTGTTGAATAGTTTTAATAATCCTATGTCGTTGTCGTCATCAATCACCCTTTAAATATCCTATTTTAAGTATAAATTTTTTCTCCTTTCTAGACTTTAGTCATGGACTTAGTAAGAGCGAAATTTTTGATTTCTTTATTCTTGTGAAATTCACATTTCGTTCGTCTTATTTTAATTATTATTTTTAATTTTGCCTCTAGTTACTGTGAATCCTCTTTTTATTTCTTTGTTTTGGTTTTCGATTAGAACCTTTTCTATTGTTTTTACTATTTGTAGCTACATCGGAATGATTCTTTTTCTTTTCTGTGTGAACTGTTTACTATCTTTACTTTCTCCTTAGTAGTCATGACTGTTTACTTATAGTCTTACGAATATTTACTTACAATGTTCAAATACGGTGTATGAACTATTGAATTTACTTTACCTTATTATGAAACTTTACGTTTACTTGGATTTGAGTACGTTCTTTCCTTTTCCAGTTGTATTAACTGGACGTAGATAGTATATTTAACTTGACTATTACTTTTTGGAAAGGGTGTCACTTGCGTGATAGAGTTTACCGTTGTGATCACTTAAGATGGTCTATAAATATAAAATTAAGATAGTTAAAACGAAGTATATCAAAGTACGAGATAACGATCTACGTATATACAAATCTTATTGTTAAGATTTTATATATACGTAGAAACTCTTGACTTAAAAATAGTAGTACATTAAGGTAAAAAGTAATTATTATAAATAATAAAATTTCAAACAAAACGGACTTTAATTGTATGATAAGGTTTAACGTAAAATAATCACAGTTATAACATATTTAGAGGTGGTAGAGAAAGTCTTATACCTTTGTCTTTTATAAAGGATTAAACACCTTCGTTTGTAATTGGATTATGGTTTTCGTCTATCTGTGTTGGTCTTGACTAATTTGTCTGGTTATAGAGAGGATTTATTTTTACTTTTTTGGGAGTTGTTCTATGATCGTTTACTTTTGACTGTTTCTTATTTTTATTAAGTCAAAGAACCAACTAAGTTTAACTTATTACTCCACTCTTATTACACATAATCCTTGTTACTCATTGGTACACAATCCTTTACCGTTGGGTGAGGTCGTAGGAACGGACCTCTTAAGGTACCTGTCTCCTCGGACCATCCCATATCAGGTACCCCAGCGTTTTTCAGTCTGTGCTGACACGCTGATTGGTGATTGGTGTGTCAATGTTACACTACCTCCACGAAGATAGTAAAAATAGTACTAAGACAACATACTAAACTTTATATATAATGTACGAGGATATTAGGACATATGTGTGTGTATATGTTTGTGAATCAGTTCAACTCTTTGATCGGTACATAAGGATAAAAGTGTTAAAAAAGAGTCTTTAATTCACATAATACCATTCTGTACATTCCGGTGTATAAAATATTGTAACTATCAAGAGTTAATGACCTGATTTTGGATGATTAAAAACGAAAAAGAAAGTCACATTGTGACGTGACATCAACAATATTTAAAATCCTAAAAAAGGTCAATGAATTCTATAAAAAAAGTCGAAAAAGGACCAGAGAAGTAATGTTCCAACTGTTGAAAGGGAGTTATTATAAATAAATAAGGATCGGTCGTGTTCACGAAGCGACCACTAAGTCACTATTTCTTAGGTGGACTTTATGTCCTCTGTACCCAAGTTAGGGACTTAGTCCTTCCAAGGACTCTTCCTTTACGTTGGGTAAGGTCAAAAGAACGGACCCTTTAGGTCACCTGTCTCCTCGGACCGTCCGATGTGAGGTACTCCAGTGTTTTTTCAATCTGTTCTGACTCACTGATTTATCGTTATTGTTTTCGGTGGTGTTTACTCTTTACGTCGATAAAGGTAGTGTCTTTAGAGAGAAATAGGTCTCGTCGATATTTCACGTCAAAACGTAGAAACGCAAGTTCACACTTGACGTAAGGGATTGATACCTACTATGTTAGGTTCGAGGGGTTCACCATGGCTCCTCGGAAAAACGAATCCAAACGTCATTCTCTTTCAAAGACGTACTCGGGTGTATATATCGTTGTTCCGTTTAAAGTAAAATCTATCTATATTTGTCAAGTATAATTGACTTGTTTACTAAAAAATCTTCTGTCCTCAGGTTGTCTTTTATTTTATATTGACTTCTAGTACTTCCTTCCTCCGAACATACGTACAAGTCAGTGAAGTCAGTACAGGTGCAGAGACGGTGGGATACCTGACAGCGGATGGTCCGAGGAGACAGGTACCCTAAAAGGTCCGTTCTTATGATCTCACCCAACGGTAGATGAGAAGGTCCCTGGAAGGGTCGGGTCCCTAACTTGGGCGCAGAGGACGCCGAGGACGTAACGTCCTCTTAAGAAATGGTGACTCGGTGACCCCTTTGAGTTCCTCTCTACCTACTTTGACCTCGGCTAATATGTCTCACTTCATTCGGTCTTTCTTTTTGTGGTTATGTCATATGATTGTGTATATATACCTTAAATCTTTCTACCGTTACTGCTGGGACATACGTTCTATCGTTTTTTCTGTGTCTTCACATATTGCCTGAAAACCTGAGTCTCCCTCTCCCTCTCCCACCCTACTAAACCCTCTTACCGTAAGATTGTACATATGATAGTACATTCTTAGTTTAGCGGTCAGATACAGACTGCGTCCTATGTCATACGAACCCCGACCACGTACCCCTATTGGGTCTCTCTACAATACCCCTCCCTCCACCCTCCCCCCAAGTACAAACCCTTGCGTGCATTCTTAATTTCTAAAATTTTAAATTTTTTATTTTTTGATTTTTTTTTATTTTTTCTGAATTTTTTTATTTTTATTTTTTTATTTTTATAAGAGTCGTAAATTAATCCACTATTTTATTATACATAAAATGTATGTGTAAATACTTAAACATACATACATGCGTATGCTCATACACAGAAACGTTTCTTTTTAAGACCTTTACATATATTGTATTACGAATGTTAATGAAGACTTCACAAATTTAACTCATACACAACTCTCTACATATAACAAATAAGAAAAAATACACCGAGTCGACCATTTCTTAGGTGGACGTTACGTCCTCTGGACCCAAACTAGGGACCTAACTCTTCTAGGTGACCTTTTCCTTTTCCGATGGGTGAGGTGATAAGACCGGACTTCTTAAGGTACCTGATATATTAGGTACGTCAGTGTTTCTCGACCTGTGCTACCTCACTGAAAGTGAAAGTCAAATGAAAAGTTTTATAAAATTATAACACGTATATATAATAAAGAAGTTATTTTATACATAACAAATTTCCGACTTTTATTTCTAGATTTTTTATCATTTCGTAAAACAGATCGATTCTTGTAATGTTACATATTAAAATTATTCTATTAGTTTTTGTAAACATTGATAGAATCGACATACTAGATTTAAAGTTAAACATTTTATTAAATAAGATTTTCTTGAGTCAACTCTAGGATGGCACTCAAAGGAAGTAACAATACATTAGAATCAACTGTACATGACTCATTGTATTCGGTCCTTTAGTCGTCTCATGAATTGTCCGTAATAGAATAAATTATGTTGTGGAAAGCTTCATCAGTGTACTTACCAATATCAAATGTCTACTAAAAATTATAGTTTCATAAAAAAAAGTCTTTACAAGTAATTTGAAATTCAGTTGATAAACGGGAGACTTAGACTCGATGATACAGTGCGGAATCACTAATGTTATTGACAGTAACATTAAATAAAAATAAACCTTTGTTAATTTTTTTTTTTCTGTGTGTGTGTTTTTCATTTCTTGTGGACATATAGTAAACGGTCGTTTGTAAAGTGAAGGAAAGGGGTTTCTTATGAAATCTCATTTTTCTAGGTTAGTGTGTAAGGTTGGTCGTAAGGTACATAAAGACAAAAGGATACTAGTCTGTCTCCAGTACGTAAAACCAGGACGTATACGGTCTTCACTAAGATTCGGGAAGTAACGTAGGAGAACTTACCGTGTGTATACCTTCACAGGGTAATCGCCACGAAGTGTATTACTATGGAAACGCTAAAGGGTTTCATTTACCTGTAAAAATAGGGTAAACTTTAGTTACGTAGAAAACACCCTTATACGAAACTCTGGTACATTTTAGAACAAGGATAAGGTGTAAGTGGGTGATCAAAATCGTAGTTTATCTAACATAACAATGATACTACTGATAATTTGTCACTAAAAAAAATTTTACTCCCACTTTGAATGTATTGTTTTTGTTAAGAAACTTTCCCTTTTTTAATCACCATAAATCTTGTAAGTGTCATAAGACTTTTGTTATTGAGAGGGATCAAGGTTTTATAAGAGTAATCAGGTTATAGTTTTAAGGCATGAGTAAATGGTCAATGACAGATACAAGAGGGTCGGGAACCGTTGGTTACCACACAAAAGACAGAGGTACCTAAACGGATAAGATCTATAAAGTGTGTCTATCTGGGTATGTTATAATCGACTAAAGAAAGTAAATATATAAAAGTTCTACATAAGTGTGACATCTTAAATATTTATAAAGTAAGTAAAAATTATAACTTATTGTAAGGTGATGTATTGATCACAGGTTCCTGGGATCACCGAGTCTACCATTTCTTAGATGGACGTTAGATGATCCAAGTTAGGGACCCAGTCCTTCTAGAGGACCCTTTCTCTTGTCGTTGGGTGAGGCCATAAGAACGGACCTCTTAAGGTACCTGTCTCCTCGGACCACCCGATATGTCAGGTACCCCAGTGTTTCTCGACCTGTACTGACTTGGTCAAGTAGAACTAGTACCTATATAAGGTGTAAATTTTTAGATAAGTAGATAATTACGTGTAAACACAAAAAAAAAAAAAAAGGAAAGCCGATAACTCTTAGAAGGACGATACTTGTAAGTTTATTTTGATGGACAAAATCAGAGATAGAAGTTAAGAAAATCCGTAAAAAAAGAGTAGTAAGAACTTCTATTTCAGGTTCTAGTTCCACTTTACCTTCGAGACTTTTGGTCTTTCTTAATATTTATCTACCTACGACCTTTCTTCTTATTAGATTTGTTTCTTTCCTGTTATTCTCTCGGGTATCATGTGAGTCTCTTGATAATTGTCGCACCCTACAAATACCACCTTAAGAGTTTCTCTTACATATCCTCTACTTCTCTTCCCGTACTGGACCGACGATGGTTATGACCTTCTGACATACTAGGTGTTTCATTAAATCCAAATAGAAGTGCCGTCACCTCTTTGTGACTTATTGAACTTCCTTTTCTCACTTTAGTAGGTTAATGTAAATCTTCTAACGAGTGTCTGTCACACCTCCTACTTAATCTTCCCGTACTCTAATTTTCGTCTTTCAATTACGTCAAGGTGTCTATATTATCTTAGTTAGTCTCATTATAGTCTCACCTTATAAAAAATTGGAACATGTTGTAAGATGTATTAAGTGTCATACCCTTGTATGTTCGACACGAACATCCCTTTTTTTTCACTATAAAAATTGTTTATTTATTACTGTATTTAGGTTTTTTTATCTATAAAAGTTTATCATTAGATATATTCGAACGTGAATAAAATTGTAGTAAGTTTTTGTAAAGATTGAGAAGAAAATGTGAAAAGAAGTCTCAATCATATACAGTGTAATTTTTACAAATAACGAAATATTTAGTAACAGAACTTCAACAATGGACTTCTATAAACTTTTCTATGGTAACGGAATATTTTAGACTGTAGAACAAATGTTTATGGTAACGGTGAAGGGATTTAACTTCCTTTCGTTAAACCCACGTAAATGTTCTGTTTATACATCCCGAATTTTACAGTGTTAAGAAACATCTAAGAAACATCTTCAGTGCAGAAAATATTTCCTATACATAAGAAAGGGACTAAGATTATAAAAACGACAAGGGAGGAGATGAGTGAGTTACATAAACGGACTTGACTTTAGAATTTCCATAAAATAAAAGAATGGAGTCAAAGAGAAGATCATCTCCTATTAATTTAGACAGAAAGTCTAAACGGTACTCCTAAGTACACTCTAATTTTTGTTCCCTTCGTCTCATAAGTCGAAACATAGTAAAATTTATAGTAAAAAATTTTCATTAACAATTGGGTTCTCCCTCTTTACTTATTAGACTAAATTAATGGGTTCAAGGATCTACTGGGTCCAACCATTAGTTTTTTTTTTTTTTCTCTCTCTCTCTTTTTCTTAACGTATCTACCTATAATAATGTAATTATAAAGTGATTTGTCTTGAAATTTAAACCTACCAAATAAGTATTGTATCAAACTGTCTTGGAAATCCAGAACTAAACCCTGTAGTAATAAAATAATGTAAACTGAAAATTACTTTTTACCTTTATAATCTTACACTCTGTCACATTGAAATCGAACACATAAATATGATTTCTTCTCAATAAAGGTTTTTGACATGATTTTCATTCAGAATAATAGGATCGAATAAATCCTGTTCAGACATATATAAAGTTGAAGATGAACTCTTTTCAGTCTAAACAAAAGTGTCTCATACAATCTTAATCGGTCACTTAACACAACTCGTCAACAAAGGAGTAGGGTACGAAAATAGGAGAATGTTGAGAACTCAAATGATATAAAAAAAGAATTGTCGACAACGAATGAGGTGTCTGTAAATATATGAAAGTCTTACTGAAATTGGGTTCGTGTGTGAAAGGGGAAGTAATATCTATGAAGTAGTTGAGTGTAGTTATATAAGTTAAATGTAGTCATATAAGTTAAACACTTGAGTCCTTTGATGTTTTAATCTTTTCCGTATATCTTATCTATACTTTGGGTTGGGTATCTTTATAGTTCTATACCTCTTAAGAGATAAATATCCTTACGGGAAATACTAAAACATATTAAAGTTGAGTCTTTATAATAAATATCAAAAGAAGAGACTAAAGGTTGATGATTAAGTAAGTTAATTATTAAGTATAAAGTTAGAATGATGTGAAACTTCTTTGACTTTATTTGATCTGACCGAATAGGGAATAGAAGTTTCAAATATGTTTGATCTTCCTTTCTTTTACTTATATAAATATTCCTATGACGTGTAGTACTTCCTTACATTACTCCATAATGACCTTACATATTATTTGATCAGACTCAATTGTCTTTTATAAAACGGAGAAAGTAAGTAGATCTCTAATAAATTCCTCTCCCTGACAGAATACGTACTAACGTAAAGAATATAGTCCTATTATAGACTAAATGTAAATATAAAAATACACAACAAAGTAACAAGGTAAAACAGAACCAGAAAATTGGTAAAAATACTTTTTTTTTGGAGTAAATTAAAAAATAATATACCTTTACATAGTCTGTAAATTTGTATTGTTACAGAATTTTAAGTTTGTTGTTATTACTTACGATGATTAAGATAAGTTTTCAACTAAAATTATGATACTCAGGTGACGATTAGATCCGAGACAGCTTCTAAAAATAACATATTGTAAGCCATAAGATGAATAGATTATGACACGAATGATTTTTTCCCTAAAACTATCGAACACCGATATCCATCATTGTCTTCTAAATCGTAGAACAACGATTTTCTATCGAAGAGGACTTCGTGAATAAACAAAAGTATGTAAACTTTCAAGTAAGTGGTGATTTATAAGTTATAAAATCGTACCCATGAGGTTTTAATTCGTTCCCGTATAGGTAGTATAGATTTTGTTAAATATGTAAATTCTTTAAATCGTAGATTATATCCGTAGGGTATAATTTTAAGGAGTGAAAAAGGTTTTAAAACGTTTCGATTAACATCTCCAAGATAATATTTAATGTATGGAGGATAAGGTTAAGACGAATTTCTGAAGTCTTGTTTACTTACGACTTAAAATAGACTTAGTCGATTTTAATTTCGAAAAGAGGAGCCAATTAACTTATTTATTGTAGTTGAATCTAATAAGTTACAAAATTAAACTTTCAAAAGATGACTGGATATACGATCAAGGTATTAAGAAATTGATCACAAAAGATTGGATGACCATTTGAATAAGTAACTGAAAATTAAACATTACAATAAAAATTTAAGTTTTTAAAGATATAATCGGGAAAAATATTAAAATTCTTAAATTGACTTTAAGAAATAGACTTAAAAAAAAAGTCAAAGTAAAGAAAAACAAACAAAAATGTCAAAAATAACCTCATATCAACTAAATGTTACAACACGATCAAAGTCCCCGTGTCGTTTCAGTTAGTCAATATGTATATGTATAATATCACTTAAAAAAGACATCGTAAATCGAGAGTCTTGAGTAGTAAAGGATATATAGATAGGGTTACGAAAATATAATATTTATTTACAAGTAAGTTAAACAGTAATGGATTTACAAGAATCTCAACAAGATACAGACCTGCATACGTGCAGTCAAAGATATGAGATAAATGACGTTGGAACGAACAAATAGTTCGACGTTCAGTTTGAATCTGAGGCTGATTTTCTTTTACCAAAAAGATGAAGTCCGTGAAGACTTTGGTTCAGATATACTTAAAAGATGTGGTTCTTTACGAGGTTAAGAGACACCTGTGCTTGACCCACACCAAGAGGAAACTAAACTAAGACCGTAATTGATGAAACTTAATCGTGTCTGGGGTGTACAATTTCCGAGTTAGGATGTTTTGACAGGGGGTGTGAAGTCATGGGTGAGAAGACAGACTGACCCGATAGTTAGTCCCCATGGGTGTTTGATGAGGATACAAAGTATTAAACGACATTACCGAATGTCTTCAGTCCTTTATCCTTTGACTGGATACAAAAGACTAAAGGAATACCTTATAAATTTCTTATGTCAAATTATCGGTCTCTTTTCCCATCTATCCGACCCAGGACTCACGTCCTTGAAGACACGGGTACCTCATCCTCACGCAGTAGAAGGTTTCAAAGTGGTTGACCTTCAAGATACTTGGGAATAGTGTAGAACCAGAAAGACCACCGGTCAGGGATAGGACTTCGATAGATCCTTAGGTTGTGTTCAGTGGAGTATCTTGTTTTCTACGAGGATACTCGGTCCTTTAAGGTTTCCTAAGGCCTCTAAATGTCTTCTACGAGGATGGTAGGGGTCGACTCCTTTAATATCCACAAAATCCTTAGGAAACAGTCAAGGTCCCAGTCTCTGTCTTATTTATATAAAAACATTCAGTATCGATGGATTTAAACAGGACTACACTATATATTCTGTATATAGAACCCAACCGGTTTGATAAGTAAACCTGAAAACACATTCTACAATACCTTTTCGGGTTTTCTTGAAAAACCGGTTAGGTCATAAAGGAGTACCTTCTGAAAAAAGACAATAAACAATCTGTATAATATACAACATAAAATATACAAACACATAAAAGAACACGTAAGGTTTTAAAAACATTTTTGATCCGTTCGAGTATATAAAAACCACGGAGGTGGTAATGTTCATACCATAGAATTGATATTATTAAAATGTTACTTATGTTCGATTTTTAATATGACACCACCACCAAATCAGTGATTCGACCCAAGTCAAGAACACCGGGTACCTGACCCTTGGATAGTCCGGGGAGACAGGTACTCTAAGCGGTCCGTTCTTATGACCTCACCCAACTGTAAAGGAGAGGTCCCCTAGAAGGGTTGGGTCCTTAGTTTGGGTCAGAGGACGTAACGTCCGTCTAAGAAATGGTTGACTTGATGGTCCCTTCGGGTTACTATATACTATATACCCCGAAGGGAACACAGAGTCTGTCATTTTTTATATAGACGTTACGTCCTCTAATCCCAGACTAGGAACCTAGCCCTTCTAGTGAACCTTGTCCCTTACTGATGGGTGGGATCATAAGAACGGACCTCTTGAGGTACCTGTCTCCTTGGGTCCTCCGATATCAGGAACCCCAGCGTTTCTCAGTATGTACTGACTCACTGATTGTAGTCATATTGATATATATGTTACATGATACTTTATTGTATCGGATCACCTTTCTTATACTCCAACTTTACTCTTATTTTATGAGTAAAATAAAATAAACTTATTGGGTTATGACCCAAGTTTAAGATCAAGAAGGTAAATCGACATGCTATGTCTAGTTAAATGAAATTGATAGACTCTGAATCGAAAAGTAGATTTTAAAACCTTATGACAATTATCATATTAGATATAAACCCTCTGATAATTTAATCTTTTGATGTATACTTTTGTTAGTGCAGTCGTGTAGTATTTACAATTGTTGTAAAACATAAAAATGCCTGGAGACGAAGACATCAGTTTGTCTATTTGCAAACACTTATTTTGAATGTCTAGTAAAACCTCACTAGGATGAGTTTCGAATCCGACGAGGTACCGTACGACCCCTTCGTTGAGTTCACTTTTAAATGACTTTTGTATCTTATGTCCGTAATCGACATAAAATTTAAAGAGGAAATAAGAGGGTTTTGTCTAATAAACTAAAGTTTACTTTTCGACCGTCGTTCTATGTGTCATTTTCTCTAAGAGTTGAGAGTCATCAGACCACACTACGATAAAAACTTTCTATGCCTTGTTTGGGTTAGTATAAGACGTCGAGACGGAGTGTAAGGTTGGTTTGTAGAAGTGACTTTGAAAAAGTATACCCTTTGTTTTTATAAGTTTTTCACGAATAAACCTTTAAAGAGAAACTTCTAAAGACTGTAAAGTTATAAAAGAGTGAAAGTTATTAAACTGTTTTTAATAAAATATGACTAACAAAACAGACCGGAAAAATAAAATAAAATAAAAAAAGGGTGATGGATCTCTAACGATGATGGATCTCTAAAACTTAACCTCTTCCACTACCGTGGGGTGAGGTCATGAGAACGGACCTTTTAGGGTACCTGCCTCCTCGGACCATCCGACGTCAGGTACCCCAGCGCTTCTCAACCTGTACTGACTCGCTGAAGGGAAAGTGAAAAGTGAAAGTACGAAACCTCTTCCTCTACCGTTGGGTGAGGTCACAAGAACGGACCTCTTAGGGTCCCTGTCCCTTCGGACCACCCGACGACAGATACCTCAGTGTGTCTCAGTTTGTGTTGACTTCACTGAATCGTCGAATCGTCATCGTCTCTAAAACTTTTTGTTGTTGTCGGTATCTTTTAACAATAACTACTGACTACTGAGATAGTCGAGTAGACCTTATAAAACATTTTGGGAGTAGACCTTATAAAACATTTTGGGACCATCTTCAAATAAAAAAGAAAACAGAACCGGGAACCGCCGGATTCGTAACAGTTATCCAAAGAACAGAAAAGAGTTTCTGGCAGTGTCTTTTTTTTTAGACTAATTTTATTTATAACAAATATGTTCTAATTTTAAATTTACTCACTTACTATCTAGAGATTATAAATCTTTATTCAGTGTTAATTATTTCATTTAGGATTTAAAAAAGACCCGAATAGATAATTCATTTCTCTTATTCTGTCATTTGGTTGTTACGTGCATGTTACAGAATACACAATATATATATCGAAAGGTGGTGAATAGATTACATTCGAAGACTCTTTAAGACACTTCACTTCATCTATAAAGACAATAAATCTGACTGTCTCTAATCCTTTTACACCGTCACTCTGAATCAAACTAGTTCAAACATCCACCAACTACCTAACCAGTTACCTTACCCAAGGTACATTATGGAAGAACGTAATCGGTAATATGATAATGGACTTATTTTAGAAGAAAGGTAAAGATAAGGGTACGACTGAGTTACCTTGCTTCATGGTATAGAAGAGACTAAAGAGGGAAGAGAATAGTGTCTCTGGAATTTTTAGATATGGCAAATATAATTACAAACTGAAGTAAACTAATATACATCAGAAGATAAAAGTTCAAGGTACACAAAAGGGAGCTTCTGTCATTAAAGAAGTTCTATTCTTGACTCTACGAATCAAATTATATCTCTTCTTTCTTTGTAAATTACTCATGTATGTTTACAAATTTACTTCACTTTAAATTGTAGTTCTTACACATTTGTTGAAAGTTAGTTCAATCATTTCTCCTCGACCACGAGACTTATCGTAAATAAACATATGGACTTATTTTTATCTTTTCGAGTCAAAAGTAAGGTTAGGGCTTCTTTCCGTTACGGTTTCTTACAAGTTTGATGGTGTGTTAACGTGAGTAGAGTGTGTGATCGTTTCCTTACGAGTTTTAGGAGGTTCGGTCCCAAGTTGTCCTACACTTGACTCTTGAAGGTCTACAAGTTAGACCTAAACCTTTTCCGTCTCCTTGGTCTATAGTTTAACGGTTGTAGACAACGTAGTATCTTTTTCGTTATCTCAAAGTCTTTTATTAGATGAAGACGAAATCACTGATTCGGTTTCGGAAACAGACACACCTAGTGTTGTTTGAAATCTTTTAAGAAGTTCTCTACCCTTATGGTCTGGTGGAAGGAACGGAGGATTCTTTAGATATGCTTCCAGTTCTTCGTTGTCAATTTTGGTCTGTGTCTTGTTGCCTGACCAAGGTTTAACCCTTTCCTCATGTAGTTCTGATATACAACAGTGGGATGAATAAATTGAAGATACGTCTCATGTAGTGTGCTTTACGGTCCGTCCTACTTCGTTTTCCACCTTAGTTCTAAAGGTCCTCTTTAATGTTATTGGAGTCTATACATCCACTATGGTGGGAATACCGTCTTTCGTTTCTTCTTGACTCCTCGGAGAACTATTTTCACTCTCTCCTCTCACTTTTTCGACCGAGTTTTGAGTTGTAAGTCTTTTGTTTCTAGTACCGTAGGCCAGGGTAGTGAAGTACCGTTTATCTACCCCTTTGTTACCTTTGTCACTCTTCTGAAATAAAAGAACCCGAGGTTTTAGTGACGTCTACCACTGACGTCGGTACTTTAGTCTTCTACGAACGAGGAACCTTCTTCTCGATACTGGTTGGATCTGTCGTATGATTTTTCGTCTCCGTAATGAAACGGTTGTTCCTAGGCAGGTCAGTTTCGATAACAAAAGGGTACATACTTACACCCTCAACCTGGTATTTCTTTCGACTCGTGATTTCTTGACTAAGAAAACTTGACACCACAACCTCTTCTGAGAAGTCTCAGGGAACGTGACGTTCCTCTAGGTTGATTAGTTAGGATTTCCTTTAGTCAGGACTTATAAGTAACCTTCCTGACTACAACTTCGACTTTGAGGTTATGAAACCGGTGGACTACACTTCTTGACTGAGTAAACTTTTCTGGGACTACGACCCTTTCTAACTTCCGTCCTCCTTTTCCCCTGTTGTCTCCTACTCTACCAACCTACCATAGTGGTTGAACTATCTGTACTCAAACTCGTCGAGACCCTCACCCACTACTTGTCCCTTCGGACCGCACCAGACAGTTACCCCAGAGTTTTACAACCTGTCTCGACTCGTCGAATTGACTTGACTTGACTTGACTTTGTTTTGACTTAAGTACTAAAGAAAACGGTCTTTACAATAACCTATTTGTGTGGACAGGTAAAGATTCCACAAACAGAAATGTTACAACTTATGTGTCGTCACGGTTTCATAGAACTCGAAAGTGAAGGGTGAAAATTTAACGTAGTGGGAACGCTACAACCGTTACATCCTTCTGTGTAGTCGGTACTTTGATTTACTTTTGTACAATGTATACAAATGTGTGTGTATATATGTGTGTATATATATGTATATAAATATATATATATATTAACGCGATACAAAGGGTTATTTGTCAAGTAGAAAAGTTTACTCGTTTTATTTCCTTTCTCTCTTTACCATCAGTTTTTCACACTTTCCGATAGGTTCATCTGAACGAGACACGAATACCTAACTTCTAAATGGTAAACCATCTCCTTTATTATTAAAAGTCCCGAAAACCCATAGGATAAGATTGGTCATTAAGATGAGATGAGTGGTTCGTAAATCGTAAATAATGAATGAATAAAAATGTTAATAAAAAAAGGGTTCATGTGGAAAGAGGTTAGTCGATTATTGAAAAATGAAATATGACAAAATAAATTAACATAAATAAAAATAAGATAAAAAAGCAACTTCATATCAGCTGAATGTTATAACACAATCAAAGTCCACATGTCGTATCAATTGATCCTTTTTGTCTCTCTAGTAATCTTCCCCTAAAGAAACAGAAGATGGTTAGTTGACTATTAAATGATCATAGAGGTCTGATGTGATAAACGAAAACAAGAACAGTGATCTTTCAGTCAGAAACATGAGGTAGACACGAGATATTAGTTTGGTTTTAAAAGTGAAAGAGTGGTAGCTGTTATAATCGTGGGACCTAGGTCGGTGAGAATTAGTAAAGAACCTGATGACATCTTCTATTGAGAGAACAATAGAATATTCGATCGAGAGAATTGAGTGACTATTGGGAGAACAGGGGATTTTACGTGAAGAGGTGTCTTAGTTTTTATGAGAGTAAATTAAATAGGTAGGTAACTAAGTAAACAAATAAGTAATTAGGTGAGTTGTTTATAAATAACTCACGAATGAGACACAGTCCATGATAAAGTCCATGACTTCTACATCATTATTTGTTTTGGTGATCGTGTAACACCAATATACAATCTGCTACTCTTTATCTTAGTGATTTAAGTTACACGGTATATATTGTCTATAATAAATGTCGTTATACACTATAGACAGGTGTGAATGTACATTTAGATGTAGACATAGACACGTGCATACTGTGTTCTTTTTCATTTCTTCCCTTTCTCCTAAAAAAAGAAAAAAAACCAAATTTAACATCAAACCTACAGGTCCTTTTCGAGATATCTCTTTCACTAAAAACTAAATTCCAGTCTGTTATCCCTTAAATAGACTCTCTTTTCATAGGATACTTATGAGACCGACGTTCCCCTCTCCGTCCCTCTTGACAATTCTCCGATATATATCGTTCTTAATATTACCGAGGTACCAGGTCTCACCACTACTACTTTCACTATACTTAACCAGTTCAAGACCTCTATAAGACCGTCTTTACTATACGCAATATCTCTCTCTCTTTCCTTTTCTTTCTTTTAGTACTAAAAATTGGACCAATGTTAACGGAAACTGATTTTACTCTTTCTGATGTCCTTACCGACCAAATCCTCTTTTATAGTCATTGAGTTAAGACTTGTCTAAATTTGATATGATCCCCAAGTCTGTCGACCCATATATCTAAACCTTAAAGACCCTATTTAGTCCTGAACACTACTTGAATTACAAACCAGGGAAAAGAGGGTCAAGTTTCCGACCTGATTTTATTTCATCTATTCACTAACACGTTGCTATATACCATCTTTCTTTTAGACTTATTTTAGTTAATACTTTATTTCATGTTTCTTGTCGTAAATAGGTGATTCAAAGGAAAGTTGTTATTGACACGAGGACGAAGACTCTGAACAACTTGTGAAGAAAGTTAAAAAATTCCTACTGAAGTTCCTCTTAGCGTTTCTACTTCATATAATTACAAGAACAGAAATATGAAATAGATCGCAAACTGTCTGATATAAATACAGTAGGACAAAATTTACTACCCCAGAAAGAGGATTCCCGTACTTCGTACTTGGTCGATAAGTGTGGATTGCCAATCTTGTCAGAATATCTTCCTGTGATAACAATAGAAAATTGACCACTAGATCTTTTAAAATGGTATTTAAACTTTCTATTGTGAATGGATCTTAGTAATAAATGTAAAACTTTTTTCTTGTAATTAACTTTTTTGTCCAATCAATTTTACTTCAGTCTATTTGTTTGTACTGGAGATTCTTGGTTTTAGGTTCGAGTTTTTATTTTTCCCTTTGTAAATTTTTGAGTTGACGTTTTTAGAAAGTAATTGATGAATAGAAGTTTAAGAATCTATAAACTTTGTAAATATTTAATTAACATATAACAGGAAATCGATTATTAAATAGTAAAATATTTATGTTCCGTTTTGATTGAAAACCAAAGTAAAAATAAAAATTTGAAGTTCGGAGTAAGATCTGTTGTTGAAAACAGTAAAGATAGAGATACCACAATTTTAAGTCTCCGTATAGTAGGTTCTCCGACCGATTACTCCTTCGTGTTTTAAAGGGGGATGGATCTAGTTACTGTCGGAGAGACGGAGGGTGATTTACTCCGGTGGTGTATTGTCTTACTTATGGATCGTTACTGTTAACCCAGTGTTTTTGTCTCGTGGATATATTTTGATAATGTACCTTTTTACACTTTTCGACCGTTTCAATCTGTAAAAAGTACGATGTTGATCTTACTTGTAAACTAAAATATTACTCGTGATTATGTTTTATTTTTATACTGGGTCAAACCACTTCGAAAAGAAATGTAATTTTCACCTTAT
Organism: Capra ibex; assembly: GCA_006410555.1. Lineage (NCBI taxonomy): Eukaryota > Metazoa > Chordata > Mammalia > Artiodactyla > Bovidae > Capra > Capra ibex. Next base: position 12,560,937 of record SJYO01038983.1, on the reverse strand, counting down.
AAAAAACTAATACTGTACTTTTACAGAAACTACTTTTTGTCAGAGAAACATGTAAGGAACTTTACAGATAGAAGAGTTTTACGGTAAAGAAAGTAATGTAATGATTAAACCGTTGGTGACGACATGGAATCCGTTTATCGACATACAGACTAGGTTCAGTGAAGACACTTTAACAAAGTTCTTGATTTCACACACACACACACACACACACACACACACACAGGAGTCAACGAGTCAACACAGGTTGAGAGACACCGGGGTACCTGACATTTGGTGATACGAGGAAACAGGTACCTTAAAAGGTCCGTTCTTATGACCTGATCAAACGGTAAAGGATGAGATCCCCTAGAAGGGCTGGGTCCTTAGTTTGGGTACAGAGAACCCAGAGGTCTTGACCGTCTGTCTAAGAAATGGTGATCGCGGTGAGCCCTTCGGGAAAACTCTCGATTATCTTTTTTGCTTTGTGGATTGACGTATTTTCAATACTATTTGGATCTGTTGTATAATTTTTTGTCTCTATAGTGAAACGGTTGGTTCCAGGTAGATCAGTTTCGATACCAAGAAGGTCATCAGTACATTTCTACACTTTCGACCTGATATTTCTTCTGACTCTCGACTTCTTGACTACGAAAGCTTGAACCACAACCTCTTCTGAGAACTCTCAGGGAACTTGTCGTTCTAGTTTGGTCAGTTAGGATCCCCTTTAGTTAGGACTTATAGGTAACCTTTCCTAACTACGACTCCGATTTCGAGGTTATGAAATCGGTGGACTACTCTTTTCTGGGACTACGACCTTTTCTAACTCTCGTCCTCCTCTTCCCCCATTGTCTCCTACTCTACCAACCTACCGTAGTGACTGAGTTACCTGTACTCAAACTCAGTTGAGGTTCTCTATCACTTCCTGTCCCTTCGGATCGTACGACGTCAAGTACCTCAGCGTTTCTCAGATCTGTACTAAATCGTTAACTTGTTGTTATTGTTGTTTTGTGGGTGTACATATACACATAAACTCACACACACATACACTAACTATTATGGTATTACTTGTATCACAGATCGTAAATCATGTTCCATTTATTTACGATTAAGGGTATTTCTGACAGAAATTTTCGACCATTTCTAGTTAAGTAAAGGTTTATAAAAACAGACTTGTGTCTGTACTAGGTTAAAACCTTGTAGACTCGACACTTTGTACTCCGTGAAATATAAGGAATTTTATTTAAGGGACTTAGTTAAATTTAAATAATAGTTCACAAATAACTTCCAGTATTTTACTCTATGACTCATAAAACCCGAATATTACGTCTCATTAACTTCTAATGAAGAAAACATTCTCTTAAGACCAGTCACCACTGAGGATCTGAGAAAACGAGACAAAGTGATATTAAATACAACGACTTAGTGTCAATGACTCGGTCTGATGTTGGAAAGGTACACTTAGTAATTTCTGTGTTACGAATCGAATTTGTGTACTACTCTAACTTAGACGATTTTGTAATACCACGTGAGAGATTTAACAAAATCCTTTGACGAATTGTCTTTAATAGGGGGTCTAAGTTGGAATTTGTCCTACTCGATTAGGATCCAAATCCTACTCGTTTACATTTCCAATCATCTTTTATAGATCTATCTTCAATATTTAGTTCTCTTTAGTCTGATGTGATTTTTTCTTGTAATTACAACTAAAGTACCCATCTTCAGTTTAAGTTTAAGACCCAGGTATTCAAGGTGAAACAACTGACTTTACATGAAATGCATAAATACATGAAATTTAAATGTTTAAAAAAGGTGTTTATTAAATAAAAGTGAACAGACTCTTGGCAGATGGTTTAGTGCTTTCCTTAACAAATTTCTTTCATAATTGGATCACCTTCTTTTTTTTTTTCTAGTCCTACTGTGAGTCATACCGTTGTAATTATTACTAGATACACCGACTCAGAGATTCTCTCGTCTTCTTACAAACCTTTTATGATAAACAGTGTTAGTTTCGATACCAAAAAAGGTCATCAGAACATACCAACACTCTCAACCTGGTATTTCTTCTGACTCGTGGGTTTTTAACTACGAAAGTATGACACCACGACCACTTCTGAGAACTCTCAGGGAACCTGTCGTTCCTCTAGTTTGGTCCGATAGGATTTCCTTTAGTTGGGACTTATAAGTAACCTTCCTGACTACGACTTCGACTTCGAGGTTATGAAACCGGTGGACTAAATTTCTCTACTGAGTAACCTTTTTTGAGACTACGACCCTTTCTGACTTCCGTTTTCTTCTCCCACTGTCTCTTACTCTACCAACCTACCGTAGTAGCTGAGTCACTACTCGTTTGAGGCTCGCTATCACTTTCTGTGCCTTCTGACATTACGACGTCAGGCCCCCCAACGTTTCTCGTCCTGTGTTGAATTGCGGACTTGTTGTTCTTATTGTTATTCCAGATGTTTTCCCTTGTACTCGTTTGATCCGTTCATTATGCAGAAGATGATCATCTGCCTATGTTCTTATTAAATCTATTGGCCCCGGGTCTGACATGATCAGTTCATCAGACACTAGATACACGTTAAGAAGTCTCTTACTATCTAATCGTCATCGTTATAATCTATCTACCAACATATAACTAGTTTTGTCTTATGATAGTATTTTCTTAGAGCTACCTATAATCGTAAAAATTAGACGAAATACTGAGAATCTTTCTAGTACTTCATAAACCTCCTTACGTATAAGAAATGTTTCATACTTTGGGGTATATAAGTAGAAATTATTTCTAAATTTCTTTCATCTACAGTTTCTTTTAAATTTTTATTCGATGTTCTGAATCTTCTATAACCTCTACCAACGGATTAGGAAGTCTTTTCTATATATACTACTACTAAAAGACCCTTTTTAATTTTGTTCTGTTAAGATATTTTCTGTCTCAACGTAAGTTAAATTGTTTATAAATTTTAGTCTTCCTTTACTGTTTACGGCTCTTTCGTCGTACGGAGAAATCATCACAGTAAAGGGACTCTGACGTAAATTTATTGTGAGTGTAAAGACTCAAATCTAAGTCAGCAAATTTCTTACTAATCTGGAGAGACCTTGACAGTCATCGGGTCCTCCTCGATAGTTTAATTCTTCGTAGTCTGATTGGAACGGTACCATGACTGTTCGTGACCCATAGTGTCTTTGTATGCGATAAATCTCGTTGTGTAATAGGTGTCAAATGTCGTTTTTGGTGTTGAGTGAATTGTGTTTAGACTAAGTAATAGGAAAAGGTCAAGAGGGCCAAAAATTAATGACGGAACGACAAAACAAGACTGATTTAGAATCATGTATAAAAAGAAAACTTGGAGTTACAAGGTGAAGTACAAACTGAGAGTTTCTATAAATTGGTCACATAAAAACGATAAAAACCATGGAATTTAGAATAATTTCCAGAATCTAAAAAAAAACTGATTGTGGTCAAAGGTAACCAGAACACTCATTTTATTCTTGTTATAACCCATTTTACATAGTTAGAAACCCTTTTATTAATATGTATAAGAAGTTTCAGTCCTTCAGAAAATTTTTATTATTATGAACTGAAACTGTATCTCCCATTGGGTGGTACACTCAGAACGAAAATTTTATGGTGGTTTTCCTCGTACGTCTTTCAGTTAATTTTTATGTAAATACTCACCAGTTTAACTATAGTATTAATTAAGTGATTTGGACTACTTGAATTTTTGGGGAAATTTCGTATAAATGACTACAATATTTACCTTAAGATTGGACAGAACGATAAAGTAACGAAACTTTCACCATTTCTTCTGAGTTTTTCAGATTATTCGTAACCATTATCAGTCCTTTTCTACTCTGTATTACTCGATAAAGGCGGGAGGTGGGGGTGGGGGGTTTTCCCGTGTCTTGAGGTTTTACTTGATGAGACCTCGATAAATTATTTAAACGAATTTTAGGAATTTTTCAATGGGTAACGTGAGTTCTTACTTTACGTGTATAACGAAAGGACTGAAATTGTATTAGATGGAAACCGGATGTAGAAACTCGAATAAGTATCGAAGGTAGAAGAGGAAGAAAGGTGGGACGACGAAGAAGAAAGAGAGAGAGGAGGAGGATTAAAAAAAGTAATGTACTATAAAAACGGATTCGTATATAGTGACAGTAAATACTCAAAGAGGAAATAGAGAAGAGATGAGAGGTACTTTATTTTTACAGTCGAAGTATCCCTGTTGCCGAAGAAAATCGAACGAAAAGAGAGAAAAAAAAAAAAGTCTCGGTTCTTATTAAAGAAATGTTTAATACATTTGTCTTTTATTACACAGTTTCCTTTTGTTACGAGGGTTTCGGAATGTTTGTCTGACATCTTATAAAGTCTGTTACTGTTGGAAATTCATCCAACTAAAAACTTTCACTTGAAAAATAACTCTTATCAGAGGCTAAATGTTTTTGTTTTAATGGTCACTCTTTTCTTTTCTTAAGGGATTGAGGGGATTAACAATTATAGAATACAATCATAACATGTAAACAGTGTTGATTTATCGGTTGTAATTATGTAATACGAAGGAACGAACCAGCACACCTGACATCGGGCGATCCGAGGAGACAGGAACCCCTAAGAGGTCCGTTCTTATGACCCCACCCAACGGTACGGGACGAGGTCCCCTAGAAGGGATGGGTCCCTAACTTGAGTCGAGAAGGTATAACGTCCACCTAAGAAATGACCAACTCGGTGGTCCCTAATAATAATTGATTTCAAGTATGAAATGAGTGTCAATGATTCAAAAATGGATTATAGGAAAAAGACAAAGTGTAGTATAATTTAAATCAATGACACAGAAGAAATGGAAAAACACTATCAAAGAGTCTGAAGGAGAAAAACCTACTGGAACTCTCAAAACTTTTAATGATTAAAAACGTTTTAAAGGAAGTTCTTCTTAACCGACTATAAAAAGAGTACTAGTCCGACTTCAGACTCAAAAACACTTCTTTTGATGCCTCCACTTCACTTCAGCGAGTCAGTACAGGCTGAGAAACACTGGGGTACCTGCCATCGCATGGTCCGAGGAGGGAAGTACCCTAAGAGGTCCGTTCTCATGACCTCACTCAACGGTAAAGGAAGAGGTTCCCCAGAAGGGCTGGGTCCCAAGTTTGGGACCAGAGGACGTAAGGTCCGTCTGTGAAATTGGAGACTCGGTGGTCCCTTCAGGATGTCTCCACTTCCAACAAGATTATTATAGTACGGTTTCCGTATACGATAGTTGTTCTGTAGTAAAACCTATAACCAAAACTCTCTGACCACCTCCATCAGGAAAAATCAAAGAGGTAATAAACTAATGACAAAAAGGATAGTTACGGCATAGGGAACCTTCTGCCAGTGAGAGGTGTCTAGAATGAATACTCCATCCTCAATACAAGGTGGAGGACTCCCCCTTCATACATATATTTTATAAAATTTAAGATATGTCGTCTATAAAGATATGAGGGGGTAAATCCGTAAATAAGTAAGTAAGTGACAGTAAAAATAGTAGTCATAAATAGATAAAACGTTATATCGAGTGTAATAAAAACAACGAGTTTAACAAAGTCGCACCGGTACCCCTCAAGAAAGTCATCCGCACAACAAATAAAAAAGATAATCATAAGACTTGGATGAATAATATCCATTACCTTTAAGGGTCAGATGGTTTTAGAAATAGTACACATATATTTAAACTTAAAAAAAAGTAGGAAAGTCTGACAAAAAATTAACGGTAACATACAAAGTTAAATAACAACCTTCGTCTTCTACCATAAATCTCTACCGTAAAGTTTTACCATAAAGTAGAAATAAAAATTCAAAATACGAATAGACCGATCACGACGTGACGCTAATCCAAAACGATGTCGACATCCAAGATCTTCGAAGTTTAAGAAGATCTTATAAACGACAAATTTTTTTTTTTAGAGGGTCAATGACAAAAATGTCACGAACTGTTGAGGAAGTTATCTCGGACATAGAACGTTGGGACACTTGAAATTAGGAGACAATCATAGCAACACCGACAAGTCAGTGAGTTAACACGGACTGAGACGTTAGGGTACCTGACGTCGTACGGTCCGAAGGAACGGGAAGTGATATAAGGTCTCAAACAATTTTGGGTACAGGTGACTCAGTGACTACAGAAGGTTGGTAGATTAGGAGACGGTGGTGGAAGAAGAGGACGGGAGTTAGAAAGGGTCGTAATATTAGAAAAGGTCACTCAACTGAGAAATGTAGTCGACTGGTTTCATAACCTCAAAGGCGAAGTCGTAGTCTGGACGGTTACTTATAAGTCCCAACTAAAGGAAATCCTATCTGGTGAAACTAGAGGAACGACAGGTTCCCTGAGAGTTCTCAGATGAGGTCGTTGTATCAAGTTTTCGTAGTTTAAAAGTCGTGAGTCGGAAGAAATACCAGATTGAGAGTGTAGACATGTACTATATCCTTTTTGGTATCAAAACTGATCTGTCTGGAGACAGTCGTTTCATTAAAGAGACGAAAGATTATGAACAGATCCAAACGGTATCGAAAAGAAGGTTCCTCGTTCGCAGAAAATTAAAGTACCGACGTCAATGATAGACATCACTAAAACCTCGGGGGTGTTTATTTCAAAGAGTGACAAAAATAAAAAGGGGTAGATAAACGGTACTTCACTACCCTGGTCTACGGAACTAGAATCAAAAAGTTTATAACTCACAATTCAGTCGAAAAAGTGAGAGGAGAAAGTGAAAGTAACTCTACGAGAAATCAAGGAAAAATGGAAGACGGTAATTCTACCACAGTAGACGTATAGACTCTAATAACTATAAAGAGAGTCGATAGAACTAAGATCGAACTCGAAGTAGGTCGGACTGTAAAATATACTACGTGAGACACGTATTCAATTTATTTGTCCCACTGTAGTATGTCGGACCTACATAAGAAGAGGTTAAAACTTGGTCAGACAACAAGGTACAGTTCAAGATTGACTACGAAGAACTGGACGTATTCCCGAACAGTCCTCTGTCCATTCCAACAGACTATAAGGACATAGAAATTCTTAAAAGGTGTCCGACTACACTAAGTGTGTTTCCGAAAATCGTATCCATTACTTCATCCTCATCTACAAAAAGACCTTAAGAGAACAAAAAGATACTAGGTTGTCTACAACCGTTGAACTAGAAACCAAGGAGACGGAAAAGATTTAGATTGACCATGTATACTTTCGAGTACTAAGTCCTTGACAACTTAAGATTGAACTTCCTAAAACTCGTAAAGAAACGATCGTACACTTTACTTTCGTTAATACACCGTTAAACTTGTAAGAAACCGTAACGGAAAGAAACCCTAACCTCATTTTTGAATGGAAAAGGTCAGGACGCCGGTGACGACTCAAAAGATTTAAACGACCGTATAACTCACGTCGTGAAAGTGTCGTAGTAGAAAATCCTACTACACTTTATCGAGTCGACCTTAAGATAGTGGAGGTGTTCAAAACAAGTATTATTACGAAGGATTCCAGGTGGACTAAAGTGAAAGGGCCTACAGACAGAGATCCACTCATTAGTGTGGTGGTAGCAATAGGTCCAGAATTCTAAAAAGAACATGTCAAGAAGACACGTAAGAACGGTGAAGAATTAGAGAACCTAATGACACTATAACTTACCAAACGGAACCTTTACTTGTCTCTAGTAAGACAGCAAAAACTCTAACGTAGGTTCATAACGTAAAGCCTGAGAAAACAACTGGTACTACCGATGAGGTAAAGAAGATTCCCTAAGAACGGGTGTCATCATCTATATTACCAATAGACTCAATTTAAGTGGGTTAGGTCAGATAAAATCAAGTGACTAAGGATCTTACAATTACAAGTGAGAACGGTAGAGGACAAACTGATGAAAGTTAAACGGAACTAAGTACCTGGATTGTAAGGTCCAAGGATACGTTATAACGAGAAATGTCGTAGCCTGGAACAAAGATAATGGTCAGTGTAGGTGTTGACCCATAACAAAACGAAACCGAGGTAGGGAAGGAAGAAAGACCTCAATAAAGAGGTGACTGGAGGTCATCGTATAACCCGTGGATGGCTGGACCCCTCAAGGAGAAAGTCATAGGATAGTAAAACGGAAAAGTCAGACAAGTAACCCAAGAGTTTCGTTCTTATGACTTCACCAAACGGTAAGGGAAGAGGTCTCCTGGTGTAAGACAGTCTGGAGAGGTGGTACTGGACAGACAGAACCCACCGGGGTGTACCGTACCGAATCAAAGTAACTCAATCTGTTCCGACACCAGGTACACTGATCTAAATGATCAAAAGACACTAATACCAAACACACAGACGGGAGACTGCGGAGAGCGTTGTGGATGGTAGAATGAACCCAAAGAGAATGGAACCCGCACTCCATGGAGAAGCCACACGAGGTCGGTTCGAGACGGTGACGAGGAATGGAACCTACTCGCCATAGAGGAGTGTCGACGGGGAGAACTGGGACTTGGACCTCATCGAGGAGAGACGGGAGGACGCCTCAAGGGATAATAGAATGCGGACTTAGAGTTAAGACATCTCCCTGAGACATGAACCTATTACTGGAATTGTTCATATAAAATCGGAAATGTAAAAGAAGAAGTCACTCTGTTCGTTTACTCTTCCCCGACCTCAAACTCTTTACCGTCACAGAGTCCAATCTATTCCAAGATCATCCCGTCAAAGTGGAACTTACAACCAAAAATAATACCTCTTACGAGTTCTTCATAATTTGTCGAAATGAAAAAGGGAGGGGAACGGTGTCTGAGTTCCCGTAAAAAAAAAAGTAGGGTTGTGGTCCACTTCAAAGACCTCCATTTTCGGTTCTTATTTTACTTACCCATTTGCCGACTGACTCAGGTGGGGGTGGGGGTGTTCACAAAGAGTGAAAATGTAGTTAGGTGTGAACCGTAGGTTGTTAAACAGTAATACGGATAAATTTACAAGGAAGGTGAAACACTAATATCGTCGGTCACCGGTCTCGACAAAGTATAGAAACGGCTGTTGGGAAGTTGTCCGTCGTCCTCACAGGAAGTAGTATTGGACGGTTAGGGGGGTGGAGATCGTTCTTAATTGTATTTAGAAATTCAATTTCTCAGGTCTCTATTCTTTCCTTCGATATCTGTTTACCTGTTGTTTAGGTCAACCTGGCTGACCCTGGTTCTACCACACTTGTCTGAGACTCAGAATAATATGTGATTAAAATGATGTAATCGTATAATTCACTATGTAGATGGTTACCGGTCCTGGTCTGTAATTCCTGGTTATTTTCCTATTTTTCCTCTACCGTGGGTGAAGGAACTCTTTTCGGGACGGGGGAGGGGTCATCTCATTTCGTAGACGGAGGTGTAGTAATAGGAGTGAGGACGAGGGAGACAGAAATAAGATTTTGATTTAGTTAGGAGTGGTTCACCCTCTTAAATTAGACACTTGAATCAAGACTCTCTCAATTAAGAATCCATCCAACTATTATTCAGGTCCCAGGGACTCCTTCTCCTTCCCCGGACCCCGAGAGTTCCTTCTTTTTTCCTGTTTACTAAAAAAAGATGTAGGGACGTAGATCAGTGTATTCTAAAAAAAAAAAGAAAGAAAGTCGGGTCACGATTACTAATGTGTCGTTTCGTTGAGTAGAACGAGTTCCTATAGTCAAGTCAAGTCAGCGAGTCAGCACAGGCTGAGAAACGTTGGGGTACTTAGTGTCGTGCGGTCCGGAGGGACAGGTAGTGGTTGAGGATCTCAAGTGAGTCTGAGTGCAGGTAACTCAGTCCCTACGGTAGGTCGGTAGAGTAGGAGACAGTAGGGGAAGAGGAGGACAGGAGTTAGGGAGGGTCGTAGTCTCAGAAAGGGTTACTCAGTTGAGAAGCGTACTCCACCGGTTTTATGGTCTCAAAGTCGAAATCGTAGTAAAGAAGGATTCTTTAGGGTCCCGACTAGCGGAAGTCTTACCTGACCAACCTAGAGGAACGTCAGGTTCCCTGAGAGTTCTCAGAAGAGGTTGTGGTGTCAAGTTTTCGTAGTTAAGAAACCGCGAGTCGGAAGAAGTGTCAGGTTGAGAGTGTAGGTATGTACTGATGACCTTTGTGGTATCGGAACTGATCTGCCTGGAATCAGCCGTTTCATTACAGAGACGAAAACTTAGACGATAGATCCAACCAGTATTGAAAAGAAGGTTCCTCATTCCCAGAAAATTAAAGTACCGACGTGAGTGGTAGACGTCACTAAAACCTCAGGTTTTTTTATTTCAGACTGATTTCAAAAAGGTGACAAAGGGGTAGATAAAGGGTACTTCACTACCCTGGTCTACGGTACTAGAAGCAAAACACTTACAACTCTAAATTCGGTTGAAAAAGTGAGCGAAGAAAGTGACAGTAATCCTCCGAAAAATCGAGAAGAAGTGAAAGACGGTATTCCCACCACAGTAGACGTATAGACTCCAATAACTATAAAGAGGACCGTTAGAACTAAGGTCGAACACAAAGAAGGTCGGGTCGCAAAGAGTGCTACATGAGACGTATCTTCAATTTATTCGTCCCACTGTTATATGTCGGAACTGTAGGAAAAGGATAAACCTTGGTCAGACAACAAGGCACAGGTCAAGATTGACAACGGAGGACTGGACGTTTGTCTAAAGAGTTCTCCGTCCAGTCCACCAGACCATTTAAGACCTTTTACTAATATATTTTTATATAGGACGAGTTCCTGTACAAAGGGGAAGAATTCTTGGAATACTAATTAGGACAGTAGAATTTCCTGTACAACACCCTCCCCGGACCATTCTAGGAAGATAACAATCAAGATTAGGGCAATGGAATTTTACATTTAACACTCTCACCCAGACCATTCTAGAAATGTTGGAATTCTGTAAGAAAACTAAATGACAATTATATCGAGGGAACGATTCTGATCACTTTCCCGTGTGAGACAGGGGGAACACTCCAGATACAGTCTTCTAAAGAGACAGGAAAAAATGACATTATTTTTAAGACGGTGTGTTTTCGAGACTCACTAGTTGGGACCAGGGACTAGGACTTCGATTTAGAAGTAGTCTCTAGTGCTTAGGTCGTAGTAAGTGGTCTATTAGAATGGTCTGGGGAGGGTGTTGTACAGGAAATTCGATAGTCAAGGACGAAAAGGTAAGAAACTAGTGGATTATTTCGAACACGGTATAACTAGAGTCGAAACCAAAACAATAAACGGATGAATTTTCTCATCGAAAGGACCACTGAGACTGTCATTTCTTAGTCGGACGTCACGTCCACTGGGTCAAAACTAGGGACTCAGTCTTTCTAGGGGACTTCTTCCCGAACCGACTGATGAGTGAGGTCGTAAGAACGGACCTCTTAAGATACCACCCGATGTCAGGTACCCCAGTGCTTCTAAATCTGTACTGACACACTAATTGTGATGAATTTTCTTGAAAGAAGATGACTTCAACTCTTTGAACCAATCCGATCCTGGTCTCACCCCAGGATACTGTTAAACGATTTCAAAGTGGGATCTATTTAGCTAAAGTCGACACTAAGACACAAACGGGGTAGAGGTCTAAAATCCACACTAAGCGGAACCACTAGAATCAAGAGACTACCCAGGTTTTTTTCTGTAATTACAAGTCAAACAAGTGTAAAAAAAAAAAAGAGTAACATTCCTATTCTTACTGTTGAAGGTTTTTGATATAAAACCTCAACTTTAGTCTGAACTGAAACAAAACATTCAAAAGACATGAAGACAAAATCGAAAGAGGAGGGAATTTCCTCTGTCCTTCCGACCACGACGACCTCAACCCTCATTATAGGATGGGGTAAATCCTAGACCAAAGTCTTAATATAAGTTCAGGAAAAAAGACTTCATATACCAAAAACAAACAAACAAAGTTATGTATTCGAACCCATGAATCGTTACAAATGAAAAAGAGAGGGAGAGGACTTTGGTATTCCTTTAGAGAGAGTATAAGAGGGATACTTTTTGACTACCACAAAGACCTACTTTTAGGGTATAATTACAATTCCTTAAAGATTTGGTACCGGGCTCCTGAAAGAATGGGAATGTGATCAAGTGTTAGTCAATAGTCTTTAGGGAATTTTAATGGTAAATATACACGAAGGTTGTCAAAAAAACCAGGTCCTCTAGAGATACGTTAGAAATAATAGATGAACCCAGGTAGACTTTGTCCTCCATTCGGAAATTTTCTTACTGTATCGGTACCCTGTTTTGTTTCTGACCAATCTTTATTTGCTCAGGTGCTACCACCTTCTAAACTGAAGGTCATCTGGAACTTGGAGTCATAAACGAGGGACATTATGTAATCGATTTATTATGAGGGTGTTCATGGTACTGTCAAGACTTTTCACTTTCAGTGAGTCAGCACAGACTGAGAAACTCTGGGGAACTTGAATGTCAGGTACCTTAAGAGACCCGGTCTTATGACCTCACCCATCGGCAAGGGAAGAGGTCCCCTAGAAGGGTTGGGTTCCTATCTTGGGTCCAGAGGGAGTAACGTCCACCTGAGAAATGGTCAACTCGGTGACCCCTTTGGGTACTGACAAGACTCCGATTGAGATTTACCAGTTTCTCACCTGTTAACGGGTTAAGGATCTTTAGAGACGGGGAACGGATTTTATTAGTCTTATTAGAAGGGCGAGTAGTAGGATACTATGGGTCGGGTATTTTTGATTGACGTGGTATAAGACGCCGAGAGAGAGAGAGTGGAAGACTCTAGTGGGTGTGAGACAGACCTAGACAAAAAGACATTTCTTTTAGTGAATAGATAGTAAAACAGAGACTTTAGAAAGTGCCACTTCGTTCTCCGAATTGTGTAGACAGAGAGGTCTAAAGTCCTATAACCAAACGGGAGAGGGGGGTCAGGAGAGGACATAGGTTCTTTTCAGTGACTAGGTTCTTTGCAGTAACTATGTGTCAAAAGGATAGAAAAAAGAACAACGTCACAACCTTCACTCTTGAAGAATCCTGAAAACTACAATCTCTATTTTGGTCTTAAGATTCCAACTAAAAAGTTGAACCAAGAGTCAGTGAATCATATTTGTTATGTACCCACAATATCACGGTTGGTATGTCAATTGAAATACATAAAAATATAAAAACACATGAAAGGTGAGATAAAATTATATATAGTTAATACGAAACACCAGAAACCGAGTCAATGAAATCGTAAACGAATAAGATAGGAAGGGACGAGTTCTCCTTTCCAATTAGATATTAACTATTGGAGTAAAGTAGTCAGATGTCGTTTAAAATATCTACTCTTTTGAATTCTGGATCTTTATAAGTCATTAAAAGGTTCTAATAGGTAGATTAAATACTGAGTCTTGATTTTTTTTTTTTCTTTCTTTCTTTTTATAAAGGACTAAAAGAAATTTTAGAATAGTATATTTTGTATGTAGAGGTTCTTATCTGGTATTTGACTAATGGAGATTTAATGACCTTAGAAAGTGTTACATATGTTGGTGTAAGTAATTTTAAACCCGAGTAATTTCAAACATCCATTATTATCTTTTGGATTCGTTTCGTTATATCTTTATATCCGAATAATAGAGTGTTTTCCTCTCCACACCTACTTCCGTCACGTCACCGAGTTTCCACGATAATTCTTAGGTTTGAGACATCGATAATGAGACGGTCAGAATCGTAAATTCAGATAGAAGTTCAGTCATTTAAGAATCAGGTATTCACCAGAAACGCAAAATGTAGACTCAATGTTTCTTATGTACCTTTACCACTTCTTGTTTTTCAGTCTAACGTAGAAAATTGAGTACACTAAAATAGGAGTACCTAGTGTTCACTTTACTACAGAATGTTTACGTTCCCTCTCACTTTCGGTTCATAAAACTAAAACTCGTCAATATCGTTCGTCTCCCCGTTCCCTCTATCCAAAACTCGGTTGTTGAAGGTGTAGGATAATTTCCATAGACTCTTTAGAAAGACCGTGTACCTTTATGGGACAGAAATAAAATGGAAATAGAAAAGATATACCAAAAAAGTACTTTCCTACAATTTAACAACAGACAATCGAAGTTTGAGTAGAGGTAAGAGAAACGTACCAGGATCTCGACTCTGACACGTTTAGTATAAAAGAACGGTCGACAAGACAAACCGAAACAGTCAAGATCTCCCTTTGTTTATCCGACCTTCCCCCTCAGGGACGAAAGACAAAACGAAGGATACTTGTAGTCATGACAGGAAGAAAGGACACAATTGTGGGCCTAGGTAAAAAGTCCTATAAAAAAAGAGGTATAAAGCCTTGGTCGGAGTAGTGTGGGACGTTCCTACGGTCGTCGTCGACCGACTATAGGTTGAACCAGCCTCAGGAACATGTTTTACGACACCGGGATGGATCGTGGTCCTCCTGTTGTTGAGAGGAGATCTAACCTGAGGGTTGAGACGTCCTGGGGAGAAGATTTAGAAATCCAAGAATGTTGGATCATAGAAGGAAGACAAGAGACTGAGATTTCTATTTCCAACGGAAACGTCAATGGTGAAACCACAACTGTTACAAACGAGGAGTTACGACCATTTGTTAAACGTAATTTGAGAGAAAATATGAGGATTGAGTATATTTTTAACTATGGTCCTCCCGGGGTTCTGAGTCTGTTAGTTACTATCCGAAAAACATTAACCAAACTGACATCAGAACCTGAATTGTCCTTTAACTCGACAAACTTTTACTCTTTCTCCTGTTTTTCCTTGGTCCAGTACGTTACTGTAGTAGTAATTTAATAGTAGAGACCGACTAACACTGTTACAGGAATGACTTTGTTCAAGGAACTCCCTGATTCTTTGATAATACGACAATTGATGAAACCATCTTTACTGATGTTCCTGTCGTCTTACTCTATGAAGGAAACTAACGGGATTTTGAGATTCGCTCTTTTTCTTTTCCTCGTCACTTTCACTTTCGCTAAGTCAACACAGGTTAAGAAACGTTTCACTACCTGACTCTAAGAGGTCCGGTCTCATGACCTCACCCATCGGTAAGGGAAGAGGTCCTCTAGAAGGGTTGGGTCACTAACTTGGGTCCAGAGGGTGTAACGTTCTCCTGAGAAATGGACGACTCGGTGGTCCCTTCATTCGAGTCCAGAAATTTGAGAGTCGAAGTCAGAACCAGTCCTTTGATCTTAAAAGATACCACCGAAATTCCCCTAGAGAATCAATCTATCGGAGTTCCGGTTAGAGTATTTTTGACATTAACACCCATAATACATTCTACTAAAGACACCACCTACGCCACTACACGGTGGGTTTAAAGAGAATTCCTTACCTCTGGACTAAGAGGGTCGTCGACATTCACGGTCTCCTCCCTGGGGTCGACATCGTAAGAGAACCTCTTGTGGAACTGACTTCCTTTTACGGAAAGGGTTCCAGTTCGGAATAAGGTCTCTATAAGGTGGAGAGGTCCCTGACTGACTACGACATCATATTTCTGGTCCAGTAGAATAGAGGTTGACCATATTTTGACTTCTCTATAGGGTCGTAGTTTCGGGGAGTATCCAATTGACTCCGTGTCAGACCGAAGAAAGGTGATGAAGGGTGTTTACGACTACAGTGTTCGTAAGACATTATTGATGACGTACTTTGAAACGAAGGGTACCTTAGGTTGACTACTGGTTAAGGGTCGAAGTGATTAGGGGATTACATTTTTTGTTCCATTTTTCCTTAACTGACCCTTTCCAAACTTTGATAGCATAAACCTTATTCTTGTAGGTCTACTTGAATCTACCTTGACTATTACGACTTGAGGGTCCAGGGGACTCGAGGGAAGATTGATCTTCGTATGGTGGACGGAGACAGACTCATGTAATCAGAATAGAAAAAAACTATAAGACGTTATTAGACACCGCCAATAGAACATTCCTCTATGGATGAGAGAAGGTTTCAGTTGTGTTTAATTAAGGACGGTGATCTAAGAATGGATCTCAGTCTAAATTCATACAAGGTCCCGTCCTTCCTTATGTTTCAGACTGAGATCTTCTTTATCGAATATAGGTTTTTATTAATTTTATAAGGAAGATTCCATAATATAACAGTGTTTTATATGTCATAATATCTTTAGTGTAACCGATCTACACCCCTCTCTAAGATTCTCAGGTTCCTTGTATCTTATAAATGTAACTTAACCTGGTTTAAACAAGCACTAACGTGACTGGTCTCTGAGACCCAAAACACACAATCTAATATTTCCACCTTCAAACTCTTACATGTACCTGTCGTTCTCTACGGTGGTATCTCCAATAGGTGCTACGGTTTCCACGACGCCTCGCCGGTTCTGGCTCACAACCACTCGGGTAGGCACGGTGACCGTACCAACGTTGTAAACAGTAGTACCCGTCGTCTCCGTTTCACCAGTAGTCTTGCGGAGTTCAGTGACTCTACAAATCGGTATTGATTAGTTAATGTCACAGGGATCCTTACTTTTTACCCGTAAAAAATTTCACAATTGAATTACCTAAGTAATTAAAGAGTAACGACGAAATTGTTTAATAGTGTCTGAACCACTGAAATTCGTTAAGTATACATAAAATAATCTTAGTTCCTTCCGTCTTCAAAATTGTAGTTCCAAACATAAAAGCCATCCCCGAGATCCCTTCTTAGACAAGGGGTTGAAAAGGTTAAAGATGTCAGGTGGATATCACACCGAGTACTGGGGAAGGAGGTAGAAGTTCGGGTCTTCGTAGGTAAGAAACTGAGAGAGAGAGAGACGGGTGGTGGGCGGGGTGGGGAGGAGGGGGTGACAGAGACTAGAGACGAAGGTGGTAGTGTAGTGTAGGGGAGAGAAAGACGAAAGTACCAGTGTACAGGAAGAAACTGAGACAAGGTAGAGGAACCTAAACGGGCCTATTAAGTCTTATTAAACAGATAACGTTGTAAGAATTAGATTAGTGTATATTTTCAGGGAAAACGGTCTATTCCATTATATTAGGACCCAAGTTCCCTAATCGTGTATTTTTACAACATCTCTCCCACAGTAAATCAATTGTTCTCAGTTATGTCTCTGAATACAGACAGGGTGTACGTTTTATGTAAGTGAAGTAGTATTATAAAGGGTTTCCTAGTTGAAGTTCAGATTCTCGAAGTTGAATTTCAAATGTTAGGGTAGATTTATAGTAATTGGGAATATAAAGTTGTTGATCTGGTAGTTTTAGTCCACTCCTACTCTTAGTTCGTCCTAGGTTCGAGTCCGTTTAAAGAAGACCTAGAAATTTCGACATTTCGATCTCCTCAATAGACAAGGTTTGCTTTTCCGATTTATCTGTGTTCTATTTTTAATATTTGTAAAGACAAATTTTTCCCTCTTCCACTTCCCTGTTTTCCTCAGTAGTAAGAGTTCGTTAAAACTTCAGGTCGGTCCGTTTCAGATAATCCAAAGTTTCAAACTCTTATTAGAAAACTATGTCCCAAGGGGTAGACTCAGACTCCCAGGTCAAAGTCTCAGTAAAAAAGATAAATTACTCCCTATCATCTACAAACTTCGACGGATATCTTTTAACACTCAGAGCGTAGGAAAGTAAAACAAAAGAGAAACAGGGAAAGTGAAATTGGACCGTCACAATGACAACAATTTTCTAAGAATTCTTGAGACTCAGAGGGTACGCAGTACCCTAAGTAAGATCATCTGTGTTCCTAGGAGGTGTCTAGTAAGGACCTATTAAAGTAGAGATAATGACCGAAGACGACTCTATCGAAACCCCTAGGGACCTAGTGTACTGATTAGAGAAATTTTTTGGTAGAGACACTAACTTGCGAAATTGGATAACTAAGAAGACTCCGTGATCGTTCCTTAAAAAGTAGATATGTGAACGGAAAGAGACTTCTTTTGTGAGAAGATTGTCACTTAGAAAGTTAAAGTATAGAAACCGTTAGACATCTCCGATTCTTAAAGGGTTTAGTAACTCACGTCCAAGAAATAGTGAATTGTCAAAAAGGGAGATAAAGAACAGATATTCGTCGTTCTTATTAAAGCTTGTAAAGAAGTTGTAAAATGTATATTTAGAAGAATGGATTTATAGGTTCCATTAGTGATTGTACAAAATAAAAAGTGTATTGACATCCTGTGTTAAGACGATTCGAAAGACGACGACGATGACGACGATTCAGCGCAGTCAGTACAGTCTGAGACACGCTGGGGTATCTGCCGTCGGGTGGTCCGAGGGGGCAGGGACCCTAAGAGGTCCGTTCTTGTGACCTCACCCAACGGTAAAGGAAGAGGTTTCGATGATATATCGTTATTTGAAGAAAGAAGATCAAGATTACCGTACCAGAGGTAAATGACAACTTGCAGATATAAAGTCGATTATCACATAAATGTTGTTAAAGCTGGATGGTGCTATATATCTTCGTCAATAGTTAGACTTTCGGTTTACCTCTAAAGACCGAAAATTGAGTCTAGTGTCTGGTATTAATTGGAACGGACTTCTCACCCCAGGTAACTCTCTTCGGGAAGTTTTCACAAAGGTGTAACATGAAATTTCGAAGGGGGTCCTTAAGAGGCTTCCCCTAACATCGGTAAATGACTCCACTGTACTGTTCCTTGACTTTCTTGAATTTGACTAGGATTTACCTGTTTCGGAACGTTTGGGTTCTCCGGTACGACCGTGGGATCAGTTATGTATCAGAAGACCGTCGGTCCGCTATCTCAAAGTACCGGTGTAAATTCAGTGTCGTCCAGATGTCTGAGTAGGACATCAATAAAAGAGTCAACGATTCACGTATTAACTTAAAGGTACATGGAATATGAAAGGAGAGTGATGTCCTACTTTTAGATTGTCGTCCAGGGTTAAGATGAACTATATTACTTCGGTATTCAGTCCCTCTCCATAAGTTACCGTTCTTATTATTATTTCTTAACTAAAAAAAAAAGTTGTGACAGTCATTGAATTAAACCTATACTTTACTCCATCGAGAAAATTTTCGTGTTACTTTTGGTATTTACGACCATCCTTCTTTGTATCGAAGATATAGTTCCCGGAAAAGTGACTGGAAGTTATTTTGTTTCTTTGTAGTATGGTTATTTTCTGATACCTCTTAAGAGTCTTTTTGGAAAGAAAAAGTTGACTCCGTTGACAACGATACACACCTTTTCTTTTAACAGAGTCTATTTTATGGAACACGTGATGTTTCGTCCCCGAAATTATAGTATAAAACTAGATTGTGTTACGTCCCAGATAAAAAGTAATAACACAGGGGTCGTGAGTCAGACACCTCATTTCGTCATGTGATCGAAATTAGTTAATGGGTGTAGAGTTAAGAGAAGGTAGTATGATATAACGGGAAAAATGGAAATATAATCTTATAAAAAAGGACATAAAAGAGGAAAGGAAAGTAAATGTTAAGTCAGGGTTTTGGTAATCCCTCAAACTTATTCTATTCACGAGTTTGGTTCCGTCCTTATCTCTCGATTCACAACCTCGTACTAGTTCACACCTCCCACAGGTGTTCATCTCTTCCCTTTCTGGTCGTACCCTACAATCTCTTTTCTCAGACTATTCTACATCCTACGAATCAATGAAAAAATTTTTTCCTTGTGATAGTTTTGTACGAATGATGTATGTTTTTCATTAAAATTTCACCTCTTCGGACCGTCTCTCGGGGAAGTAGTTCACTCGTTTCACTTGTAGTTGACGTTACTCTTTTTTGTTTTAATACACGTGAGAATGTCTTACATTACTCTTATGTGTGGTAATCAACTCCAGAAGGAGGTTTTCTACTTTATTGGTTTAGTATCTTCTGTTGTAGTCTGTTCTGAATTTAACTCTTTAAAAAATACTTTATTCACTAGACATTAGTGAATTAGTGTTTTGTTCCTTACTTCACAGACACAACTTCCTCTATTTCCTCCGTACCGTTGAGTCATGTTACAATGAATCTTAATATACGAAAAGGATATTTCCTATAGTAAACTTACGAACCATTTTGAAATTACCTCTCCATAATATATAGGATGACATATTACAAGACTACTTCTTATTTACTTTTCAGATAGTAAATCCAGTCTCTGATTGGGGGGTAGTCACATTTTATATACGTCAGATCGAAACAAGTAAACAAACGTATACCATATCTGACTTATAAACAGGGGTAGGTTCTAAGTATACAACTTTTGTATGAGGGGTTACACAATCACAAACCTTCATTAATCCAGTATTTTCACCTCGGGAGGACCTACTCTAATCACGGGGATATCTTGTCTGAGGTCTCTCAGAAGCAAGGGGAAGATGTTACACTCCGTTCTGTCGTTCCTCCTCCGGTAGAGACTTGGTCCTTCGTCCAAGAGTGGTCTGTGACTTATACGACTACGGAAGTAGAACCTGGGGGATTGGAGATCTTGACACTCTTTATTTAAATACAACAAATATTGGGTCCAATACTATAAAAACAACATCGTTGGACTTACATGATTCAGTTACACATAAAAAGATTTAAGATACTAAGAAAATAATTAGTACCTAAAAAGAAAGAAGTGGTCTATGTACTCCCCTCTTGTCGGAGGTGTGATCGGGGTTGTGAGAGCTTTGGAAGATGTACTTTCTTCCTGACTGGATTAACGTCTCTGCCCCCGTTTCGACGTCAAACCGGGGTATGAGGTTCGTCTTTAGATAGAGAGTCCTAACTCTGTAATTCTCAGTCTTAAGACGTACCACTTGACCTATATACAGATTTAAATCCTTCTGTTTCTTTTTAAGGTCAACCCAGGTCTGGAACGGTGGTAGAATTTAGGTCCAAATAATAAATTATTTTGTCTATAATTGTAAAGTACAAGAAATCTGAGGTTACATATATAAAGTCACTCGAAGTATTACGTCTTCCTTTCTCCCTAAAATAAGTTCCAGTAAGACTTTTACGGGTCAAATACCAGTACTTTGTTTTTGAAAGATGTTTTCTCTTCATCCGTGAACTCCAAGTTATTATCTCTAATTTCAAAGACCTCGTCTTGACTGAAGTCATTAGAATCTACAAGAATACTTCCAGAAACTTAAACTGTACAACAACGTTCATAATGACACCAACCACAACTATAGGTACGTTTAAACAAGTTACTACTATTTGTTCGTTTAGAGAAATCAAGAACATAATTGAACGATCCTGACATATTGTTTCATGGTGTTTGATCCAAAGAATTCATTGTCGGATTTAAATAACAGAGTGTATAGACCCCCACTCGTCAGACTCTATTCGTCAAACTACTCCAATATCGGGAAGACTCCCGACATTGTTTCTCAGATGAGTAACGGAGAGGGGATTGAAGATCACCCAATGACTATTAGAAACAGTAAGAGACTGGTCGTCTATGTAGTGGAGTCAAAGACGAAAATAGAAAAATACCAGAATAGGTACAAACACAGGTCAATAAAAAGAAAAATATTCCTGGGACCATATTGACCTAATCCCCGGCTGAGATGAGGACATACCGATGTAGATGTCCTCCATCAGTATACTGGGATAAAGGATTCTTTCGGTGAAAAACTCCGTCACCTCGAATCCTTAAGTTGTATATATGGCCCTGGTTGGGGATTGTCATGATAAAACAGTTCTTAATTTTACAATTCGTTTAGGACCTGTGTTGACCTAAACTCAGGTTGACACCCAAGAGGGGTGTCACTTTTGTCTAAAATAAGTACTAGTTTTTACCCGAAGAATAACATGAACTTTTACTTTAAAAGAGCCCAAATCCATACTTCAAAATTTTAATGATGTTTCCGATTTTACCTATAAAATTTCTATCTAAAAACACTTCACACACGGATAAAGATAATTACACCAAACGAGTGTCCCAGTGGAGTTTCTTTTGAGTCCAACCAAAACATTTTGTTCATAAAAAAATTCAGTCATACTTTTATCATTCCGTTATTCACTATATTTTTCTCTTCTCCCATCCGGAAAATTTTAATAATGATCAAATGTTAACGATGATATTCTCTATTACTACTTTCAACCAGTGAATTGGATTGTTCAAATAATCAAAGGTCAGACATCCAGAGTCACCTGATTTAAGTTCCTAAGTTCCCTCACCATAGACTAAGACTTATGAGATCCCTGCAGGTAAAGGACAAAGGTAAAAGAACTCTTGGTAGGTGTAAGGAATCGAGGACCGGAGGAAGGAAGTAGAGTCGGAGTTATTACAATGTAGAAAGAGTGGTTGGAAAGTAGTGTAGAGAGATACAAGAAAACGTTATTAGAAGGTGAAAATTTCTGGGAACAGAAATTTCCGAGTATACCTATTGGGTTCCAGTGGAGAAGAAATATTTCATACTTCTATCCATTGGAATTAAGGTAAACAATATCTCGTATTATGTGAAGACTCTTGATCTTGAACTTGTAGAAAGATTTGAGAAAGATATAGAGATAGAAATATCGAAGGGTGAGAGAAAGAGAGAGAGAGAGAGACGAAGAATCATATTCGGATTGTTTGTGTCCAACGAGTACGATAGAACGACCTTCATCGTGGGTGTTCCCTAACGAGGGAGTAGTAGGACAACCCTTTACACTTCCCATGAAAATACGACCCCTAGACCGATTCATCCCGTAGGATCCTATCAATTTTTCTCATCTTTAAGTACTGGTAGGTCACTCACACGTATACTCTTTCCATTGTCCTAAGAATTTTGAGGGGTTAAGGACATACCACCTATGACCAAACTTTCACACACCGAACAGTTCCGTAAGAGACTCCCTCGTTCATCTCATTCTTGTTTTGTTAAATCCTACTAGAAGGTCATGGTTTCGGTTTCCTCCTATGTTTACTGTATCGTTGTTCATGGATACTGTCTTCGAGTCGTTTCCCTTTATCGTTCCCTCCACAGGAGTTCGAAACTTGTTTTCGTTTCTCAGTAGACTGATGTGTCTTCAAAATCTAGAATCGTCTTATATGGTTTCCTTGAACTCCTACCCTGGTCGTTACAGAATCGTTAGAGGTGGGTGACCTGTGGGTTCCTTGACACGTCCCGATTCATCCATTAACACGTCCCGGTACGTTAAAAATATCTACTAATCAAATTTTCTCAATATGTGATATGATACTAGTCCCATAGTCCTTTTCAATTTTTTTATACATACCTCTATAAAAATTTCGTAATTTGATACTAAATTTTGACTCTTCAGAACGATCTAAAATGTAATCTCTAACCAATTTTTAAGGAGAAATTCTTATTATATGAGAAGATTCTGAAAAGAGTAGTCGTTTTCAGTTGGATAGACTCAGTCAAAGTAGAAATCTAATGGAACATGTTCAGAGTTTTCCGTTCATCGGATCCCGTATAACTTGAAGTTAGGTATCGTTTGTCGAGGGAAAATAAGGTACCGTGGAAAGTAAAAAAAGAAACATTTTAATTAGTGAAAATACATGTCCCTCAAACCCATTTGAACCTGGACACCCGATATTTCTAACAGATCTTCATCAATTCTCTCTCTACCAATTATGCCTAAGTTCGGAAGAAGTGAAAAATGAGTCCTTTCTTTTTTAACTTCTTGTCCATAAACTGTATCAGTGTTGTACTAGTAACTTTTTTTATCTGGTAACACTTCTGTCATGTTCCTAGATAATGTCTTCCTATAAAAGATATGACAGAGAAATACTGAATAAGACAAGTATGTTTAAACGATTACAAAGTTACAAAGGGACATGTATGGTGGGTAGTTCTTTCGCAATCCAGACCTTTAGTAGTTCGAGTAACCAGTTCTCCTGACCTGGTATTCCACATGTTCCTGAGTTCCTCGTGAGTCTCAAGTTTTGCCAGTATTATTTAAGTAAAACCTTTATTCTCAAATCTTCTAACCTTTAATTTTAACCTTACGAAGAGACACCTCTATATCTTGAGAATAAGGATTAGTAAAGAAGTAATAACGTAACAGATGTAAGTCTCAAACACATACCCCGACACACTTATCCCTTTTTACGTTCTTGCAAAAGGTTTAATTGTAATTATCTCCTCTTATACTCGTTCATAAGAAGAGATCTCACATGTAAATTATATGAGTTAGAACGACTTTAGAAGTTCATTATTTTATGTCGATAAAACCTTCGAAACATTCGTAGTCAATATGTCTTCCTTCCAATTTAATATCGGGTTTTTGATACAGTCTCTTCCGTTCTATTTACATGTTACCGGGGTTCTACTTACACCAAAATTTTCGTCGAATGTGTAGTTCTCTGATAATCATGTGTGTTGTCTAAGGTAGATTTCTTTCTTTTTTATGTCGTTCTGCTGGTTCAGTTTTACAATGTATATTTCTTTTACCCTTTAAATCTATTTCCTCATCCCTCATAAAAAAACGTCTTCAAGGTCCGTAAAATAAATCTCCTTTGACACTTCCCTGTCTAGATATAATAATCTTGTTATAGAAAGGACAGAAGAGAACTATATAACTATCAGAATTTTAGCAAGGGTCTGTGATGTTAATAAGTGAATCGTTTGATTTATTCGTATTAATATTTAACGTTTCAGTGAGAGTGACACTCGTTCATCTGGAAGAGACATACGTATGATGTTAAACCCCAGAGCTATATGTAAAAAAAAAGTAAATTTTTTAGAACAAAAACATTAACGAAATCATTATTCTTCTATGTCTAAGATTAAAACTGAGGTAGTGATATTTAGAGATTACAACCTGGACAGTAAAATCATTAGGACACGGTATAAAGAAGACAAAGTTTTTTCCCATCTTTTATCTTTGTTAAAAAATTTAACTTATAGTTACATATATGTAACGTTTTGTCACGTACTGTTCCCTATTTTATATCTTTCCACTAGAGACGAGAGACTAACCAGATCTCATTATGTAATATGTTTCCTACATTTAATGGAGGTTTCAAATTTCCACTATACTTCAAGTTGATTTTTCTCTCTTTCTATCTAAGTTTAACTTTATGTAAGTAAGAATACTGAACTAGAAGTATTATTGGGTTTAGTCCGTTCGTTTGTCGTTGTAGATGTAGATATTTACTCCATTAACTTAATCTAGTGTCGTTCAGATTTTTCTCCATCCCGACCCTTACCTCGGGGTCTTCAAAACGTGTGGAGTGACGGAACGGGTGGTAAGACACACGTAACCTTATACATCAGATGGTCGGTTAGACGACGGGTAAAAATATTTATTTTAGAGTGGTCCCGTGTCGGTGTGAATAAACACACTCATAAAAAACACTGAAGAACAGGTGTTGTCGTAGACTTATCAACCCTGTCTCTGGTATTTCGGTTATAAATGAGAAACCAGGAAACCTTTTTGTAAGACTGGAGACGACAATAAAATAGTCATGATGTCCACTGAACTGAAAAGGAGTGTTACGAACGGATCCTAATAGACCAAAAGCCATGTCCGAAATAAAGTCCTTCCGACTTTCCTACTTACTTACTTTCCTTCCCTTACTGTGGACTCGTTTACAGACCTAAACTGTCACAGATTGTAGAGGTTCCGTTTAGTAAGTTATAGTGTCAATAGGTTCAGATACGGGGTTGGTCTTTACGACTTCTTAGACTTCAACTTGTCAAAATACTTCTGGATGTTCTGGAAAATCTTGATTGTGGGGTTTTTTTTACAGGAAAAGTAATATCCCCTAACCTTACGTTTTCATCCTTCAGTTCTTTGTGGACCTCATTGTCCGTTGAAACCGGAACCTTACGTCTTACTTCGTCCCGTTTCTGATTATCTCAAAACGGTTCTTTTACGTGACCAGTATCGTTTGTGGGAGAAGGTTGTTGTGTTCTCTTCTGAGATGTGTACCTGTAGTGGTCTACCAGTTGTGGTTTTAGTCTAACTAATATAAGAAACGTCGGTTTCTACCTCTTCGAGATATGTCAGTCGTTTTTGTTCTGGTCCTCGACTGACACCGAGTCTAGTACTTGAGGAATAATGGTTTAAGTCTGAGTTTAACTTCTTTCATCCCTTTTGGCGATCTGGTAAGTCCATACTGGATTTAGTTTAGGGAATACTAATATGTCACCTTCACTCTTTATCTAAATTCCCGGATCTAGACTATCTATCTCACGGACTACTTGATACCTTACTCCAAGCACTGTAACATGTCCTCTGTCCCTAGTTCTGGTAGGGGTACCTTTTGTTTACGTTTTTTCGTTTTACCGACAAACCCCTCCGAAATGTTTATCGACACTTTTCTTCTCTCCACTTGTAGTTTCCTCTTTTCCTTTCTATATTCGTAGACTTACGTCTCAAGGTCTCTTATCGTTCTTCTCTATTCTTTCGGAAGAAGTCGCTAGTTACGTTTCTTTATCTCCTTTTGTTGTCTTACCCTTTCTGATCTCTAGAGAAGTTCTCTTAATCTCTATGGTTCCCTTGTAAAGTCCGTTTCTACCCGAGCTGTTTCCTGTCTTTACCAGACCTGGATTGTCTTCGTCTTCTATAATTCTTCTCCACCGTTCTTATGTGTCTTCTTGACATGTTTTTTCTAGAAGTGCTGGCTCTATTAGTACTACCACACTAGTGATTAGATCTCCGTCTGTAGAACCTTAGACTTCAGTTCACCCGGAATCTTTCGTAGTGATACTTGTTTCGATCCCCTCCACTACCTTAAGGTCAACTTGACAAAGTTTAGGACTTTCTACTACGACACTTTCACGACGTGAGTTATACGGTCGTTCAAACCTTTTGAGTCGTCGCCGGTGTCCTGACCTTTTCCAGACAAAAGTAAGGTTAGGGTTTCTTTCCGTTACGGTTTCTTACGAGTCTGATGACGTATTAACGTGAGTAGAGTGTACGATCATTTCATTACGAGTTTTAAGAGGTTCGGTCCGAAATCGCTATGTACTTGGCACTTGAAGATCTACAAGTTCGATCAAAATCGTTTCCGTCTCCTTGGTCTCTAGTTTTACGGTTGTAGCTAACCTAGTACCGTTTTTCGTTCTCTCAAGGTCTTTTTGTAGATAAAGACGAACTAACTGATACGGTTTCTGAAACTGACACACCTAGTGTTATTTGACACGTTTTAAGACTTTCTCTACCCTTATGGTCTGGTGGACTGGACGGAGAACTCTTTAGACATACGTCCAGTCCTTCGTTGTCAATCTTGACCTGTACCTTGTTGTCTGACCAAGGTTTATCCTTTTCCTCATGTAGTTCCGACATATAACAGTGGGACGAATAAATTGAAGATACGTCTCATGTAGTACTCTTTGCGACCTGACCTTCTTATTTCGACCTTAGTTCTAACTGTCCTCTTTATAGTTATTGGAGTCTATGCGTCTACTGTGGTGGGAATACCGTCTTTCACTTTTCTTTGATATTTCGGAGAACTACTTTCACTTTCTCCTCTCATCTTTTCAACCGAATTTCGAGTTGTAAGTCTTTTGGTTCTAGTACCGTAGGCCAGGGTAGTGAAGTACCCTTTATCTACCCTTTTTCACCTTTGTCACAGTCTGAAATAAAAAACCCCGAGGTTTTAGTGATGTCTACCACAAACGTCGGTACTTTAATTTTCTGGGAATGAGGAACCTTCTTTTCAATACTGGTTGGATCTATCATATAAGTTTTCCTCTCTGTATTGAAACGGCTGCTTCAAGGCAGATCAGTTCCGATACCAAAAGGGTCACCAGTACATACCTACACTCTCAACCTGACACTCCTTCCGACTCACAGCTTCTTAACTACGAAAACTTGACACCACAACCTCTTCTGAGAACTCTCAGGGAACCTGACGTTCCTCTAGGTTGGTCAGGTAAGACTTCCTCTAGTCGGGAACCCTAAGGAAACCTTCCTTACTACGATTTCGACTTTGAGGTCATGAAACCGGTGGAGTACACTTCTCAACTGAGTAACCTTTTCTAAGACTACGACCCTCCCTAACCCCCGTCCTCCTCTTCCCCTGCTGGGTCCTACTCTACCGACCTACCGTAGTGACTGAGCTACCTGCACTCAGACTAACTTGAGGCCCTCAACCACTACCCGTCGCTCCGGACCGCACGACACTAAGTACCCCAGCGTTTCTCAACCTGTGCTGACTCGTTGACTTGACTTTACTTGACTTGACTTGTAAAAGTTGTGTCCGTAAGAATAGTTACTCGATTGATTGGTATTCAAATGACTACCTCTTATTCATCCGTTCAAATTATTTACTTACTTACTGTACGGTAAGAAACCAGTGGTAAATCTTACAGAAAGAACAAAAAACAAACAGATGAAGTTCTCGTCTACTTTTCATTGGAATCGATCTAGTGAAATCCATTTTCTTCCATTGGGGATCCAATTGAAGGTTGAAGACACACTTTGTCTTGGTGTCGGACCGAAAATGTATCCGTTTACAACACACCTGTTTGGAAGAGTTAAGGACACCTGTTGAAATTAATAAATCGACGGGAGTGAACGATAGACGACCAACAAAACGTATGTTCGGCTCAAAATAAAAGCCATTTTGAGTCAATGTGTGTTTGGCGTGAAATTTTTTTGTTAGGTCCGTACAAGTTAAACCTAAAGTTTATCATAGTCACTTGTTAAAATGTTTTCTAAAAATCGTAAAAGATTTTGATAGACATAGGTCAAACCTTGAAGAAAGAAACTAATCTGAATGAAAAGTCGAGGTTTATGTATTACAATAAAAAGTGTAATACGACCCATGAGTTTTTGACGTTCTTAAAAGGACTAGTGAAATCACCACTACGTAATCGTACATTTAAGTTTCAACTCTGTTACTTACACAATTCCTCCGTTAAATTGTGGAAGGTTGACAAAAAAGGGGAAGTCGACTTATAGAACCTTTTAGTCGTCATAAAAACGTTTGTATACAAAATGAGCAATTCGAAATCAGGTGACCCAGAACGAAACTGGAAGTTAATTGTAATCTTCGATGTCAGGGGTTTTCTCTTAGAACTTTTTCCTCATGTCCGGTCCCTGAGAAGTCTTGTCAAAGTTAATAATCTGAGAAATTTAAAATTTAAGAAATCAAACAGAAACACAGAGGGACTCAAACCGAATTTATGCGTCGGTTAAACATACTTACTTACTGATAACTTCCAACCTTTATTTGGTTGTACTAGTGGTTGTTTGTTTCGTTTCTTATTACGTTGGGGAGGAGTAGAGGGAGGTCGTCATACGTGGGTCTGGGTCTTTGTGAAGCTTCAATATCACCAAAAATGACGACGTACCACTAGGTAAATTTTAACGTAGAAATTTTTCGGGTGTAAAAGAAGAGAAAAGCATAAGATCCATTCTTACTTTGTATTTTGTATAAAAAGTCTCAACAATAATGTGACTGTGATTTCGATTTTTTGTGTATTTCGTACGATCAACCTTTGGAACCTTTAGAACGTCAATAAAAGACAAAATTAAAAATTCGGAGATGTATGGGTTCAATAAAAGAGTACTGAACCACTTACGATGACGACAACAGACATTGATGAGTGATAACTTATAAATTTCATCCATATATTTGATTACCCGAAAGGTACAACGAGTAACC
This sequence comes from Capra ibex, assembly GCA_006410555.1. Classification (NCBI taxonomy): domain Eukaryota; kingdom Metazoa; phylum Chordata; class Mammalia; order Artiodactyla; family Bovidae; genus Capra; species Capra ibex. The sequence goes on along the minus strand of SJYO01038983.1, from coordinate 12,531,528 downwards.
ACAGAGGTTACGTCCTCTGTCCCCAAACTAGGGACCCAGTCCTTCTAGGTGACCTCTTCCTTTTCTATTGGGTGAGGTCATGAGAACGGACGATATAGGATACTTGTCTCTTCGGACCATCCGATATCACGGACCCCAGTGTTTCTCGACCTGTACTGACTCGAAAGTGAAAGTGAAAGAAACAAATTTAACACTACTCTTTAGTATGAAAGGAAGTAAAATCAACGACGGGAAGTGTCAGGGACGGGAGATAGAGGGGGACGGGAGATAGAGGGAAATTGGGTCATCTGCTGACCTGATCGAGAGTAGGACGGTAACGGAAACCTCTGTGGAGGTAGTCTAGAGTCAGTCGTAGTGATCCGTAAGTAATCGGAAGTTTGGTCAACCTAGTAACTTTATTCAAATGAGAATTTTAGTGAATGTTTCGTGGTCTTTATAAATTACACGTTATCCGGTAGACAGTGTCTCTGGAGAACGTTAAATGAGGTAAGATAGTACACTGAAAAAGGGGTCTACTAAGTCGTGGATAATGGGGAAGAGATGTCTTTGAAAGTCCCTTCAATTGGTGAAGTAAGATGAGGGTTTCACGAGAACTCATCTAAATCTACAGAAGAAGGAAGACTTACCCTCACAATCACCCGACTTAAGACAGGGAGGTTTTAGATGTGTAATTTCAAGATTGTAGGTCATGAAGTCTTGCACTTGCACAAAACCCTATGTTTGTAATTTCTACATTAATTCCAAGGTACTCCAGTGACCCCACCTTAGATTCGATTATACTGACCACAGGAATACTCTTCTCTACTTCTATGTCTGTCCGTGTCTTTTTACTGGTCCACATCTGTCTCGTCTTCTACCGGTAGATATTTGGTTCTTTTCCCCGGACTCCCTTTCAGTCAAGAGTAGAATCTGAAGGTCGGAAGTCTTGATGTTCTTTTATTTGACAACGAATTCGGTAAGTCAGACATCATGAAGTAATATCATCGGGATTGATTGATTATACTCTTATTTATAAAACAATTATTTCAAGTTTTAACTAAAACCGACAAAAGAGACCAAGGACGAACCATGTCGACCGTACTAAAGTATTACGGATAGGAAAATTTTTTTAAATTGGTTAGTGTTTACACAACGGTTATTTGACAACCCACGTTACAATCTTGTTTTTGGTCGAGAAGTTAGTCTTTTACAGTTCCTAGACAAAAGTAGTCCTTTTCGTGTTTCGTTTCTCTACTATGTTCATGAAATATAGTCCCAGTTTTACATCTTCTCCTCCCTTTTTATCGTTTTATAATGTTCCAATTTAACAATATACCAAGGACAGGGTCAAACCTCTCAAATTTTATACTATCCACTTCTCTTCACCCTTACATCCGATGATTTAAGATGTGTCACTCATGGGAGGGTTTAAGTAGCAACATGTCATCTTTCTCAAAACAAATTTTTTATGGAATTCTAGAAGGAACTTTTACTCTTTCTTCCTTCTTTTAATTTGCACTTCCTTATCCCCCTGTCTCTCTCTTAATATAGAGGTGTCACTTATATGTTATTAATGTTTTAATCGTCCTCTAAATTTTCTAAGTGTTATAGGGGTCTGACAGAAGGGAATTACTGTAAAACTAAACCCGGGAACTTACCTTACTTAAAGGATAGTCAAAAGTAGACAGTTTTAAGAAGAATAAGTTGTTCTTCTATGACAAGTGTACCGGAGTGGAGGTGTCTTGAAAGTATTTATATAGTCTTTGAACAGAGTAGTAAAGGAAAAGGTGTTATGAAACCTGTATGGATAGGACCGTAAGATTTGATGAAGTGTTAATAACCAAGTGTACGGAAAGAGAGGGTAATCTGAGATTCGGATTCCCATTTTGAATTTCAGACTTTATTGTTAAGTCCTTCATTTACTGTTCTTACTGTTCAATCCTTATATCTTTCGTCCATAGAACTTTCGGGTTCGTCTTCCTTTTCTATTAAAAAAACTTGTGAAACCCTACCTTCACGTAAACATGACATAAAACTTATTACACTGTTCTAACTCACAATGAAACCTCGTGTAACTAAGTTGTTTATAAGCCACTCTCGGACAATCGAGTCAATTCGTACCCCTCAATAAACCTTCATTTTAATATGTTCTGATAATTAAAAAATTAATCCTTTCTTTGCTCCTCCTTTTATAAAATTTTCGTTTAAGTTTCTTTTCAAGATAACAGTGATAACGGAAGTCACGTATGTATGAGAGACGGAATAAAATTGTACGATTCGAAGGTTTTCTCCGTTCATGATTTACTTACGGTTTAGATTGTGATTTCATTAAGTCACCTACCACATGTTGACTCCGTGTGTAAAATTTTCGGAGTCATGATGATTTAATTACGGGAAATTCCAAGAAAAGAATTTGGTCTCCATACGTTCATGTGTAATTTTAAAATATACACGTAGAGATGGTATTGACAAAATACCGAATAATCTTTCGTACTAATATTACTAGGAACTAAATTATTTAAAGGATCCCTTCACAGTATAATAGTAACGTAAGAACAAAAATGTAATACTTATAAGTCAAGTCAAGTCAAGTCAGCGAGTCATCACAAGTCGAGAAACGCTGGGGTACTTGGTGTCGTACGGTCCGGAGGGGCAGGTAGTGGTCGAGGGCCTTAGGTGAGTTTGGGTACAGGTAGCTCAGTCACTACGGTAGGTTGGTAGAGTAGGAGCCAGCAGGGGAAGAGGAGGACGAGATTTAGAAAGGGTCATACTTATAATACGATATGTTTTATTCACGACCTAATTTCATGTCTTATAATTTATACACGGAAAACCCCCTCTTACAATGTAGAAGTTTCGTATCTGGATTTGAGTAAGAATATTAACAGGAACAGTTTATCTCTGCCAATAGAGTTGTAATGTTAACCTTTTTACTTCTGTCTTCAAACTACTGAAAGTGTTTAAGTGTCTCGTGAAGTAGTGACGTGAACAGTTCTGTGTCACACTAAGTAAAGTATACAAAATAATACCGTAAAATAATTTACCTACTCATATTAATGAGAAGATAACAACACACAAGTGAAAGGGAGTCAACAAACGATATTCTCGTGACAAATATATAAACTCTCATAGAAACGACACTAAATACAGTCTCTCACAAGACGGAAACTAAAGGAGATTCTCAAAATATCAAAAACCAGAATGTAAATCTAAAAATTAGGCAAAACTCAAATAAAAACACATACCACAATCTTTCACAAGATCCAAGTAAAAAAATGTCCACCAACTGGTCAAAAGGGTCACGGTGAACAATTTCTCTAACGGAAAAGAGGTAACATAAAAAAACGGAGGAAACAGTTTCTATTCGACAGGTATCCACGTACCTAAATAGAGACCCGAAAGATAAAACAAGGTGACTAGATATAAAGACAGAAAACCGGTTATGGTATGACAGAACTATTGATATCGAAACATCATATCGTCAAGTTCCCTGAGAGTTCTCAGAAGAGGTTGTGGTGTCAAGTTTTCGTAGTTAAGAAGCCACAAGTCGGAAGAAGTGTCAGGTTGAGAGTGTAGGTATGTACTGGTGACCTTTTTGGTATCGGAACTGAACTGCCTGGAATCAGTCGTTTCATTACAGAGACGAAAACTTATATGATAGATCTAACCAGTATTGAAAAGAAGGTTCCTCATTCACAGAGAATTAAAGTACCGACGTCAGTGGTAGACGTCACCAAAACCTCGGGGGTTTTTTTTCAGACTGTGACAAAGGTGACAAAGGGAAGACACTTTTTATGACAACCGTCGAACTGTCTCTAACGTAACTCAGATATCTAACGAAACCCATCATATTAGTAAAAATGATATGACTAAAAAGGTTAGGTACTTGTACCATATAAAGAGGTAGATAAACACAATAGAGACTCAAGAAAGTAGTCCCAAAATGTCAAAAGATATATAAGTAGAAAAAAACAAAGAAATCTGTTTAAATAAAGATTCATAAAATGAGAAAATCAACGTTACCACTTACCCTAAAAGAGGAATTAAAGAGACAAAAGAGTAACAATCACATATCTTTACGTTCTCTGAAAACATATAATTAAAATATAGGACGTTTAAATGATAAGTAACTAATCGAGATCATTAAAAGACCACCACAGGAATCCTAAAAGATACATCTCTAGTACGGTAGGCGTTTGTCACTCTCAAAATGAAGAAGAAAGGGTTAGACCTAAGGAAAATAAAGAAAAAGAAGAGACTGACGATACCGATCTTGAAGGTTTTGATACAACTTATCATCACCACTCTCACCCGTGGGAACAGAACAGGGACTAAAATCTACTTTACGAAAGTTAAAAAGTGGTGACTCCTATTACAAACGACACCCAAACAGTATATACCGAAAATAATACAACTCCATACAAAAAGGTACTGACGAAAGACCTCTCAAAAATAGTATTTACCCATGACTTAAAACAGTTTCCGAAAGAGACGTAGATAACTCTATTAACGTACCAAAAATAAAAAGTTAAACAATTATACCATATAGTGTAACTAACTAAACACTTATAACTTCTTAAGAACGTAGGGACCCTATTTCGGGTGAACCAGTACGTACTACATACTAGGAGATACTAGGTGGAAGGTCTCATAATCTTTACTTTCTTTTATTTGTTTACCCTGGATTAATTTAAATTTTCGAAAAGTTGTTATTTCCCTTTGATATCCGTTGCACTTTCCGTCGGAAGTCTTACCCTCTTTTATTATTGTTTACTTTGTTGACTGTTTCTTAAATAGAGGTTTTAAATGTTCGTCGAGTACATCGAGTTATGGTCTTTTTATTTACTGGGTTACTTTTTCGTCCGGTTTCTTGATTTGTCTGTGAAGGGGTTTCTTCTGTATGTCTACCGATTGTTTGTGTACTTTTCGACGAGTTGTAGCGAGTAATAGTCTCTTTACGTTTAGTTTTGGTGTTACTCAATGGTAGAGTGCGACCAGTTTTACCGACGGTAGTTTTTCAGATGTTACGACCTCTCCCACACCTCTTTTCCCTTGGGAGAATGTGACAACCACCTTTACGTTTGATCATGTCGGTGATACCTCTTGTCACACCTCTAAAGAAATTTTCGAAATTTAAGGAAATTTGTGACCTTTATCTTGTCGGTATCCTGTGTCGTTAGGGTGACGACCCGTATGTGTGACTCCTTTGGTCTTAACTTTCTCTGTGTACATCGGGTTACAAGTACAAACGTGATAAATATTATCGATCCTGTACCTTCGTTGGATGTACAGGTAGCCGTCTGTTTACATATTCTTTCATCACCATCTTACCTTATAATGAATCGATATTTTTTCTTACGTAAACTCAGTTACGTAATCAGTTAAGATTGCTCCACCTACTTTGACCTCGGATAATATGTCTCACTTTATTCAGTCTTTCTCTTTGTGGTTATCTCATATAATTCTGTATATACACCTTAAATCTTTCTACTATTACTACTGGGTTATTCGTTCTGTCGTTTTCTCTGTGTCTACATTTCTCGTCTGAAAACCTGAGAAACCCTCTTCCACTCAAACCCTACTAAACTCTCTCGTAACTTTGTACATATAATGGTATATATTTTATCTACTAGTCACGTTCAAGCTACGTACTTTGTCCCTTGAGTTTCGACTACGAGGTGAGTCTCCCTACCTTATCCCTCCCTCCACCCTCCCCCCAAGTCCTACCCCTCTGTGTACATTTGTGTACCGACTAAGTACAACTACATACCGTTGTTGGTGGTGTTATGACATTTCATTAATCGAAGGTCAATTTTATTTAATTATTAAAATATTTTCACGTAAAAATTTTATGATTATGTATAATTATAAGAATAACACTGTCAGGTTCTTTTCAACACTTCTTAAGTCACGAAGACCATGTACGAAGGGTCACAGAAGAAGTAATCGTCAAGAGACCACAAACCCTAACGAAATAATTACAGAGAATATGGGGTCATAAATTAAAGATTGAGGAAACTTATTTGAATTTTTTTAGTACAGAACTGTAGATTAAACTTAAAGAAAATGATAATGTATAAAAATTACATATAACTGGACATAAAGAAGTTCACTGACTGAACGTATACACCAAACCTTTACAAAAACATAAATCGAAAAATGTAAAAAATCTAAAAAAGTATACTATTTTCCGTTATTAAGAGACAGTACATATAGTAGATTTTATAAAAGAATTCCCTTTTTATAACTAGAAAGGAAGGGAGACCAACTATAAATGTTTAATTACGAATCACGAGTCAACGAGTCAGTACAGTTGAGAAACGTTGGGAAACATGACATCGGAGGGTCCGAGGAGACAGGTACCCTAAGAGGTCCGTTCTTATGACCTCACCCAATAGTAAAGGAAGAGGTCTCCTAGAAGGGTTGGGTCCCTAACTTGGGCCCAGAGGACACAGAGTACGTAACGTCTACTAAGAAAATGATGACTCGGTAGTCACTTTGGGGGTATGTGTTTAATTTGGGTAAAATTAAGAGACGACAAAATTTTTTTTTTGTGTTTAAAAACATTTTCCGTATCGATTTTAAGTCTATATATCTTTAGTTCGGTCATACTATATACACGATAACCTATTATAATCAAGATAAAAGGATAAAGATTAATTTTATTTAGGTATAACTTTTATTTCATAAAGCACAATACTAATTGAATGCAAAAGAGTAAAACAAAAGGGAATATAACGGTCCTTAAGGTATAAAATTTTTAAGGATAGTATTTAATAAAAGAACTGTAAAGAATTTTGAGTTCGTGTAGAAAACTCGGTTGGAAAGGAGAGACCCGAGGGGTCACATAAGGAGTTTCAGAAGTGAATCATTTCACTTTTTGTCATTGTCACCGACCTCCACGTTCCTGAAAGAATATTGAAAGAGAAAGGATTCTTGAGCCATACAACATATAATACATGAATAAGTGAATAAGTCGTTAATGAATGTCTTATAAAATAAGGTATGGGAAGGGTGTAGAAAATAGGGTATTTACCCCGATTCTGTCCGAATGTCACTCTTCACATACTAAATTATATTTCACTCTTATTACTTTGAGATTTTTACCCTACGAACCGAACCATCTGAAGAAGTGGTTAATCGACTTAGGAGAGACGTAGAGTCGAAACTTCGAACGCCGTATGACAGGACCGATCTTAATGTTTACTCGAAATAAATTTACGTAAATCTTTTTTTTGACTTGTGACACAGTAGTTCTAAGTTATCATAAGATTAAGTATTTTTTACTTACTTTTATACGTATGTAGGATTGTTTTTAGAATTCAAAATTTCATGTTACTTTAATACCTTGATCAACGACTCATATACCTCACTGTTAGGAAGGGGTTCGATTATGTTTGACATACTGTTTTGTTCTAAAAAAAAACTCGTCTAGAAAGAGGTTTTCTGTTTAGGTAGTAATTTATGACTTCGGTTTTAACGGAAATCGATGTACACGTACGATTCAACGAAGTCATTAAAGGTTGAGAAACGTTGCGATACCTGACATCGGACGGTCCGAGGAGACAGGTCCCCTAAGACTTCCGTTTTTATGACCTCACCTAACGGTAAAGGAGAAGGTCCCCTTAGGAGGGCCGGGTCCCTAGCTTGGACGTAGATAGTGTAGAAGACGTAACCGTCTGTCCAAGAAATGGTACAGTGGTGGATGTACTCGTCAAGTAATTGACGATTTTAATACATAAATCGAAACAGAACGATTCCTAGATCATAAAAGTCTTTTGAGTTGGAATCAAATTCACTTGTCATCGTAAAACGGGTCCTCACATAGGTCGTTTTCAGATAACTTCAATTTTCCGCAATCGGATTTCCAACTTCGATATGACTACATGTATTATACCGAATATAAACTTCTACTGAGACATCTGTGTTCAGAAGGGGCTACCGAATCACCATTTTCTGGTCGGATATTACGTCCATCTGCACCCAAGGTAGGGACCCAGTCCTTCTAGGAGACCTCCTCCTTTACCGTTGGACGATGTCATAAGAACGGACCTATTAGGATACCTGTCTCTTCGGATCGTCCGATTTCAGGTTCCCCAACGTTTTCGAGCCTGTGTCGACTTGCCGACTCGTTCATGTCGTGTCTGTTTTTTACGGTGGAGACAGCCACAATCCGATCCCGGTTCCGACTCCACTCAAGGATCGGACAGGAGTCACGAGAGTCAAAGGAACGTCCACCGTGTTTGTTGCAGAAGGAAACGAACTGAAGCCGCTTCTCGACACGAGGGACCAGTGACGACCTGGTGACCGCGACGAGGGACTATTCAGAAGTAGAGGAGACCAACAAAAGTGAATGGTAAGGATCAGAGACACCGGGAAAAGTGAAAATTTTGGTAATTGGAACTGGATAGGAACGAGCATACAGTCTAGTGAGACTAAAAAGAGAGTCTTCCCTTCTTAAAAAAGTTGTAAATAATTCCGTTTTATACATGATTCGTGTCGCGAACTGTGACCTCTTCGGTTCTAATTATTTTATAACGAGACGGTAGTTCTTCACGATCCACCTATTCTCCCCTTTATAGTATATGTATCTTATGTATTACATGATTGTACTACGAAGCCCGAAGTACATTCATTAAAAAATTAGTCTTTTAACCAAATGGACTGAGGAGACTAGAGGGAAAGGGGTAGGTCTATAAACACTTTTAATTTGGAAAACCAGTGGGTATACAGACAAATAAAGAAACTTTCAAAACTCACTCTTTCTCTCCCTCCTTTCCTCCTTTCTTATTTATTTCTTTCTCTTATTCCTTCTTCTTTTCCTCTCTCCCGTTGTCTATTTCTTTTTTTCCTCCCTCTATCTCTCACTCTCTCCTTTCTCTTCCGTTGAGTCAACCTTTATATATTATTCCGACTCTCACACTTGGTCAGTCAGTTTCACGGAGTGTATTAAAAATTATACCAGAATGTTTCTAGAAGTGTTGGGCCTATATGTGTTACCACACTAGTGAGTAGATCTCGTTCTGTAGAACCTTACTCTTCAGTTCACCCGGAATCTTTCGTAGTGATGCTTGTTTCGATCACCTCCATTACCTTAAGCTTCACTCGATATAGTTTAGGATTTTCTACTACGACACTTTCACGACGTGAGTTATAGGGTCGTTTAAACCTTTTGAGTCGTCACCGGTGTCCTGACCTGTTCGAGTGAAAAGTAAGGTTAGAGTTTCTTTCCGTTACGGTTTCTTACAAGTTTGATGGTGTGTTAATGTGAGTAAAGTGTGAGATCATTTCCTTACGAGTTTTAAGAGGTTCGGTCCAAAGTCAAGTCAAGTCAAGTCAGCGAGTCAGCACAGGCTGAGAAACAGTGGGGTACTTAGTGTCGTGCGGTCCGGAAGGTGAGGGCCTCAAGTGAGTCTGAGTGCAGGTATCTCAGTCACTACGGTAGGTCAGTAGAGTAGGAGACGGCAGGGGAAGAGGAGGACGGGGTTAGGGAGGGTCGTAGTCTCAGAAAAGGTTACTCAGTTGAGAAACGTACTCCACCGGTTTCATGACCTCGAAGTCGAAATCGTAGTAAGGAAGGTTTCTTTAGGGTCCCGACTAGAGGAAGTCTTACCTGACCAACCTAGAGGAACGTCAAGTTCCCTGAGAGTTCTCAGAAGAGGTTGTGGTGTCAAGTTTTCGTAGTTAAGAAGCCACGAGTCGGAAGAAGTGCCAGGTTGAGAGTGTAGGTATGTACTGGTGACCCTTTTGGTATCGGAACTGATTTGTCTGGAATGAGACGTTTCATTACAGAGACGAAAACTTATACAATAGATCCAACCAGTATTGAAAAGAAGGTTCCTTTTAGTCACGCCTACCACTGACGTCGATACTTTAATTCTGCGAATGAGGAACCTTCGGTCCGAAGTCGTTATACATTTGGCACTTGAAGGTCTACAAGTCCGACCAAAATCTTTTCCGTCTCCTTGGTCTCTGGTTGTAGGCGACCTAGTACCTTTTTCGTTCTCTCAAGGTCTTTTTGTAGATAAAGACGAAATAACTGACGGTTTCTGAAACTGACACACCTAGTGTTATTTGACACCTTTTAAAATTTTCTCTACCCTTATGGTCTGGTGGATTGGACGGAGAACTCTTTGGACACACGTCCAGTCCTTCGTTGTCAATCTTGACCTGTACCTTGTTGTCTGACCAAGGTTTATCCTTTTCCTCATGTAGTTCCGACATATAACAGTGGGACGAATAAATTGAAGATACGTCTCATGTAGTACTCTTTACGACCCGACCTTCTTTGTGTTCGACGTTAGTTCTAACGGTCCTCTTTATAGTTATTGGAGTCTATACGTCTACTGTGATGGGATACCATCTTTCACTTCTTCTTGATTTCTCGGAGAACTACTTTCACTTTCTCCTCTCACTTTCTCAACCGAATTTCAAGTTGTAAGTCTTTTGATTATAGTACCGTACACCAGAGTCGTGAAGTACTCTTTGTCTACTCCTTTGTCACAATTGTCACTGTCTGAAATAAAACCCCCCGAGGTTTTAGTGACGTCTACGACTGACGTCGGTACTTTAATTTTCTGCGAATGAGGAACCTTCCTTTCAATACTGATTGGATCTATCGCATAAGTTTTCGTTTCTGTAATGAAACGGTTGTTTCCAGAAAGATCAGTTCCGATACCGAAAGGACACCAGTGCATACCTACACTCTCAATCTGATACTTCTTTTGACTCGCGGTTTCTTAACTACGAAAATTTGACACCACAAGCTCTTCTGAGAACTCTCAGGGAACTTGACGTTCCTCTAAGTTGGTCAGGTAAGACTTCCTCTAATCGGGACACTAAAGAAACCTTCCTGACTACAATTTCGACTTTGAGGTCATGAAACTGATGGAGTACGCTTCTCAACTGAGTAACCTTTTCTGAGACTACGACCCTCCCTAACCCCCGTTCTCCTCTTCCCTACTGTCTCCTACTCTACCGACCTACCGTAGTGTCTGAGCTACCTGCACTCAGACTCACTTGAGGTCCTCAACCACTACCTGTCCCTCTGGACCGTACGACGCTAAGTACCCCAACGTTTCTCAGCCTGTGCTCGTCGACTTGACTTGACTTGACTTGACTCCTTAATTTGTAAAAACTTACTTATATACGGTTATTCATATAAATACTCACAGTCTGTACTGACTTAACTGAATCGTGGATCTTTCCAAGTAAAGTAAGTAAAGTAAAGTCAGCGAGTCAGCACAGACTGAGAAACGCTGGGGTACTTAGCGTCGTGCGGTCCGGAGCGACAGGTAGTGGTAGAGGGCCTCAAGTGAGTCTGAGTGCAGGTAGCTCAGCCACTACGGTAGGTCGGTATAGTAGGACCCAGTAGGGGAAGAGGAGGACGGGGGTTAGGGAGGGTCGTAGTCAGAAAAGGTTACTCAGTTAAGAAGTGTACTCCACAGTTTACATGACCTCGAAGTCGAAATCGTAGTAAGGAAGGTTTCTTTAGGGTCCCAACTAGAGGAAGTCTTACCTGACCAACCTAGAGGAACGTCAGGTTGTCTGAGAGTTCTCAGAAGAGGTTGTGGTGTCAAGTTTTCGTAGTTAAGAAGCCGCGAGTCGGAAGAAGTGTCAGGTTGAGAGTGTAGGTATGTACTGGTGTCCTTTTTGGTATCGGAACTGATCTGCCTGGAATCAGTCGTTTCATTACAGAGACGAAAAGTTATATGAGAAATCCAACCAGTATTGAAAAGAAGGTTCCTCATTCGCAGAAAATTAAAGTACCGACGTTAGTGGTAGACGTCACTAAAACCTCGGGTTTTTTTATTTCAGACTGTGACAAAGATGACAAAGAGGTAGATAAAGGGTACTTCACTACCCTGACCTACGGTACTAGAAGTAAAAGGCTTACAACTCGAAATTCGGTTGAGAAAGTGAGAGGAGAAAGTGAAAGTAGTTCTCCGAAAAATCAAGGAGAAGTGAAAGACGGTATTCCCACCACAGTAGACGTATAAACTCCACTAACTCTAAAGAGGGTCGTTAGAACTAAGGTCGAACACAAAGAAGGTCGGGTCGGAAAGAGTACTACATGAGACGTATCTTCAATTTATTCGTCCCACTGTTATATGTCGGAACTGCATGAGGAAAAGGATAAACCTTGGTCAGACAACAAGGTACAGGTCAAGATTGACAACGAAGGACTGGACGTATGTCTAAAGAGTTCTCCGTCCAATCCACCAGACCATAAGGGTTGAGAAAGTCTTAAAAGGTGTCAACTAACACTAGGTGTGTCATTTTCCGAAACCGCATCAGTTATTTCGTCTTCATCTACAAAAAGACCTTGAGAGAACAAAAAAGTTACTATATTACCTACAACCGTTAAACTAGAGACCAAGGAGACGGAAAAGATTTTGGTCGAACTTGTAGTTCGTCAAGTGCCAAGTGCATAACGACTTCAGACCGAACCTCTTAAAACTCGTAATGAAATAATCGTACACTCTACTCACGTTAATACACCATCAAACTCGTAAGAAACCGTAACGAAAAGAAACCTTAACCTTACTTTTGACTGGAAAAGGTCAGGACACCGGTGACGACTCAAAAGGTTTAAACGACCGTATAACTCACGTCGTGAAAGTGTCATAGTAGAAAGTCCTAAACTCTGTCGAGTTGACCTTAAGGTAGTGGAGGTGGTCGAAACAAACATCACTACGAAAGATTCCGGGTGAACTGAAGTGTAAGGTTCTACAGACCGAGATCTAATCACTAGTGTAGTAGTACCAATAGAGCCAGCACTTCTAGAAAAAACATGTCAAGAAGGCACATAAGAACGGTGGAAAAGAATTATAGAAGACGAAGACAATCCAGGTCTGGTAAAAACAGGAAATAGTTCGGGTAGAAACGTACTTTGCAAGGGAACCATAGAGACTAAAAGAACTTCTCTAGAGACCAGAAAGGATAAGACAATCAATAAGTTTATCACAATAGACTCTGTAAAGAATTATTTTAAGAAAAGTGAGAGAGGAAGAGAGGAAAGTTCTCAAGAGATGTAAACTTTAAACCCTATAGTAAGGGTTAAGATAACATCCAGAAATTCAAGTAGTCATTAATAATATTTGGGTATCCTTGTCGTTATTGGTGGGACAGAAGAGAAATATCTCGAATTATCGGGTGTTTCACGATGATGTATGTAGTAGAGGTCAACCTCTGGTGTCACATATATATTAAATTGAAGTAGTGAGTCTTAGAAAGTCATTCCCTCTGTACTTTTTATCTATCATTTTCTAACACTGATAAAAATTTTAAAAGAAAGTTTTGAAGTCATAAATAGAAAGATTTTAGACCATGAAAGTCCGACAAACTTAAAAGACTATATGAAATATTGTATTCGGATGGTAAAAGAGCAACCAAAGTAGTTAAGTCTCGAAAACGGTTTGACACTTTGTTTCTGTGTCATTTCGATGATTCCCCCACCCCTCTCTTTAACGTATAAAAAATTTCCGTGATTTCAGGTTTGGTATTTGTAGACTCTGATTCTTCGAGGCCATGAAACCGGTGGAGTATGCTTCTCGACTGAGTAACCTTTTCTGAGACTACGACCCTCCCTAACCCCCGTCCTCCTCTTCCCCTGCTGTCTCCTACTCTACCGACCTACCGTAGTGCCTGAGCTACGTGCACTCAGACTCACTTGAGGCCCTCTACCACTACCTGTCCCTCCGGACCACTCGACGTCAAGTACCCCAACGTTTCTTAACCTGTACTGACTCGCTGGTTTGACTTGACTTGACTTCTTTGGAAAGTCCAGTAACTACAACGTTAGAAGACTTCCACCTCGTCATTGACTTGGTTGTCTCGGTCAACGAATTCTTATCTTACGGACAATTATAGGTAAGTCATAGAAACGGGACTTTTGTGTTAATCGAAAACTCACCTACGACACCAACAAGGGTGACTTTTCATTTATTAGAGAGGAGAAACCTCTGTACGTAAATTATCTCTTCTTAGGGAGGATACCGACTTGATTACACAGAGGGGTGTGTAGACATCAAGATACCGATTATTTTTCCTAATAGTCCGTTTATCTTTATATCAAATATCAACGTTATCGAGTGTGGTAATGGAAAATGGAGTTATGCATTTTAATTCGTAAATACGGACTTTTGATGAATTTTCGGTCGAAAAGTCTAAGACATAAGGAGACTGTCACATATTACTTATAAAACAGTATCGTTCATTGTCTAAAATAATGTCGAGATTACGAATTTTAAGGTAGACAAAGGTGTTTGTCTTGTACTTGTGTCCTTTCGTTGGTAATTAGAATTTTCCGTGATTTTTTAAGATTATTCCCCTAAGATTTTTCCGAAAATTTCATAAGTTTCAGACAATTAATACCATACGAGACACAGACTGTGGAGTCAAAGGAAAGTGACCAGAGAGTCTCGGGTAGGTACAATTAAGATATCTAAAAATTCCACTAAAATTACACTCTTTGACGGATTAAACCATCATCCTATTTGTTCAAAGTAAACGATAAAGTAGATGTCAAAACGTTTACGTTCTGTCATATGTTCCCTGAACCCGGTGTCTCGGTACGTTAAATAAAAATAGTTCTACAAGTAAGGAAGTATATAGGAAGTCTATAAATGACTTGTGGATGATACACAACTTGTGAGACGGGACTTGTAAAAATTTACTTTGAGTATCGGAGACAAGATTTGATTGAGTATCAATTCACCTACCAACCGTCATTTATTCTATGAGAGCTTACTCTTCCTTTAGTTCCTTATAAAGAGGTTTATCCATCGTATGCCCCTTTCAAAATTTATTACTTATCCAAAATTGATCTGTTTTTTCTACCGAAGGGTCCACCGAGACACCATTTTCTTAGACGGACGGTCACGTCCTCTGTGTCCTCTGAGTCCAAACTAGGGACCCAACCCTTCTAGGTCACCTCTTCCCTTACCGTTGGGTGAGGTCATAAGAACGGACCTTTTAGGCTACCTGTCTCCTCGGACCGCCCGATGTCAGGTACGCTAGTGTTTCTCAGTCTGTACTGACTCGCTAACTCGCGCGCGCGCGCGCGCGTGTGTGTGTGTGTGTGTGTGTTTCCTTTTCCATTCTTGACGTAAGTGTTAATAGATTGTAATACGTATATAGGAGACGGATAATTTTTACTCTAATGTTTTTGACTTTTTTCAATTCACTGAAAGTATCCCAATAAGACATTTAGTTAGACGTTATCGTTATAAATCGGGTGACTATCGTGTAAAACAAAAAGTATATGTGTTTGTGTGTGTGTATACGTATACGTATATACGTATATCTAATGATTAATTATTATAATGACCTTTAACGTGAAAACTTTATAAACAAATCGTTCAAAGAGTTAGTTTATTAATTTGAAACCCCCAATACTCAGATGTAAAACCCCTACAAAAATAAAATTCAAATTAAGAGTTAATATTAACTCTTAGGGTGAATGGACTCTGTATTGTAAACATTTACTACGATAAACACGAAAATAAAGACTTAATTTCTATTTATTAATAGGTTACCTTACCCTCTAATACTTGAAAAATTCCTGTAACAGTAAACACTGTAAACAGTAAATTGGTATAGGACCAATTTATAGTTACCGTACTTCTCTATATACGTTTACTTTATATACGGTTCTGTATTAGTAGAGTGAAAAGGACATCGTCTACTTAAGGACCTGATGAAAGTACGTAGATAAAAGATGAATCTTAAGAGACTCTACTCTACTATACGATCATCGATTCTATTTTTTATATATTTTATATGTAGGTCTCATATGTTCATATACAAATTGTTGAACGAAAGTCCCGTTTTACGAGACTAAACATCGTAAAGAATTAAAGCATTATATTTATGGGTACCACCGACTAAGATTCGGTGGTTATATTGTACTTCGTGTTCGACCTTAGTTCTAACGGTCCCGTTTATAGTTATTGAAGTCTATACATCTATGGTGGTCGTAATACCGTCTTTCGCTTCTTCTTGATTTCCCGGAGAACTACTTTGCCTTTCTCACAGTCCTTCGTAAATTGTCCTCCGAAGGACACACGACAAAACCTAGACAGTACTTAGAAGACAGGGAATAATTAAGGACTTATAAGTCCTTAATTCACCTCATCGTTTGATGAGGGCCCCCGACTTCTTACGTACGTAAAGGAAGCAATCAAAAAGGTATACCATTATTCATTGACGCTACCGTGGGGTGAGGTCATGAGAACGGACCTTTTGGGATACCTGCCTCCTCGGACCATCCGACGTCAGGTACCCCAACACTTCTCAGCCTGTGCTGACTCACTGAAGTGAAAGTGAAAAGTGAACGTACGTAACCTTTTCCTTTACCGTTGGGTGAGGTCACAAGAACGGACCTCTTAGGCCCCTACCCCCTCGGACCACCCGACGGCAAATACCCCAGTGTGTCTCAGCCTGTGTTGACTTCACTGATTCGTTTGAATCGTTTCGTTTATTCATTGATAAATGCTGGGCGAAGGAAATATACTTGGTATACCATTTTCACTAGTAAATGTTGGGAGAGAGAAACTATACCTACCGGAATACAAAGGAACTATTAAACATTCAGACCCGAAAACTAAAATAGAAACGATCGATGGAACATTACCGTGGGGTGAGGTCGTGAGAACGGACCTTTTAGGGTACCTACCTCCTCGGACCACCCGGCGTCAGGACCCCAGTGATTCTCAGCCTGTGCTGACTTTGCTGAATCCTCGTCATCGTCGTCATCGTTGTCGATGGAACATTCTGTCATATATATGGGTGTAATACAACTTATTTTGTGTAAACGAGGTAGTTTCGAACCCAGGGGTACAGAAAGAGAGAGAGAGAGTCCAATTAAGAAACCGTGTGTCTTCGGGTGACTCGAGTAAAAGAACGAGCCCGAAGATTCTGGGAAAAGTCTTCCACGTGACACGGAAGTGGGGGAGCTCTCCGACGGACCACGGATGCATATCGTCACGTTCGGAACACAGTTTCCGAAATAACCAAAAGACGTATTTGGTTCCTTATAGTCGGAGAAAGAGAAAATGAAAGAATAGTAGCTGAGGTATGGTGGTCCAAGGCGAGGTAATTTCCTGGAGTTGTTTTCTTCTCTCACTTTTTCAACCAAATTTTGAGTTGTAAGTCTTTTGATTCTAGTACCGTAGACCAGGGTAATGAAGTACCGTTTATCTACCCCTTTGTCACCTTTGCCACTGTCTGAAATAAAAAACCTGAGGTTTTAGTGACGTCTACCACTGACATCGGTACTTTAATTTTCTACGAACGAGGAACCTTCTTTTCAATACTGGTTGGATCTGTCGTATAATTTTTCGTCTCTGTAATAAAACGGTTGTTTCCAGACGGATCAGTTTCGATACCAAAAAGGTCATCAGTACATTCCTACCCTCTCAACCTGATATTTCCTTTGACTCTCGGTTTCTTAACTACGAAAACTTGACACCATAACTTCTTTTGAGAACTCTCAGGTAACTTGACATTCCTCTAGGTTGGTCAGGTAGGATTTCCTTTAGTCAGGACTTATAAGTGACCTTCTTGACTACGATTTCGACTTTGCGGTTATGAAACAGGTGGACTAGTTTCTTGACTGAGTAAACTTTTCTGGGACTACGACCCTTTCTGACTTCCGTCTTCTTCCCCTATTGTCCTACTCTATCAACCTACCGTAGTGACTGAGTTACCTGTACTCGAACTCATTTAAGGTCCTCAACCACTACCTGTACCTCCGGACCGTACGACGTCAGGTTTCACAACGTTTCTCAGTATATTCTGACTTGCTGACTTGACTGACTGACTAACTTATATTGTAATGTCTTAAGTTTTGACCTTTTTCTATGTGTCTCATGACTCGACTCCAGGGACACGATATGTCGACGAAGGACGATCGATACATAAAATGTGTATAATAACAAGTCAACGAGTCAGTACAGACTGAGAAACTTTAGGGTACCTGACGTCATACGGTCCGAAGGGGTAGTACATGTATTTGTAATATATCTTTACCATCATATATATGTGATAGTAAAATATGTAATAGCATATCATTTTTTTATATGTGTTAACCAAAAAGTTTCGGTTTATTGAGTTCAAATCGGGTGGTTATCTTTGTAGGATTTATATAAAATTCTTAATGGGTTTCATTTTATTATTATTATTATTCGATTTGTAATTTTTTTTAGTATCCTATAGTGTTTAATGTTTCAGAATGAATTCCAGTATCGAGACTCTATTATCAAGAGTTTCACACAAGGTGGTTTTAAATCCCCAGGGTCCGAGGAAAAGTTACCCAGATGCTCTAGTTTAGTGAAGTTATTATTAAAACGTTTCGACTCTGAAGGGACCACCAAGTTACCGATTCTAAGGTACGAGGTTTACGTCCCTCCTGTCCAAGGTAGAAACCACTCCCTTGACTCAAACATTCGTGATTGATTTCTAGGACGTACGACATTGATTTTTTTTTTTTTTTGGTGGAGTGTACGATATTCCTTCTAGAACACACGACGTTGATTCTGGGCCGTACCGGTTTAATTTTTTTTTATGTGTATATATAAATTTATAATTTTTTTAATTACTAAAACGTTACGGCAAACAAAAAACTACCGAAGGGTCCACCACGTTACATTTCTTATGCGAATGGTTACGTCCTCTGTGTTCTCTGCGTTTAAACTAGGGACCCAATTCTTCTAGGAGACCTCCTCATTTAGAGTTGGACTAGGTCATAAGAACGGACCCTTTTAGGGTACTTTTCTCCTCGGAACACCCGATGTCAAGTACACCCGCCCTTCTCAACCTGTACTGACTCGTTGACTCGTGCGTGTGCGTGTGTAAACAAAAAATAACACATCTGTAAACTCACCACTAAATCAGTGACTCAGTACAAGCTGAGAACTCTTTAGCACCTGACATTGAACGGTCCGAGGAGACAGGTACCCTAAAGGACCCGTTCTTATGACCTCAACCAACGGTAAAAGAAGAGGTCCCTTTGAAGGACTGAGTCCTTAGCTTGGATCAGAGAACGTAATGTCCGTTTAAGAAATGACTGAATTGTATCGTTACCATATACACATATATATATGTATATATGTGTGTGTAAGTTTTCGTCTCTGTAATGAAACGGTTGATTCCAGACAGATCAGTTCCGATACCGAAAAGGACACCAGTACATACCTACACTCTCAACCTGACACTTCTTCCGACTCGAGACTTCTTAACTACGAAAACTTGACACCACAACCTCTTCTGATAACTCTCAGGGAACCTGACGTTCCTCTAGGTTGGTCAGGTAAGACTTCCTCTAGTTGGGACCCTAAAGAAACCTTCCTTACTACGATTTCGACTTCGAGGTCATGAAACCGGTGGAGTACGCTTCTCAACTGAGTAACCTTTTCTGAGACTACGACCCTCCCTAACCCCCGTCCTCCTCTTCCCCTGCTGGTTCCTACTCTACCGACCTACCGTAGTGCCTGAGCTACCTACACTCAGACTCACTTGAGGCCCTCTACCACTACCTGTCCCTCCGGACCGCGCGACGATAAGTACCCCAGCGGTTCTTGACCTGTGCTGACTCGCTGACTTGACTTGACTATCTGTGTGTATGTGTGTGTGTGTGTGTGTGTGTGTATGTATATATATTTATATGTACATGTATATGTGTGTATATATATGAAAAAAAAGACTGTCCTAAAAATTTAATTTAATTTTTATAATGGAGTATATGTCTTATATTTTGAAAGGTAAACCTTTACCTTAAGGTGAATTTGTGTCCTTTCCAATTACAGTATATAGGATCCGTGTAAATAGGGAGTACTTGATAAATTAAGTTTATTGATAGAAAGTTCTGCACTTAATCGATGTACTGAGGAAACTGTTGTCTCAGTTTCGCAGGTTTGTTGTTTAGAAAAGATAAGTCCTGGTTCCGGATTCTGTCTCTGTGTGGGTAAAATAATAAAAGGAAGATGGGTGGGGGTGACGTTAATATAGTTTCAAAGTTTTGTGATTCATTAGGTCAAACTTCTAGAGACGTGGTGAGAGACTATCTTGAAATGACTATATTTCAATCTATGAGGTTTTGGTCCCTTCGTACCGACTATCATGTAGAAGACTATTTGAAGTATTTCGTCGGTTAAATACGTGACCAAAAGAAGTGTGTATATAGTATGATACACCTCTAAAGTAATTCACCGGGATGAGAAAAGACCCATGGTATGACCTGGTGTGAGATTATTTTAATAAAGTGTAGACGATCTATTTAGAATTTAAAAATAATTAAACCTGATATTGTAAGTCGTTGAAGTAGTGATTGTCCATTAAATGTCGTTCATTTTGTTAACCACGACATTGTGACGAGTTCCGAGATCGTGATCTAACTTACTAGTCAAACACAAAAAATTACGGTCATTAAAAACATATAAAATTCCTTGATACAGTTATAAACCTTCTAGTCATATTACATCCTTTGGTGACTAAAGGTTTACCGTTCAATTATAACAATGTTTTATTATGTATCCATTCTCTCGGTAAGTTTTACATTGTCTCATTATTTACAAGTGTTTCTTACTTTTCAAATGATTATACCTTAGTCTAAGGTATGACGTTGATTTGAAATTCTTTAAAGATGACCAATTCAAAACCACATAATAGATTCCTCGTATGAATGATAATAGACTTATAAAAATTAAAAAAACTGGTTTTCTTGTGTTCGATGTTAAACTTGTGTCTTGTCAATTTTCTTAAATTGACAGAAGATAATAGTAAAGGTCAAAATAACTCTTAGTTAACTGTATGTCGTAATATGTTCAAATTCCACATGTCATATTAATAAACGGAATGAATGGAGTACCTTTACTAATGTTTATCAAATCACTTGTAGGTAGTAGAATACATCTTTGTTGTATTTTCTTTATCTTTTTTACAAAAAGGAACACTACTCTTGAGTCCTAAATGAGATAATTGTGAAAGTAGATATTATGTATCATCACAATCAATGTAAATGATACGACATGTAACGCAGGGATCATAAATAGAATACTGATCTTCAAACATGGAAAACTGACGGAAGTAGGTTAAATAGGAGGGTGACAGAGGGTGCAGACCACTGGACTAGAGAAAAGATACTTAATCTGTCACACAAACAAAAAACTTCATTTTATCCAGATACTGAGATACAATCAAGGATCATGCATTGTGTTAATAAATCATAAAATATGTAAAGTTTTACTAGTGGTATTCCACAGATCAATGGTAAACAGTGGTAGTTAGTATAATGTATTAATAACTAATATAAAGGATGTGACTCGTAAAGTATGGTACTAAAGTGAATGAAACATTGACTTTCGAATTGGAGAATTAGAGGTAGTAAATAAGGAGGGGAAGTTGATGAGAGGAGGACGTACCGGTGGTGGACGAAGAGACATAGATTCTGAGAAGACAAATCAATATAAACAAGTAAACAAGACGAAAAATTTAATATGTATATTCACTTTATGCTATAAACAGAAAGAGACAGACTATATAAAGTGAATCGTATTATTGGAGATTCAGGTAGATATAACAACGTGAACGGTTTTAAAGTAAGAAAAAAACAAATACCGACTCGTTATGAGGTAACATATATATGTATGTATGTATCTATGTATGTATATGTATATATTATATATATATACTCACTTCAGCGAGTCAGCACAGGTTGAGAAACGCTGGGGTACCTGACATCGGATGGTCCGAGGAGACAGGTACCCTAAAAGGTCCGTTATCAGGACCTCACCTAACGGTAAAGGAAGAGGATATATATATATATATATATATATGTGTGTGTGTTATATATATATGATATATATATATATACATATGTGGTGTAGAAATTAGGTAAGTAGAAAACGACCCGTGAATCCAACGAATATATAGAACCAATAACAGTTACTACAACGTTATTTAAATCCTCGTATATATACAGAAGTATAGTTACCAAAACAAAAGAAACCTATTTATGAGTCCTCACCTTAATGACCGAGTATGTCGGTAGGATTAAAGGGAGAAAAACTCCTTAGAGGGACGACAGAAGGTATTACCGGCATGACTAAGTGTAAGTACGGTTGTCACGTGCTCCTAAGGAACAAGAGGTGTAGTAGTGATTGTAAACACTAAACAACAGAAAAATTATTACTCGTAAAACTGTTCACATTCCACTATCTAATACCGAAACTAAACGTAAAGGGATTATTAATCGTCATGACGTGTAGGAAAGTTCACGGACAACCGGTAGACATACAGAAAAAACCTTTTTACGGATAAAAAGTCTAGGAGACGGGTAAAAATTTAACAAAGTAAAAACCATAACTCAACATACTTAAAAACATATAAAACCTGTAAATGACAGACAGAACGTCATATTCTATATATATATTTAGAAAAACAAACGTTTATAAAGGAAGGTAAGTCTCCCATCGGAAAAAAAAGAAAAAAGAGGAAGTGACACGTTTTCGAAAAATCAAATTACACCGGGGTATGTAATTAAAAACGAATGCAACGGAAACGAACTTCACTATGTAGGTTTTTTAATAATGATTCTGGTTACAGTTTCTCGTATGATACAAAAGAAGATCTTCAAAATACTACAGTCCAGAACGTAAATTCAGAAATTTAGTAAAACTCAAACAAAAACATATACAATACTCTATCATTGACAGAAGATAATTTAGTGTGAAATCTTGTTAATTATTTTTATATTTTGTTACGTTAATAAAAATCATAAAGAACAAAACCTTTTATATATAAAAAAAATAATTTTTACGGAATTGTACATCACCCAAATAAAAACACTGAAAGTTTATTTATATTAAAAAAATTCAAAAATTCACAGGTAAAATTAATATATATATACCATATATGTATATATAGTGGATATGTCTTCGTGAAACATCAAGAGTTGTTAGAAATTCTCATAGTTACACGGGACTTTGGTTTACAACCTTTTGGTAGCAAGATTCTTTTCTTATATAGTTTTCATGGACAATCAAAATATTATGTGTGTGTGTGTGTGTGTGTGTGTGTGTGTGTGGTATCTTTATTGAAATCTCCGGAGTATATACCAAACTTGCTGATTTTGTTTGTAAGATCCATTCTGAACAAAAAGAGTTCTTTAATCCATAATTTTAATACACTTGTACTTAAATTTAGTCTCAAGATTTAAAGTGGGTGAAAATGACAAACCGTTATTAACTGAAGATTAGACAATTGATACAGAATAAACATTGAATCCGTTCAATAATTGATAAAAATTTGGAGTCGAAAGAGTACAAATTTTAGAGGACTTCTTTGTCGATGCCAACGACATGACTAATTTACTCCTTCCACAGATAGAAAATTGTATGTAACCAACTTGATAAAAATAATAAAAGGAAAATACTGGAATGATTAAAAATAACAACAATGTTGTCAAAGAAACCTTCACCAGGACATCGAATTAAATAGGTAATGGGTGTTACCTCTTATGTTGGAAGGGTTCCATCTTATAAGGTACGACATACCTTTAAAAACATAACAAATGGTTACAAGGAGACTCGAAAGTTTAAAGGGAATTTCGGTTTTAAGAAAAGACTTTTTTCATATAATCTCAGTATATCTGAATAAGAATTTATAACAAAACAGTGTAAAAAATTTATATTTAAATAAATAAAATTAACCTCCAATTAATGAAATGTTATAACATAACCAAAACTGTATGTAGTTGTACTTAGGCGGTGTCCATATGTACACAAGGGGTAGAACTTGGGGGGAGGGAGGAAGGAGGGACATGGTAGGGAGACCCAGTAGGGTCACGTGGTCGGGGTTCGTAGGTCAAAGTACGTAGGTTGGACCTTACCGCTAAGTAAAGGATATACTATAATATGTACAAAGTTACGGTAAGAGGGTTTAGTAGGGTGGGAGAGGGAGAGGGTGTCTCAGGGTTTCTGATACGATATGTAGACACAGAGAAAACGACAGAGCGTATGTCCCAATAGTAATGGTAGAAAGACGACGACGATTCAGTGAAGTCAGCACAGGCTGAGACACGCTGGGGTATCTACCGTCGGGTGGTCTGAAGGGGTAGGGACCCTAAGAGGTCCGTTCTTGTGACCTCACCCAACGGTAAAAGAGATTTAAGGTATATATACGTAATCATATGACATAACCACAAAAAAGAAGACCGAATGAAGTGACACATATTATCCGAGGTCAAAGTAGGTGGAGTAATCTTGACTAAGTTTACATAAGAAAAATTACCGACGTATGTAAAATACAACAGTAATCATTTGGTGATTTTACAGTCAATGAAGTAGATATTTTACCTGTATTAAACACTTTGTCTAGCGGTCAGGTCCAAGCTACGTACTCTATCCCACGAGTCCCGACCACGTGACCCTACTGGGACTCCCTACCCTACCCCTCCCTCCACCCTCCCCCCAAGTCCTACCCCTTGTGTATATGTGGGTACCGACTAAGTCCAGTTACATACCGTTTTGGGTGATGTTATGACATTTCATTAATCGGAGGTTAATTTTATTTAAATTTTCTTATTTTAAAATTTTTACCTGTATTAATATGAAAGAGGAAAGTCTCAGTATAACTTTATATCTTCTTTGTTACATACAATTGGTGTATTACTACGTACCGGTAAGTATGTTAATATCGGATCATGTCCGAAGGGATCACCGAGTTTGCTATCTCGTAGACAGACGTTACGTCCTCTGGTCCAAACTAGGGACCCAACCCTTCTAGGGGATCTCTTCCTTGACCGTCGGGTGAGGTCATAAGAACGAACCTTTTAGGGTACCTGGGCCTAGGACCATCCGATGGTAGGTATCCCAGCGTCTCAGTCCGTGCTGACTCGTTGAAGTGAAAAGTGTCTGAAATATACCTCTTACAGAATCCTCGATTTACCCGTTAACACTTTCTCTGTATACGCACGGACCGTGAGTCTTAAAACCCCGGTGTGTCATAAAATATATTCACCCTTCTTAGGATACACGAAAACAAATGTCGAAAGGTTGACTCACGTTCATGACCCTTTTTGGTAAGTACGTAAAATGTAACTCTGTGAACGACGAAGGGTATAATACGACTATATCTCACTTTTTAGGTGTAAAGGAACGAAAAGAACCTCTGACGAAAATGGTCAGTGATAAGAGGTGGATTATAAGAAAGTGGATATGACGTTTTTTCCTCCTGGTTGTTTTCTTAGGTGAGACCTTATCTTCTTGAAAAGAAGGACTTCTTGGTCTTAAAAAAAGGACACCATCATACGTCCAGTTTCTGTGACGTTTATCTTCACGGTTAACAGAAAGTAATCTGTACGTTCGTTAGTTACGTTTCTGTCAAAAATTTAGGATTAGGATAGGGGTCCTCAAACAACGGTGACCGTGTGTGACTATCTGTTTCCGAGATTTCTCCATTAATTGTCTATTAATTTATAAATATGAAACATATTCTTTCCCGGATTTCACGAAACCACCCTCCCCTCTAAGTCCTAAATGACTGAATGAAACGTATCTCTATGTTAACTGTATCAGTTTCTCACTCTCATTAATTGTCTTAGGACAGAGGTCTAAAACCAGGGACTAGGAGTTCTTACAGTTAATAAAAATAGAAGAGGAGACATAAATTCCTTTTTTGCATAATCCACAGACAAAATACAAAGATACCCTGTTTTTCTACCCAATTATTTATTAGAATAAATGTCCTCAAACATGAGATTACCCTATTTTCTTTTATAAAGAATTGTGTTTTTAATATATTTGAAGTTTAATTTCGTAGGCGATTAAAATGACTTTGTCAGCATAAGTAAACAAACACGTGACAGATACCGACGAAAGTGTGATGGTGATTACTCCACTTATCAACGTTATTTCTGGTATACCTGACGTTTAGGATTTATATTTTTATAAATCATAGACCGGGAAATGTCCTTTTCAAACGATTGGAGATGAAATTTCTCTAATACGTTCGTAAATTACAAAGAACTTTATACCTCTATTGCTCTTGACCCTATTACTACCACGTCTCCTCCTCGGACGCCTAGTACTAGAACAATGAAACTTAAAAAAAGATGGACTGAGGTCCGAATCTGGTAAAGAACCGTCCTGTTGAAGTCATTTTTCATATGGGTTAGTAGATCTATCACTAAGATAGGGAATGTCAAGATCTTTCCGTTGGCAAGGAGTAAGTCTCATTAGAGATTACAAAATTCTACAATACAGAATCAAACTTTTCTGTTTTACAATCCTATGACTTTCTCCATGAGGGGTCCAGTCATCCATGGGTTATACGATGACCTCCAGTCACCTCTTTATTGAGGTCTTTCTTACTTCCCTACCTCGGTTTCGTTTTTGTTAAGGGTCAACACCTATACTGACCACTATCTCCGTTCCAGGCTACGACATTTCTCGTTATAACTTATCCTTGGACCTTATAGTCCAGGTACTTAGTTCCGTTTAAACTCCACCGGTTTGTCCTCTACCGTTCTCACTTGTAGCTATAAGATGCTTAGTCGCTTGATTTTACCTGACCTTACCCACTTAAATTAAGTCTACTGGTAATATAGATGATGACACCCGTCCTTAGTGAATCTTCTTTACCTCATCGGTAGTACCAGTTGTTTTCAGACTTTACGGTATGAACCTACGTTAGAGTTTTTGTTGTCTTACTAGAGACAAGTAAAGGTTCCGTTGGGTAAGTTATAGTGTCAATAGGTTCAGATACGGGGTTGGTCATTACGACTTCTTCGACTTCAACTTGCCAAGATACTTCTGGATGTTCTGGAAAATCTTGATTGTGGTTACTTCCTACAGGAAAAGTAATATTCCCTGATCTTACGTTTTCATCCTTCAGTTCTTTGTGGACCTCATTGTCCGTTTAAACCGGAACCTTACGCCTTACTTCGTCCCGTTTCTGATTATCTCAAAACGGTTCTTTTACGTGACCAGTATCGTTTGTGGGAGAAGGTTGTTGTGTTGTCCTCTGAGATGTGTACCTGTAGTGGTCTGCCAGTTGTGGTTTTAGTCTAACTAATATAAGAAACGTCGGTTTCTACCTCTTCGAGATATGTCAGTCGTTTTTTTGTTCTGGTCCTCAACTGACACCGAGTCTAGTACTTGAGGAATAATGGGTTAAGTCTGAGTTTAACTTCTTTCATCCCTTTTGGCGATCTGGTAAGTCCATACTGGATTTAGTTTGGGGAATATTAATATGTGACCTTCACTCTTCATCTAAATTCCCGGATCTAGACTATCTATCTCACGGACTACTTGATACTTTACTCCAAGCACTGTAACATGTCCTCTGTCCCTAGTTCTGATAGGAGTACCTTTTCTTTACTTTTTTTCGTTTTACCGACAGACCCCTCCGGAATGTTTTCGACACTTTTCTTCTCTCCTCTTTTCGTTTCCTCTTTTCCTTTCTATATTCGTAGACTTACGTCTCAAGGTCTCTTTTCGTTCTCTATTCTTTCGGAAGAAGTCACTAGTTACGTTTCTTTATCTCCTTTTGTTGTCTTACCCTTTCTGATCTCGAGAGAAGTTTTTTTAATCTCTATGGTTCCCTTGTAAAGTACGTTTCTACCCAAGTTATTTCCTGTTTTTACCAGACCTGTATTGTCTTCGTCTTCTATAATTCTTCTCCACCGTTCTTATGTGTCTTGACATTTTTTTTCTAAAAGTACTGGGTCTTTTAGTACTACCACACTAGTGATTGGATCTCGGTCTGTAGGACCTTACACTTCAGTTCACCCGGATCTTTCGTAGTGATACTTGTTTTGATCACCTCCACTACCTTAAGGTCAACTAGACAAAGTTTAGGACTTTCTACTACGATACTTTCACGACGTGAGTTATACGGTCGTTTAAACCTTTTGAGTCGTCACCGGTACCCTGACCTTTTCCAGTCAAAAGTAAGGTTAGAGTTTCTTTCCGTTACGGTTTCTTACGAGTTTGATGGTGTGTTAACGTAAGTAGAATGTGTGGTCATTTCATTACGAGTTTTAAGAGGTTCAGTCCGAAGTCGTTATGCACTTGGCACCTGAAAGACTACAAGTTCGACCAAAATCTTTTCCGTCTCCTTGGTCTCTAGTTTAACGGTTGTAGGTGACCTAGTACCTTTTTCGTTCTCTCAAAGTCTTTTTGTAGATAAAGAAATAACTGACGGTTTCGGAAACTGACACACCTAGTGTTATTTGACACCTTTTAAGACTTTCTCAACCCTTATGGTCTGGTGGACTAGACGGAGAACTCTGTAGACATACGTCCAGTCCTTCGTTGTCAATCTTGACCTGTACCTTGTTGGCTGTCCAAGGTTTATCCTTTTCCTCATACAGTTCCGACATATAGCAGTGGGACGAATAAATTGAAGATACGTGTCATGTAGTACTCTTTACGACCCGACCTTCTCGTGTTCGACCTTAGTTCTAACGGCCCTCTTTAGAGTTAGTGGAGACTAAACGTCTGCTGTGGTGGGAATACCATCTTTCACTTCTCCTTGATGTTTCGGAGAACTCCTTTCATTTTCTCCTCTCACTTTTTCAACCGTCTTTCGAGTTGTAAGTCTTTTACTTCTAGTACCGTAGGTCAGGGTAGTGAAGTACCCTTTATCTACCCCTTTGTCACCTTTGACACCGTCTGAAATAAAAACCTCGAGGTTTTAGTGACCTCTACCACTAACGTCGGTACTTTAATTTTCTACGAATGAGGAACCTTCTTTTCAATACTGATTCGATCTATCGTATAACTTTTCGTCTCTGTAATGAACGACTGATTACAGACAGATCGGTTCCGGTACCAAAAAGGTCATCAGTACATTCCTACACTCTCAACCTGACACTACTTCCGACTCGTGACTTCTTAACTACGAAAACTTGACACCACAACCTCTTTTGAGAACTCTCAGCGAACCTGACGTTCCTCTAGGTTGGTCAGATGAGACTTCCTCTAGTTGGGACCCTAAAGAAACCTTCCTTACTACGATTTCGACTTTGAGGTCATGAAACCGGTGGAGTACACTTCTCAACTGAGTAACCTTTTCTGAGACTACGACCCTCCCTAACCCCTGTCCTCCTCTTCCCCTGCTGGCTCCTACTCTACCGACCTACCGTAGTGACTGAGCTACCTGCGCTCAGACCCACTTGAGGCCCTCAACCACTACCTGTCCCTCCGGACCGTACGACGCTAAGTACCCCAGCGTTTCTCAGCCTGTGCTGACTCCCTGACTTGACTTGACTTGACCCACTCAGACCATCTGTAACAACGAGTGTGTCGGTTGTGAGAATGAAAGGGTGGGAGGGAAAGAATGATACACGATTTTTGATTCAACGAAACCAGTACAGTCTGAGAAACGCTGGGGTATCTTACATCGGACGGTCTGAGGAGACAGGTACCATAAGAAGTCCGTTCTTATGACCTCACCCGACGGTACAGGAGGACACCCCCTAGAAAGGTTGGGTCCCTAACTTGGGTCCAGAGGGAGTAACGTCCGTCTAAGAAATGGTAGACACGGTGGTCCCTTCGGGGTTAAGAATGATACTCTTATCGTTAAAACAAGTTCAAAGTCGTAATATGTTGGAGTCCATATCTTGTCCGAATTAGATTAGATTAGTCGGACGAAGTTGAGGAAAATAATTAACCATCCAAACCATAGTCAGTGAGTCAACACAGGTTGACAAACGTTTGGGTACCTGACGTCGTGTGTTCCCGAGGGACAGGTAGTGGTTGAGGGTCTCGAATGAGTTTGAGTACAGGTAACTCAGTCACTACGGTAGGTTGGTAGAGTAGGACAGCAGGGGAAGAGGACGAAAGTTAGAAAGGGTCGTAGTTCCAGGAAAGGTTACTCAGTCGAGAAGCGTTCTCCACCGGTTTCATAACCTCAAAGTCGTAATTGTAGTCAGGAAGGTTACTTATAAGTCTTGACTAAAGGAAATCCTACCTGACCAACCTAGAGGAACGTCAGGTCCCCTGAGAGCTCAGAAGAGGTTGTGGTGTCAAGTTTTCGTAGTTAAGAAATCGAGAGTCGAAAGAAATACCAGGTTGAGAGTGTGGATGTGTACTGATGACCTTTTTGGTGTCGGAATTGATCTGTCTGGAAATAACCGTTTCATTACAAAGACGAAAAATTAAACGACAGATCCAAGTAGTATTGAAAAGAAGATTCCTGGTTGACAGAATTAAAGTACTGACGTCAGTGGTAGACGTCACTAAAACCTCGGGGGTGTTTATTTCAGACTGTGACAAAGAGGTAGATAAACGGTACTTCACTACCCTGACCTACGGTACTAGAAACAAAAGACTTACAACTAGAAATTCGGTTGAAAAAGTCTGAGGAGAAAGTGAAAGTAGTTCTCCGAGAAATCAAGAAGTGAAAGAAGGTATTCCCACCGCAGTAGACGTACCGAACCCATATAATACACCGTTAAGAGAATTTTTGTATACACTTTAGTATAGACGATCCCTCTCTATGAAGGAACAAAAAGTGATTACAAAAGTTTTGTTTTTCGTTGATGTAGACTTGTAATATTGACAAATACTTTATACGAGGAGGGGTGTAGTCACGAGAGGTTTCACATCGTATCTTAACTCTCCTTCACTTCAACAAATCCATTCTTTTTTCTATTGAAGAAATTTCACTGTTTAGGAAGAGTTCATCATCACAATGTCTAAGGACGTGAATTTTGGACTTTGAAGTCTCACCACAGTTTCTAGGTGGAGGATCACAAAGAAACACGGGATTAAACACTAAGATTTTAGTGTGTTTTAAATCACACCGTAAGTGTCACCAACATGTACCTTCGACTTCTAGTGACATGTGATAATTTGTTAAAGATGTAAAAAGGTTTTACACATGTAGGTTTAGATATGTATGGTATGGACTTCGTACTATAAATATAACCGTTTACTTATAATTAAGTTACGACTCACACTTTTGAAAATAAAATATATTCCTCATTATTTAAAATTAATTTACCAATTCTTAATTTATTTTATCGTAATAATGTCAGTAAATTATACAAAATTTTAAATAAAATTTACAATAAACATAAATCGGAAAACATAAGTGATCTATAAGAACTTTTGAATCTGTTATTATTGAAAAGTATTTTATGTAAATTTCTCAATATATTTATGAAATGAGTATAAATTAAATATAAATATTATATGTGAGTGTGAAATATATAACTCATGTCAACGTAAAATAAAATGAAAATATTTAAAAGATACCTCTATTACTTTCCTAATACTGATGAGATATGAACAGTGACTCGGAGTTTTTAGGAATGGGTAGTTAGTAGTGAGTAAGAGGTTATAAAGACTTTGTTTATGTTTAGTATAGGAAAGTGGTTAATTATAAAGTCAAACATTATAAGTCAAGCCAAGTCAGCGAGTCAGTACACCATGAACGTAGTAAGACAAAGAGGACGATCCACTGTAGTTATCAAGTTAAACCTTTGAATATGCGATCCTTAAGGGAGGTCAGTAAGACACAAACACAGAG
The DNA here is from genome assembly GCA_006410555.1 of Capra ibex. Lineage (NCBI taxonomy): Eukaryota > Metazoa > Chordata > Mammalia > Artiodactyla > Bovidae > Capra > Capra ibex. Next base: position 12,500,010 of record SJYO01038983.1, on the reverse strand, counting down.
TAATCCGTAATCAGAACGGTCTCATTACGGGTATTAGTATTGTTATTTCACTGTTCTTTGTAAAAGTTGTAGAATAAACACCTCCCGAGAAAAGTATATACCGTCCCGTTAAATTATTCACTAGTCACATATATAAGAAATAATGATACATTCTTAGTTTTTCTTATTTAATTTACAGAAAGAGACACAAAATAATGATCAGATGGTGAGATGGTTGAAAAAGTCTTTTCAAACCCAGGACGTTGTAGATCAAACAGAAAGGGGGTTACTTTTTATTTATGGTTATATGGTTTTAAGTATTGTATTCTTGTGATCGACACCAAAAAAGAAAGAAAAGAAACAAAACCTCCTTACCGATTACTACCACTCCCCTCCTTTCTTCATCATAGAGTCTGTAATACTCACCTCTTCATCTCTACCGACTCAATAAGAGAATACACTTTTTGTGTGTAAAGACTCTATGTAGAGTCACTTATTATGACTGGACATAGGGTGAAACTGACGTAACATTTACCACTTATTCCAGAGACGAACGTCCGTACAGACCCAATTCTTAAGACAGGGAAGATCAATACCGGAACCTTTGAAGATTCGTTACTGTAAAAATGAAGGTACTTCTCTATATTGGGATTTTTGTGTGGGTAACTTTTCCGAATATAGAGATTAAGAGATGAAACCCCCAACACGAGAAGAATCTCTTTCAAAACGACCAAGGGATCCGTGAGAAACGACCATATGCGTCCTAAAGTAGTAGGTCCCTACGGTACTAGATTTCGGTTCACAAGATTGAGTCAAAGAAAGATCTTTGTTTCCATTATAATACCAAAATAGAAAACGAAAAAGTTACAATAACGGTTTTCACACGTCCTTAAGACCGACTCTTTTCCACACATTAAATACTCGGAGAGACTTAGTGTTGTCATAAATAAGTGGTTATATTATAAAAAATAAATAATTCAATGATGATATATGTTCCCTGAAGAGATTCACGATTGTCAAGGGAAAGGTTGTATATCGAAATTTTCTTGACGCACCCAATGAAAAGGTACTATTTACTCGGTCTAACTTTTCCTATTCCCGACTATATGACTACATAGAAATGTTACAAAAGGAGTAAGTAATGAAATATTTAACATACGAAAAATTTGGTAATTAACTTCTTCCAAAATATTGTTTATACATAACTTACTTACTTATTCAATTATTCACAAACCTCACCCTGTCTTTACATCCCATGTTATCAGAGGTGAATAACACTCGATGATCTAGGGACCGTCTACTGACTTTGGTGTTTATGCTTCTGAAAGTTCGGGATCCATATATGATACGAAAAGGGACAAAACGGGGGTTTGATTGTACTCGAATTTCATACGAAGTTCCTATACAACCTGTTCCTACTAAGTACAGACTTCACTCTACCTCGACTCCCATCTCCGACCGACTCTAAAGTACCACGATGAGTTTTGTCGGTGTTAAATTTTGAGTACTTAACAAATAAAATCTTTAAATGGTAAATTATAAAAATCTGTTCTCAACTGACTCATTGACTTTAGTACCTTTTGTTTGGTACCTATTCACCCTTGATGACGCTAGTTTGAAGAAAGTGTCCTCTCAGAACTCAGGAGAGACACTTCCGTCTCTCTGTTTTAAGTTTCGGAGTCGACCCAGTGAATGGTCATTAACCTGGAAGAGACGTGTTCATACATTAGAGACATTCGGAGTTGAAATTATAGACATTGTACCCCCTTTGTCATATATCGAATCTCGTAATAACATTGAAAGTATTTATTGTACTTTGAGAACCTCGTATCGTCCGTGACCCCGTGGTTTAGTCTCGATAAACTATTCTGACAAAAACTCAATTCGAGTTTGGTTTACGTAAGTGAACCAAGTTATGTTGTACGGAGAATAAACTTTGAAGTGCGACACTTCTGTGTCCCCTTCTCTGTCATTTACATTATAAATAGTGAGTGTAGTCATCAGACCCTGGCTAGTTTTCTTTATGTAAATGGTCAACAGATTTTTCGTCTCAAAGTAGGGGCAAGGAACTCTTACGTCGGACTTTCCTTCTTTTGTAGAATTCGGACTTAGGTTAGTCTCGAGTAATTAAAACACTGTTGTCTTGACAAATGAAACTTCGGTCTCTTTTACTTTTATAATTGTGTCCCTCTGTTTATCCATAGACGTTTTCTTAATTAACTAGAGTCTTTTCTTATTCCCACTAAATCACTAATCCGAAGACATTTTCAAGTCGTCAAAAATACGTCACTGTGGTGATCTTATTTGAACCGAAAGTAAAATGAAGATATCGTATTCGTCAATGTGTTTTATTATTGTACCTCGTTTTTATTTTCACCCCTGTTCCTTAAACGTCTTTCTAAGAAGTCAACTACTTTGTTACGTAGTCTTTTGTAAATTCTTAAATTAGACCTTGTCAGTTGACCCCCTCTGTGTAACTAGTTGGGATAGATCTCTCTCCTTAGGTCTTGTGGATAATTGACATACCCCTACCCCCGCTCCGTTGTAAGAGATCTTCCCCCTCTTTTCAGTATCATTTTTTATATCCGTCTTCTCGTCTCTTACGTTTATCTATACCCCAACTGAGTTGAGTATTACCTTCTCAATCTTTAGTCAATTTGTTCCGCTTAAAACCTACTTCACTTCACTTCAGCGAGTCAGCACAGGCTGAGAAACGCTGGGGCACCTGACATTGGATGGTCCGAGGAGGTAGGTACCCTAAGAGGTCCGTTCTTATGACCTCACCCAACGGTAAAGGAAGACGTCCCCTAGAAGGGCTGGGTCCCTAACTTCGGCCCAGAGGGCGGAACGTCCGTCTGCGAAATTGGGGACTCCGTGGTCCCTTCGGGGGTAAAACCTATGTCCATTATTTTTCCCTCTACTTTCATCCCTATTTATTATAAAGTTCTGATTAGAGGGATTGAGTAGGATATAAGGAGACAAGAGAAAGAGACTAGACCTAAAACCGTCCCAACTGCCTTGGTCCCTGTACAGAGATTTCGTCGTCTTATTGAAAGTCTTGAACCTTAGACTCTTCCTCGACGACACTAAAGTTTTCCCGGACACCCCTCTCACCCACCGTCGGATTTAGCGGTAGACGACAAACAAGGGGGGAGGGCGGGGAAAAAACCGAGAAAGGGGTACGAAGTCTTTGACTCGGTAAGGATCAGTTGTGGTTCACGACAAACTTTATTTCTTCCATTCGAAGCTGTGTTACATAACCGAGATTCCGAAATGGTAGATTGAAGAAAAAGTACTTTATATGCGATAACAGGTGGTCCTCAACAACGTTTATGGGATATTAGGTTTAAGTTACATTGGTTACGACTGACTTAAATAAAGTACGTAGTCAAATTATGGTAAACGTACGAGGTCCGATCCTTATTGGATTCTTAGGTCAAGAGTTTGTCAGGTCACCCTTCCTAAGACATATGCATCCATCGGTTACTGAATGGACAATCCCTACATATCTTCTCTAATTACGTGGTCTATGAACCAGATCGAACCACCAGTGTACGTAGAACAAAAGTTCTTGGGACTAAAGATTCGGAAGTTCACCTAGACGGATTCCGCAAAAGACACCAAGAGAATGTGATATCGTCTTTTCATATCTTGTGATTTTGTGTTTCATAAGGGTTTCACGTGACGGTCTTTACCGTTTTCTCTTTTTGTTTTTGAGATCTTTCAGTATCTGTTAAATTCCATGACCACGTTCTTTTCAGAGGAAATTAGTTTCGCGACATTAAGTACGTGGTATAAATATATTTTGTAAAGGTTTTTAAAATTTAATAATAAATTATTAATGATCTCAAATTCAATAACCTAAATTAACATATGAGAATATTCACATTGAAGTTCCATGAGATTTTATAAACGATGTGTTTAAACTCCTTTTATTTCTATATATAAGCTGACGTATAAATACAACATCTTATACTATCACATTGGGTATTTTTATGTTTATAAGTTCATATGTTTCCATAATGTAACCCTGTTTTAAGTCTCCCTGTTCACCTTATATTATATATATTATATATTATAATATATATTATAGTTCTTCTTTTTCTTCATTTTAGAATAGGAATATAAAAATTTTACTTAAAAGGACCAATAGTTAAGGAACATTATAAACCTAACGAAATCTATGTAAACCTCTTCCGTTACCGTTGGGTGAGGTCACAAGAACGGACCTCTTAGGGTCCCTGCCTCCTCGGACCACCCAAGACCGCAGGTACCCCAGCGTATCTCAGTCTGTTCTGACTTCGCTAAATCGTCGTCGTCGTCGTCTATATAAATTAGACACTAGTGGACTGGACGAAGGACTCTTTAGACATACGTCTTAGTTCTTCGTTGTCAATCTTGACCTGTACCTTGTTGTCTGACCAAGGTTTAACCCTATCCTCATACAATTCCGACATATAACAGTGGGACGAACAAATTGAAGATACGTCTCTTGTAGTACTCTTTACGACCTGACTACTTCGTGCTCGACCTTAGTTCTAACGACCCTCTTTATAGTTATTGGAGTCTATACGTCTACTGTGGTGGAAATACCGTCTTTCACTTCTTCTTGATTTCTCGGAGAACTACTTTCACTTTCTCCTCTCACTTTTTCAGCCACATTTCGAGTTGTAAGTCTTTTGATTCTAGCACCGTAGGTCAGGGTAGTGAAGTACCGTTTATCTACCCCTTTGTTATCTTTGTCACTCTCTAAAATAAAACCTCCCGAGGTTTTAGTGACGTCTATCACTGACGTCGGTACTTTAATTTTCTACCAACAAGGAACCTTCTTTTCGATACTGGTTGGATCCGTCGTATAATTTTGCGTCTCTGTAATGAAACGGTTGTTTCCAGGTAGATCAGTTTCTCTTACTTTCACTTTCACTTCAGCGAATAAGCACAGGCTGAGAAACGCTGGGGTACCTGACATCGGGTGGTTCGAGGAGGTAGGTACCTTAAAAGATCCGTTCTCATGACCTCACCCAACGGTAAAGGAAGAGACCCCCTAGCAGGGTTGGATCCCTAACTTGGGCCCAGAGATTAGTTTCGGTACCAAAAAGGTCATCAGTACATACCTATACTTTCAACCTGAAATTTCTTTCGACTCACGGTTTCTTGACTACGAAAACTTGACGCCAAAACTTCTTCTATAAACTCTCAGGGAACCTGACGTTTCTCTAGGTCAGGTAGGATTTCCTTCAGTCAGGACTTATAGGTGACCTTCCTGACTACGACTTCGACTTTGAGGTTATGAAACCGGTGGACTACACTTCTCGACTGAGTAACCTTTTCTACGACCCTTTCCAACTTCTTCTCTTCTCTTCCTCTACTGTCTCCTACTCTACCAACCTACCGTAGTGGTTGAATTACCTGTACTGAAACTCATTTAAGACCCTCGACCACTACCTGTCCCTACGGTCCGTTCGACGTCAGGTACCCCAGCGTTTCTCAGTCTGTGCTGACTCGTTGACTTCACTTGACTTGACTTAACTATTAATTAAGTCACTAGAATAAATGAAGATCCTCACGAACGAGAGAATCTTAAAGGAAATAGATTATTACTATCCCAACGTGACAGTAATAAACCATCTGAAAACAAATATAAGCTCAAAAATAAAGAGGTAAGTCATGAAAGTTTAGGATGTATATGAATAAAAATACGCACACACACACACAAATGTACATAAACAAATTCTAGTTCAACCGTTGGTAATATAAAATGAACCTCGTATGTCCATCCGTTAGTATAAATTGAACGAATAACTAAATTTATGTAATTTTGACATAGAATCGTACAAAACGGATAATGACAGATCGTACACTAGAAAAAACGAGGGAAAGGAACGAAAGAAAATCTACGAAAAATTAATAAGTTAAAAGGTAGAAACAAATCTTTCTATTTGTTTCTATTTGAGTAAACATTTAGAAAATCACCAATGGACTGTCAAAGTTGTACGAGGAAAGGGATAGTCCTATCAATTAAAAGAAGGATCCGTTATAGTTTCTTCAAGACCGTCCTTTAGAGGTAAATGGACCAAAGTAGTTTGATCAAAGAAAAGGAGTGAAATCGGAAATCACGATTGAGATGAAGGAGTCTCATCGGACAACATTATGTGAAAGGGAAGTTTGATTCGTGTGTTAAATTTTTTATTTATTCGGGACGTGATTAAAGGTTGACGTGATATACGAAAAGAGGTTTATAGAATAGTATTAATCATTATATAAAGAAGACCTACTATAAATTCAGAATCGAGAGGAAATCTTCAATGTATAGTACTCTACTCTGTAAAATTAACACATACACCATATAGAGACGTGGACCTAGAAACATCTGTTATTTAGTGAGTAAATGTTGTACTCAGGAAGATGGTGATTACTAAAGTTTGATACTTGATCTACGATGATTACGTATAAACCCTTCTATGCATCGTGTACTGACTTTCCCAAAAACAGTGAACGTAATCTTTAACGATCTTTCGATGATTTGTCTAGGTTTTAAGGGGAAAAATACCAGATTTAAGTAAAAACTTTTTTACGAACCGTGTACCTTATAAAATTCTATTGAATAGAATCTTATCTATATCATAACTAATAATGTGTATAAATAAAAAAAGGTTTAGTAAACTCGTAAGAAAAATGTAATTATATATACAAAAACGATTTATCCATACAGTATATTGGTCTAATAATCAAAGAACTAGGTAAACTTACTTTTAACGAAATTGATTATTGGAGTCGTATAAACCCAAGTGGTTTACTTATTTTATGTGTTGTATGTATATAGATGATGGAAACGACTTCTCTCACCAGACCGATATAAATCAATTTGTAAATCGAGTTGGACGTGTTCTAAGATCTATTCGTGTTCGAAAGGATTACATAAAGATACGTACGTATGTAGGTACGATTCAACGAAGTCAGTACAGGTTGAGACACTCTGGGATATCTGTTCGGAACACTCTGGGGTGTTCCGAGGAGACACGTACCCTAAGAGGTCCGTTCTTATAACCTCACCCAACGGTAAAGGAAGAGGTTACATAAAGATATTCAGATGGGTTTATGAGGTTACATAAAGATATTCAGTTTAGAGGGTAAATTTTATTCTGTTCCTCTCTCTCTTTTATTTGTGTCTAGTAACCATACAATGATCCGATTTCCTAAAGGACGATTCTTTAGGTTCCTAAATAGATGTAATTTTTACACTAAATAAGTTCTTTCTCTTATTAATTCGTAATCAGTTATCGATTCCGTAAAATCAACCATAGAAAGATTGTCGACTTTCACGTAATTTTCTGATTTAGGCCTGGACTCTTTTCGAAGTAATTAATTTGTTTTTAGGAAAAAGAAGTGTGACCCTTTGACAGTTTTACAAAAGATTTCACTCATAGTTTACTTTGTCTATGTGTCGATGTGTATCTTGTTGAGACTCAAGTATACCCAGGATCTTAAACCTTTGTAATCGGTAAACTACTTTAGTTTGACCCTCTTGAGGAGTCTAAGATAGTTACCGAATGTATAATAGTTTTCTTTGATTAATTCCTATCGGACAGACCTCCCGAGGGAGACACCCGTTATATTACCTGAAAACTTTTAATGAGGGACTGAAATTCCAAGAAACTGGACCTGAACCGTTTGTCCTGTTTCTGTTCACTTTAGTATTTTTGCAATTCATGTGGGACAAACCCATTATGACGTATCGATCACATGTCTCCTTCCTTTTTGTTCATACTCGACATTATCAGTCTCTTGCGACGGATCTATTTTGAGACACACACACACACACACACACACACACACACACACACAAATACGTAACTCATCCCATCTGTTACAAAAATTCCAAAATACTCACCTATTTTAACCTTTTATAACCTCCCAGTATCAAGAAAACTCCCTTATCGGATTTACTCTTAACTTTTTTTTTTTTTCTAGTCTACGTATGATCCTGATTACTCTATACATCTTATAGTCAGACTAAAGGAAGTGAGAACACCCGGTCACCTCGACTTTTCGACGTAGTCGTGGATTACTGGAAACCTTATGACGACCTTTTTATTATTACGATATTATCATTCTCTACCGGTACACATTCGGTGTGTCTACTAAATGTAAAATGTTATCGAGATTCGTACATAACAAAATCAAATGTCTACCCTTTGACTATAAATCCTTCTTATTCAACCGTCGGGTTTAGAGTATGATTATGTACCGTCTCAACCCAAAGTTAACTGAGGTTTTGATTATAAGGTACACGGACACGGTTGTATCTGTCTCAATTTCCTTCTAGTGTTTTACGGAATTAGAGACGAGAGATCCTCCCTTTTCCCTTAGTCGTAATTAACATGTAAATTTTTGCAAGTGACCTCTCCTCTAGTTCTACCACCGCATTTTCTTACACTTTGAGTGGAGGGGTGGTACTTGTGTAGATGAAGAGGAACTTGTGTAGACGTAGATGAACTTTTTGTTAGAGTGACTTTTGTTTGACCTTTGACCGTCTTTGTGAGGACATGTTGGTTTCGATCTTATTCCCAAGTGTGTCTTAGTCCATTTTTTCCTCCTCTTCATTAGTCCGACTCTAGACACGGGACCTTTCACCTGGTCTCCCTTTCCCTCTAATGTGTTCTTGTCTCTAGGAGAGACCCCCCACTGACCTAACTCGGTATCAGGACCCAAGACTGTTTCCCTTCTGTTCGGGAGAACCGACCGATCTCCCGGGCACCCTCATTCTCCTCCCGATACCCTTTCGGACCTGAGAGGAGGACTCCTTATACGTACAATGAACGAATAAGGACCTTAGCCCGTCTCTTCCGTCTAGCGTGTGCACTGACTGACCATAGGATACTGGCGGGATCGTCCGTGGTGTCGGACCCGATTCCCTTGTGAGTCGGGGCGAATAAAGTGAAGTCTCAAGATGTGACCTCACTCCCGTCTCCTTTCCGGACTCCTGACTCCTTTCTCAAGTCAGTAGTCTATGTCTCCGACGAGGTAGGATATCACCATAGACTTGTGTCACCTCCGTCAGGAATGACCATGAATGTAACCGTAAATATGTACTAGGAATATTTTATGAGTACTGAAAAAAAGTGTCTTGATCTTGTTCAGTAGGATTTAAATTTACCTTGATGTTTTCTAGGGTTTAATGGTTTCGTTAGAATTCTTTTTTTTTTTTTTTCGACCTGTACAATACGAGGGACTGAAGTCTGATATGATGTTTCTATGTCATTGACTTTGTCGTATCATGACAGTGGTTTTGTCTTTGTATTTAGTTACCTGGTCTCATCTCTCGGGTCTTTATTTAGATAAGTGGATACTAGTTAATTAGATACTGTTTCCTCCCTTCTTATCTGTCACCTCTTTTTTCAGAGAAGTTATTCACCACGACCTTTTTGACCTGTCGGTATACATTGTCTCACTTTGATCTTATAAAGGGGTATGGTAAATGTTTTTGTTTGATTTTTACCTAATGTCTAGATTTACATTCTGGACTTTAAGACTTTTAGGGTCTTTTTTTTATCTTGTCAGACTGTATTTAACATGGTTATAAAAAAACCTAGAAAGAGGACTCCGTTTTCTTTAATTTCGTTTTTCCGTTCACCCTGGATTAATTTCAGTTTTCGAGAACGTGTCGTTTCCTGTGTTATTTGTTTATTTTCTGTTAGATCATTTACCTTCTTTCATAAACGTTTACTATATTGACTATTTCCCAATTATAAGGTTTTATATATTTATCGAGAAAGTTGAGTCATAGTTTCTTTGTTTGTTAGGTTGAATTTTCTTACTTGTCTTCTCTAAAAAGGTTTCTTCACTACATCTACTGTTTGTCCGTGTACTTTTCTACGAGTTGTAACGATTGTTAATCTCTTTACGTTTATTTTTGGTGTTACTTTACAGTAGAATGTAGTCATTCTTATCCATAGTAGTTCTTTAGACGTTCGTTATTTTCGACCTCTCCCACATCTTTTTTCCCTTGGGAGTATATGACAACCATCCTTATATTTAACCATATTAGAGATTACCTCTTGTCATACCTCCTAGGCGTTGTTTGGTTCTTACGTTGATGGTAGTCTAGGTTGTTAAGATGGAGTCCCATATATAGACTTCTTTTATTTTTGTAATCAAAGTTTTCTATGGACGTGGGGTTACAAGTATCGTCGTGATAAATGTCATCGGTTCTATACCTTCGTCGGTTTCCCGGGTAGTTCTCTACTTATCAATTTTTCTACACTCTGTATATTACACATGTGATATATGTATAGATATGTGATGATACGGTATGTTTCTTACTTCAAAACGGTAAAAGTTGTTATACAAACCTGGACATGTCGTAATACGAATCACTTTATTTAGTCTCTTTCTGTTTATACTACAATAGTGAATATACCCCTCAGATTTCTTATTTTACATAAATATATTGTTTTGTCTTTATCCGAGTGTTTATACCTCTTGTTTGATCATTAATAGTCACCCGTACTGATCCTCTCCGTATATTGTTTGTGCGTTGACTACGACAAATAATAACAGAGATAAAACGTCTGTACTTTTGACTCCCTGTTCTCCAATGGTCGGTTGCAGGTGGTGAGTATTGTTTGTCCGTCATTTACTTATTTATTTGTTTAATCGATCTTTACTATTGATATATTTCACACTGTAATATTTTCTAATACTTCCTACATTCCACTACCCCTACATTAAAGGATCCCGAATCACTCATTTTCCCTTATTATCCACTTTAGACTCATAAGAGATCTTGATATAGTGTGTGTTAGAATATCCAGTATCAGTTCTCAAAATTGAAAAACACCTACAATAACTCTTTAAAATCCCTTTACCAAAGTAGACTAATTCGAAAATTATCCAATGAAAGTGATCACATCTTTTTGACCTCCCCGGTCTTCATTTATTCATTTATCTAAGTGGATAATACAGTAAGTCTGTTGTCTTCTGTCACCAAACTTGAATTCATTATCGTCACCCATATTTAAGGAATATTAGGATCTTCAAAGACATACTAAGAAAAAGGGATCTTACAAGTTCCTGTCTCTTCGACCAGTGAAACAAAGACATACTAAGAAAAAGGGATCTTGTAAGTTTCTGTCTCTTCAACCGGTGAAAGACCGAGACTGTTTGAGTAAGGTAGTTTTAGACAACAGTTGTAATCGACTCGTATTTCCCTGTACGCACAGGGACCCGTCGGAAACCAGACAAGGGAGGACCGTCGGGAGGAGTTGGGGTGAGTGTATATCCCGTCTACCCAAAGAGAGACACAGGGGGTTCCTTCAAGAAAACGAAAAAAATATAGAAACGGACGGGAGTAAAGACTCCATAAATGAAAATTTGAGACTGTAGTCTCTCCCTTTCTTTCTATTCTCGGTGTACAACATTACCATTTTTACTTTCTCTCAACTTTTATATAGTGTGTCAGTATCTAGTCTTCTCTCAGGTCGTCTCACTATTTCTGATACGTTCGCAAGGATGACGGAAAACGAAAGAAACTAAGTCTATGTTAAACGACTGGAAGTAAACGTCCAACTGGTCCTGTGTCCCCCTGTACGACATGTGTCCTCTAGAGTTGTCCGTAGTTACAAACTGGTCCCCTGGTTGTTGACTCTTGTCTTAACGTATTGAAGTTTACTGTCTACTTTTGTTTCGTGTCGGCATCCTCACCTCCTCGACCTCACTCCGACTCAATAACCTCGTGTACGAATTGAACTGTACATCGAACTGGAAGATATCACACCACGTGCGGGTAATCGTGTGTTAAGGTTTTAGGTCACACAAACCTATAAAAGGACCTGGAGGGGTTAAATAAAGTCTAAACGAAGTAATAAATTAAGAAGAAAAGAGAAATATAAGGAAATTAAAGAGTTGAGTTCAGGAGAGGTTCCTGAGACCTAGATTAAATAGTAACCGATAAAGATCAATTCCTTAGAGTCAAGTACATGAAGGGTATCGTCTCAGAGAGATTTAGTTTGAAGAGTATAGAGGTCGACCAACCACGGGAACAAACGGGAGGATCATAAGATAAGTTCCTCTTTCTCCTCCTAAGTCTATAACCCTACGTCCGTGTGTGTGTTTTTCTTTCTGTGGAACAAAAAACTTGACCGAGGTCCTTCCCATGAAGAGTTTCTCGTGCGGTACGCAGATTAACAATCTCAACTTCGTATCCTAGTCTTTTACTGAGAAGAAGTCCGATTAGATCAAAAGGACTCAACAGACAAAATACTAGTCTGGTCTCTTGACTAGTATTTTAAATTTTACTCCGATTTAGACAAAGTCCTTAGTGGACTGTCGTCTACACCTCTCAACCCGTTAAATCTTGAAAAAAAACACCTGGTAAAAAAAAGAAAAAAACAGAAATAACTTAATCAATGTTGCAACCAAGACAAAACAAAACCAGACAACCGACGTTCCATACCTCCTAGAACTGAGGGACTAGTCTCTAGCTTGGGTGAGAGAGACGTTACCTTCCGTCAGAATTGGTGACCTGGTGTCCCTTCAGGGCTCAACCTGTTAAATCTTCCGCCTTATGCGTCTTTCAAATGAATATAAACACACAATGACGGAGAGTAATAGGTGTCCTCCCGTTTATCCGAACCCCTCTGTTGTGTGAGTGTCTTTTCCATGATCAAATTCCTTTAGAAAGAAAAGTATAAAATAATAGATACTAAACATTATTACAAATTTGAATATTACTTTCCTGTCATGTCGTTATTATTTCATTATTAAAGTTTATTAGTAAAAATTTGGGGCTTAAGATCTTTTATTCGTGAGAAAAAAGAAAAGTATCAGAAAAAAAAATATATAAAGTAGATCAATCTCTTGCCAGACACATATCTAAACACATAACAAAACGTAAACACCCACGCGTACACGTGTATACACTCTTTCTCTCTCATGCACACACAAACATACACGATCGTAAGACGGTAAAGTATTTCTTATAGTCGTTCCTATGAAATATAAAAAGATGTTTTACAAGTCTACAAACAATCAAAGGAAAATGAAGGTGCAGTTTAATGACATTTAAATCCCGAAGTGTGGTACATTTAAATAGTAGAGTGTCAAGACATCCAGTCTTCAGGGTCCGATCCAACTAAGGAGTCGAGATCAAGAATCTCGTAGTTTTAATTCCATTACCGTCCCGAATGTAGAATGACCTCTGACCTTCTTTTACGAAGGTTAAAGTAAGTCGAACAGTCGACTTAAGTCGTGGAACACCGACATTCTGACAGTGTACACACAGGAATGACTGACGATCACACTCCCGTAGGAATCAAGGATCTCTGAAGAGAGACTAGAACGGACCTTGAATACATAGAATCTTATTCGTGACAAGACACAAATCATCGAACCAACACAGGTAGAGAGACGTTGGGGTACCTGATATCGGAGGGTCCCAGGAGACAGGTACCCCTAAGAGATCCACTCTGAGAGTGGATCCTAAGATCCACTCTTATGACTTCATCATACGGTACAGGAGGAGGTGTCCTAGAAGGGTCGGGTCCCTAGCTTGAGTCTAGAGGAGTAACGTTCACCTAAAAAAAGTGGTAAACTCGGTGGTCCCTTCGGGTTCTTATGACCTCACCCATCGGATAAGGAAGAGGTCCTCTCGAAGGGTTGGGTCTTTCGCTTGGTCCCAGAGGACGAAACGTCCGTCCAAGAAATGGTCGACTCGATGGTCCCTTCGGGATCTTATTCGCTACGGCACAGTTTAAGAAATGAGTCTTAGAGAGACTAAAGGAGAAGACAGTGGAAGGATAGAAGATGAAGAAGACGACTACAGAGAGAGTGAAGTCGATCTCTCAAAAGAGACTAAAGATTCCGAAAACACTAATAAAACCTGGACAAATTTATTACGGTTTACTAGAAGGAAAAATTCCGAACACTGGTATGAATGTGTACGTTTTGGGTAAAACAACACATCCCATTGTATAAGTGTCCACCTATGAGAATAAAACTAACCCTCTTAATATATAGGACAGTCATATACGTAATAGACATCGTTAAAGTATTAGAAAAATTTTATCAACACAAAACCCAAACCCGAAAAAAAAAAAAAAACGATGTGACACACAGGACACCCTAGAATCAAGGAGTTGGTACCTAATTTGGGTACGGGGGATGTCTCCTTCGTGTGTCAGGAGTGGTTACCTAACGGTTCCTTAAAGGTCATTGAAGTATTAAAATTACATTGTCCCATAATTTCTTATAAAAGAATCCTGTATATAAACAAGACTAAAAACACAAAACGTTAATATTTACTATAGAAGACTAGATCTTGAAAACGTAATAAAGGAATTAGTTTATAGTTCCTTACTATAGTGACACAACATGTGTCTTCGTAAAAAAAAAGTCTAGTAACGACATAACTGAATGTTATTCAAATATTGTTAATTATTTCAAGTCGGGATTTTTAAATGGTAAAATATTGATGGAAGGGTCATAACTCCCTATTTATGTAAATCTCCATATAAAGTTCAGTTTTTGACGACCATCATAATTTTAAAACAGTCTGCATATAATACTAAAGACACTGGAGGAAACACTTCATGGAAGTCATGATAAAAGAATTAATAGAAAACCGTAGAACTAAGAAATATATTCGATGAATTTTAATATCGTTAGTAGGTGAGTAGACAGTAGGTATCTTTTTATAAAAGGATACATTCAATAATAAGATAAAATCGAATTGTAAAAAGTTACATCTATCATATTAGGAAATTTTATAAGTTTAAATAGTAGAAAAGGAAACCGGACTATTACAAAATAAGTTTAAACCCATTCAATAATTAAGAAGTGTCTAGGATAGATAACAAAAAAAAAAAATCAAGAAATTTAGTAGAGAATGATCACGTCCATATTATGAAACTAGATGGAGAGTTCCTGACTGAACGTATGAACCGTAAAAAGTTGTCTCCCGTCGTGAAGCGTAAACAAGACGAAACACCCACGTATAAAGTTGGTGTCTTGTGGTTTACAAGACTTTGAAACGAGGACGTGTACGTCACTTGTCGTCCATGTTCTCGTAAAGAGACCTTTGTTTCCTACATAAAAGAATAGTATCTTGAAGACCCTCTAAGAATTTAGATGAAACTTTACGTTATTTACGAGAAATTTAGTTATTAAAACCACTTTTATTATTTCTCACGTACAATGGTTTTCTTGACTTAGTCGAAATCTTCTGTCGCTGCTGGCTAAAATAGGTTTGGAAATCATGTTAACTAAGACTGACTTACTGATTTGGTTTTTCCGAACTTAGAGGACGTCTATTATATTGGTTAAAAATGTCTTAGCGTTGATTTCGAAATAAGATGTATACTAAATTGACATTTTTAGATGTAATACAAAAATTAGAAGTATTATTTAAGTCTAGTCAAAGTATCGAGTGTACCAGAAAATATAAGATCAGGTCCGGAGTTCTAAGTTTGTTCACAACAGATAAAATCAAAGGTCCGTTTCCTTCACAAAGGGTGGGAACATGGGAGTAAGACAAAAGACAGACACACATTTAAAGAACAATATGGAGTCCGAGATGGTCCTGGGTAGAAACAGAATAACGGAGATGTGTGTCTTGAACTCGTGTAGTCTTTCGTGTATTATCCGTAAGTAATTCATTCCTTACTTCTCTATCACTGTAAATTTTAGAATAAGAATATGGGAGGATTATAAAAATTATAACAGATTATATTATATATACATGTATTAGGACTGAAACAGAGTAAAGTTATTTTTAATATAATCACTTATTACCCGGAAAGGGAAACCCCCTAAAATACCTTAAATCTACTAAAACATTCTATAAAACTATAACAACTAATGTTATCTAATTACCTAGAACCTTGATATTAAGGTGATCTCCGGATACCGAATTCCATGTAAGTGAGAACTAAAAATTTACGTAGTGTTAAAATCCAGGTGATTCGGACCTCCAACACTTCCTACAATCCTTGAAACGTAAAATCATTCAGACTAATAGACCTAACTAACTTTTCTTTCTATTACATGGTATGGGAAGACGTTCCACCGTGTTCGTCTTAAGTATTAGAACAGTTTTACCGATACCTCACTGTTCTCTAGACTGTAAATAGGTCACATGTATTTGTACCTATTCTTTTAATATCTTAGTGAGAACTTTTAGGATAGATCCCGTGTGTAAAGTTGAAACCGAAGAGTCCCGACTTTGTGAAGGTCACTCGTGTTTCATGGACTTGAGTCGATGGACTTGTAAAGAATTACGAAGGGTACTCGGTTCCTGAGGTGGTCCATGTTCGCTATGTTATTTTCTACTCTATCACATAGACATATCACCCGGGTCGCAGAATCCTATTTTAACACGTAGTCTTCCAAATCTGTTAATCTCTAGACCTGTTCAACACAGATATTTATGACAAAGGAGTAAACGTAACAGTTTAGAGAAATTTGGAGTAAAGATCCTAGTGGAAATGGATTCGATGGAGATCATTTATCGTATGAAGGTTATAAAGGAGACCTGAGGTCACACGTGAACGTCTTAATACCTCGACACTTGATGGATCTCCTCTGACGGATCTCCTGTCGGAGACAAAGAATGAGTAACAAACAAGGACCGTAGTCCGGATCGTGCTTCACATCTTCACATTTTACTTATGTACTCACCTATGTACCTACTTATTTACTCACTTATTTACTTACTTCCCATGAAACAATTGTATATGAACGAAAAATCATATTTTATAAAATTTGTCAACGTCCTATTTTTACACGAGGGTGAGGAGTCTGATTTTTTACATTTATAAAAGGTGTAGCGGAAATTTTCAAAAAATTTTCTCTTTATTTAATAATGTCTACCTTACAGGCATGATTGAAAAGTGGAGTAAAGAGGAAGAGGTAGGAGTTTCCGTTTTTAGAAGAACTTCAATTACAAATTAGAAGAGAAGGTACAAAAACTAAAGTTCAAACTTACATAATAAGGTATTTATCTGATATTACAATAAAAATAAAATAATTAGTACAATTATATCGAATACTTAAAATAACGTTGAATAAAATAAGATGTCATACAAAAGTTTTACATACGATTACTTATTTGTGATAAGATTCACGATACATTAAATACTTATTTTATATTCCATAAGTAAGATAATGATTACCTGTAAAATCTTATTAAGTTAGACAACGATACTAATTTTTTCGACTAATCAGAAAAACACAAAGGAACACGTCTCAAGTTCTTACTGAAATCCTTTGATATCAAAGTCTAAGTAAGTTATATATGAAGGAGTTGAAAGGATATAAAGGTGTAACAAGTTGGATAACATTTTTAGACGTAAGAGTATTCTTCCCATTCTCAAAAGGAAAATTAAATTTAATAGTAGTGTGGATTGAAGATAAGGTAAGTAGGTAAAATTAGGAACCCCTTTAAAATATGAAAATTTTTTAGTGAAATCTAAATATCGAGGAATTATAGTACAATCATGTAGAGAGGAAAGAATTTTCAGAGAGTTTTAACAGAAACGATAAGGACAGGGTATGAGAAGTTATGATTAAAGTCAAAGTTGAATAGTTCCATACTCTTTAAGATACCACTTAACATAATCTTAATTCAACTTAAACAACTAAGTAAACCCCTGTTGACCATAGAAATACTATAACTGAGTTTTAGGTGACTGTACTAAATATATTATAAAACATTTACAGATGTTTCTGGAACGTTTATAAACTATGTAAACATCTATAGAAGTATAAAGGAATTTAACGTTTACCATAAAAACTATAAACAGACTGAATCAATGTCAAAATGATCGAAGTATTTTAATTGTCCCATCGTCAAAGACAAAAGATAATTGATTTTATTTTCAAGTTTATAGTGTTTCTAAAAGAAAACCCTCGTTGTCTGAGTATTCTTGAATAAGTCAAGTAATTCTCTAGTGACTCAGTCGAAAACATAAGAATTCGTCATTAATACTACAAGAAAAGGTTTAAACGACCGTATAACTCACGTCGTGAAAGTATCGTTGTAGAAAATCTTAAACTATATCGAATAGACCTTAAGGTAGTGGAAGCGATTGAAGCAAGGACACTACGAAAGATTCTGGGTAAACTGAAACGTAAGGTCCTACAGACCGAGATGCACTCACTAGTGTGGTAGTACCAATAGACCCAGTACTTCTAGAAAAAAGATATCAAGAAGACATATAAGAACGGTGGAGAAGAATTATAGAAGATGAAGACAATCCAGGTATAGTAAAGACAGGAAACAACACGGGTAGAGACGTACTTTACAAGGGAATCGTAGAGATTAAAAGAACTTCTCTAGAAATCAGAAAGGGTAAGATAATAAAAGGTAGTACGTTTTACACTTCGACCTACTTCGTGCTCGACCTTAGTTCTAACGACCCTCTTTATAGTTATTGGAGTCTATACATCTACTGTGGTGGGAATACCGTCTTTCACTTCTTCTTGATTTCTCGAAGAACTACTTTCACTTTCTCCTCTCACTTTTTCAACCGAATTTCCAGTTGTAAGTCTTTTGATTCTAGCACCGTAGACCAGGGTAGTAAAATGTCGTTTATCTACCCCTTTGTTACCTTTGTCACTGTCTGAAATAAAAGACCCCGAAATTTTAGTAACGTCTACCACTGACGTCGGTAGTTTCATTTTCTGCCAACGAGGAACCTTCTTTTGGACACTGGTTGGAACTGTCGTATAAGTTTTCGTCTCTGTAATGAAACGGTTGTCTTCAGGCAGATCAGTTTTGGTACATAAAAGGTCATCAGTACATACCTACACTGATATTACTTCCGACTCACGGCTTCTTAACTACGAAAACTCGACACCACAACCTCTTCTGAGAACTCTCAGGGAACCCTACGTTCCTCTAGGTTGGTTAGGTAGGATTTCCTTTAGTCAGGACTTATAAGTAACCTTCCTGACTACGACTTCGACTTTGAGGTTATGAAACCGGTGGAATACACTTTTTGATTGAGTAACCTCTTCTGGGACTACGACCCTTTCTAGCTTCCTTTCTCTTCCCCTACTGTCTCTTACTCTACCAATCTACCGTAGTGGTTGAGTTACCTGTACTCAAACTCGTCCGAGGTCCTCAACCACTACCTGTCCCTTCGGACCGTACGACGTCAGGTACCCCAGTATTTCTCAGTCTGTCCTGACTCGTTGATTTAACTTGACTACTACAAGAAATATAAAAATACTTTCGATTCTTTAAGTTGACTCAAATTTTACATAACGAATACTAAAAATTTAAGAGAAAATTTATATGAATGTAAAAATAAAAAAAACTATAATAACTGAACAGAATAGAATAAGAATCTGGACAGGTTAAAAAGATCTTTATTCTTTATAATCTAAAAGAACTGAAATAAAAAAGTAAAATATGATGAAATAAATTATAAAGACATTGATTAAACAAAGTAAATAGTTCTAAACAGTAAAGTGGTTGAAGAAATAAAAGAAAAAGAGAAATAAACAGTCCCTTTAAATGATGGGTTGTAAAACGAAAACTTTTTTGGAATATCGTCCCCCACGTATTACTCTCTTCCTTCCCTACCTTCTTCTTCGGGAACATGGTATTGAATCATACTGAAGAAACTTTTTCTTGTCTAGGACAGAAATTCTGAAGACTGGTTCCTTTTAACTCGGTAAGGGTACGTACCTTTAGGTGTCCTATGTACGACATCGTTTGCATGGGGAGGAGGTGGTAGAATCTTTCGTGTCGGACCGCCGGGTGTTAAGGGTGTGGACCCCCGTGACAAGACGTTCGGCGACGGGAAGGGTCTCCCGTAAACGAAGAAAGAAAGTTTCGGTCGGACCTATAGTCCTTTAACTGAAAAGTGGAGTAGGAAGATACGATGACTTGACAGGTAGAAAAGGTTCCTACCAGGACTCTCGGACCTACCGACAGAGACTTCAGTAAAAGGTATACCACGGTAGACGAAAAAGTTCCTAGGACCCTTATAGACGTGAAAAAGATATTAAATTTTAGTCGTACCTCTAAATCCCCGTTCAACTGAGGAGGTATCGGAAGGAAAAAAAAAGAAAAGAACCGGTGTGACACCGTACACCCGAGAATCAAGAACTGGTCCCTGGGTTGGGTGCTAGGGACGTAACCTTCGTGACTCAGAATTGGAGAAGTATCAGTTCCTTCAAGGGTGTCGGAAAAAACTCGAAGTCCCGTAGAGACCTTGCTACCGATCGGACGGACAATTGGATTGGGTCCCGAAAGGTCCACCGAGTCACCATTTCTTAGACGGACGGTCAAGTCCTCTGTCCAAACTAAGGACCTAGCCCTTCTAGGGGACCTTCTCCTTTACCGTTGGATACGGTCATAAGAACGGACCTCTTAAGGTACTTGTCTCCTCGGAACGCCCGATGTCAGGTACCCCAGAGTCTCAGACTGTGCAGACTCTCACTAAGTGTGTGTGTGTGATCAACCTTCCGTATCCAAAATCAATAAAAAGTCACTAAAAGGAATTCCAGACTTCTATATTTAACCGGAGTTGAAAACATTGTTTAAATTCCTTCAGACAAAGAGAGTGTGATAGTTTATACACTCCGTAAACGTACAAATTTATGTATAAATTGTGTGGGAGAAGACGATAGTAATAACACTATCTTTTAAACGAAAGTAGCATCGGTAATTTTTAGGGATAATGAAACTACATGTAGATTATCAACTGAAAAGATCGTATAGTAGTTGTAGACACCAACGACAAAAGGGGGTGTTGAATGAAGACGTAAATAAAAAGAGTAGTTACATATAAATGTAAAAAATCTTTCGACATATGTCAAGTGTCCCAACGTTGCTCAGTCCTATGTTGGCTCGTTGAGTCGTGTGTTCGTTCCCTGCCAACCCGGATCCATCCGTCCGATCCCCGAGCGGTACGGGTCTCCTGTTTTCTTGTTCTATTCGAGACGAACTTCCCGTAGTTTTGTGTTCTTGTTTTTTGTGGTCTGGGAAGACGGTACAACGTCAACGACGTCTTAAAGACTTGGGAGGATCTGTCGAAACAAACAGGGAAAAACAGAGTATACTTCTTTCCATAAATGTGACAAGAAGAGGAGGGTCCATATTTCTTTCATATGCATGGAGTAGGTTAGTCGTTTACTGAACGTTTTAAAGACAGGACAAGGTAACGAAGGGCCGATATTTTTGTCCTTTTACAGGGTGCAAGCACCCTTCAGAGCGAACTCTAAAGGCGACAAGATTGTCGTAGAGGACGAGATTATTTGAGATAAAAGAAAGGAAGACAGAGAACAGGCCTTTAAAAAAAAGGGCGGGGACGTGTCTGGTGCTGTCCCGACTGACCCACCGACCCTCCCGTCGCTCCGTGTCGCGACGCGGGCGCCGTCCCTTCTCTTAGGTTCCAGTCACATTGGGACTCTGGTGTGCCGTGGACGTGGTAGTGTACTGGAAGCACCTAGAGCGCTCTTACACGCTTGAGTCCGTAGGAGGGACGCTGTGAAGTCACTTCTTGAACCTCTCCACTTCAGGGAATCAGAACCATATTTCCTTTTACACAAATAAAAGAAAAGTGAGGATAAACCGTCCAATGTCTTAAGATTCAAATTAGGATAGAAGTCATAAACGTCTAATAAGACACGAAGTAGTGGTAAAATCTTTAAGATAGTGGACCAGAAAAAAAAAAAAAAAAATTAAGGGAGAGGAGCTGATAATGAGGAACACAACCTATTGTTTGGGGTAGTAGAACGTTCTTCGGTGTCTCTTACTTTTTTTTGCTCCATGACCTTTTGTACTTCCATCCGTTCCACGACTACCGGGACGTCAAGTAGTCAAATATCACAGCTCTCTCCCCTCACCTCTCTCTGTTAACGAAGTGTAAACCCGCAAAAGTCCGACCACACCGGCTTCCTACTCAGTTCAAACACTCGCCTTTTAAGACGGACATGTCCCAATTTTCTGGACTAAGACTAAGTCCTCTCTACTTTCACTTCAGCCTCACTAAAATGTCTAAATACACGAAATGAAGACAATGGCTCGGTTCGAACCCAGGAAAACGGACACCCGTTATTACGGTTAGATGGCTGTGAGCCAAGACCACTTCCTTTCACGTCACAAATAGACGACCCACGGTCTCTTCGTTCCCCAGGTCCATCGATCACGAATTTCCGGAAAGGGGGTTCCGAAAGTTCCTTTCCAAAAATTTCTGTCCCATTCTCTCCCCACAACACCCGACGCACTAACTGAGTACCCGAAAGAAGACCAGTTACCACCCCATTGGACCTCAGTTGTAGTAGGTAGAAGACAAAGGTTCGGTAGACCTCAGGTACACGAACATTCGTCGTGCCTTTATGGACGTTTTATCGAGTCTCCTATACCGAGTCTTATAATAGATATCGGGAACTCCTCCTTGATTTACAGGAACTGGAAAAATTACCGATTTGATAATAATGAAACACAAACTGACAAAAGGAAAGAAAGACGTAAAAGAGTCAAGACACTAATTTAAATCAGAAACCTTGAGGACCTTGCAGATCCTCCGATTTCAAAGAGATGTCCACCACCCCTCAACCCCGAGAGAACGTCCTTCCAGAGTAACCCGGGAAGAACCAATGAGAATATCGTAGAAGACCAACTGAGGTGTAATTCTTTTAGGTCACGACTCTTTTAAATTTAAGGAAGTTAATAGACCTTTGAAATTAAAAGTAGAAATCGGGACCAAGTCGTGAAAAGGGGGGTACCTCTGTTGAGTGACGTCCCTACTGGACTAGTAAGAGATACCCGACAGAAACTAGGGGTGGGTAACCTAGGTCAACCTTTGTCTGTAAAACTGACTAAAGGAGTTTCTCAGAACTACGGTGAATAGGGTTACACTTTATCCACACTGATCTAACTCCCTTCTGTCTACCAGTACAAGTGATATCATTTTTGATCCTAAACTAATAATCCATTTATATAAGTATAAAAATTTTCGTTTTGTATATTTTGAGTTTTTCTTTCAAAAATAAAGAATAAAGAAGTCGAGACCGAGACTATATAGGTCATAGTATCATTAAGAATTCATAGAATCATTAAGAATTCATACAATCATTAAGAATTCATTAAGATTCATTAAGTAAGTGACAGACCAGGATAGTCAGAGAGTCAACTAAGAGAGGAAAGATGTGCATGGGATAAGAGATTAGAAACGTAGAATCATTCTTTCTCTGTCCAAGTGAGTATAAGAAAACGTAACCTTTGAGGTCTGGGATGGTAGTTTATCAATTTCGGGAGTCAAATGGTTCCTACTCCGGTTTTGAAACGTCAATGTCTGAATGTCTAACATAACAATAAGTCAGGGATTCAGACAGACTGAGAAACGTTGAGGTACCTAACGTCGTACGGTCCGAAGGGACAGGAAGTGGCAGAGGGCCTCAAACGGGTTTGAGGACAGGTGACTCAGCTATTATGGTAGGTTGGTAGAGTAGGAGACAATAGGGGAATAGGAGGACGGAAATTAGAAAGGGTCGTAGTCCCAGAAAAGGTCACCCAACCGAGAAGTGTAGTCCACCGGTTTCATAATCTAAAGTTGAAATCGTAGTCAGGAAAGTCACTTATAAGTCCCAACTAAAGAAAATCTAACTGACCAAACTAGTCCATCGGGATTTATCACAGGTTGACTCCGAAGAAGGAGGTCTAAGAGATCAACGGTCTCGACTCTCTTTGTATGTCTCAATGTGACTTCATCAATAATTAAATAGATGGTCTTAATATGGTTTAAAATATTATACTAATTATTTTTCCATTAACTCAGGAAATGTAGACAAATATCTATTTGTTTGAATGTGATCGGACTCTCTGATGTCACTGTACTTTAGTTATATAAAATGTGGTTTTAAGACTAATTACTTATTGATACTCTTTCTTTTTAGTATAGACTTTGTGTTGAGTTTGATAACCTAGTTAAACGTGTCTTTACTTAATGTTACTTAAATACCTCTCTTTTGTCACTCTATATGAAAATAATGTCAGTAATTACATTCTATTAATGTGTCATATTTTTACATGAGAAAGTATGGTAACCGGAATGTCTTTAAATTGAAAAACTACGTAGACATTACTCTTGTGTCTTTATTGGTAACTGAAGGTACAAACGAAACCCGAACTATCCTTAAGTCTAAGATAGGTAATTACTGACACTGAAAATTTTAAAGATTTGGAAAAGGTTTAGAGTACAAAAAGACATTTTACACTTGATCACATATGAAAGATTCCGATGATCCCATACGTCCTTTTGATAAACACTCCTACAAAGATGTTTATATCTTTTTCATGAATTAGTTAAGATCAAGAATTTAAGATACAACAGAAATTTTTCTCATCGAGTATTTACATTAAATGTTTATGCTTCTGTTTTTTCAATTTTGTTTTGATCTTTAATGTATAAATTTCTTTTATCAATGTTTCTAGTCCTAAATAAAAGGGGATTCTGAAAAACAAAAACAAAAGGGAGAGGGGTTTAAAAATGACAAGAGTATGTTGACGAAAGTCGAGATTTGATTGTGGAAAGTTTACTACATTTTGTTACACTACACCTTTAATGATCTTTCGTTTTCCTTAGTTCGTGTCTCCTTGTTAGAAATAAGGAAACTCTCTTCGTTAACGTATTGATGTCTACCTTTAATATTTTTCAGAATAAATGGTTCCACAAAGGGGACAAGAAAGTTATAACCTTTACTTTAGTGACATCTCTCTCGAGAGTCTGAGATGTATAAAGTTTACTCGGCCAGTGAGAGTAAGAAGTAGATGAACGGGTCTGTATTACGTAAAAGGTGACAAAGATTAAGGTAATTACTCCTTTCTCTATACGTTTATTTAAGGACAATATTTTTATTATTACAATAAGTCGTTTGTATACCCAACTTCTGTTTTATACTAATTTTTGTTTGGTAAAAGTCTTCTAAGCTTCCTGGAGTAGACATTTCACCCAGTGGTTATTGTTATTGTCAAAGTAAGAGACTACTTTTACTTGATTTTAATTTACGTTTGTATATAGTATACCTTGATTAAGTTCAATATAACACATTTAACGAAGAGTAAAATTCAATATACTAAAATATATCAGGTCCCAATCTACTGAGGTTCGTAAGTACTTCAAATCAAGAAGGACTCTATTATTCTATGAGTAGGGGTATAATTAACGAGTCTTTCCAAAACTCTTGTCGAGTGTAATATTATAGAGATGTCGATCATTCACTGTCTATAACATTCTCGACAACCCATTCTTGAGTCTAAGATGTAGGTTTAACGGAAACAAATTAGACACACTGACACCCGTTTAGTAAATGTAAAGGTACGGAGTCGAAGGAGTAGACATATTACCTCTTATTTTTACTATTTTATGGTATATTATCCTAAAGTATTCCTAACCTATTCAATACACATATGTATTGTATCTTATTACAGACCGTGTTTATTCGTGAATTGTAATCGACATCAACAAGGATCCGGAACTACCCGAGTATGGAATTCTAGATGTCAAATACGAAACGTGGACCGATAAGGTCTAGTCGTCCAATAAGGTATCCGTATGGCCGATATATAGAGGGTCCTGTCTATTCTTACCAGTACCCACGTATTCTGATGGGTGGGAGTGCGGACTTGTCACGGGTCTGACGTGAAGACCCGGGAACCCTTCCTTCAAAGGAAGTGAGGTGTCGACCAACGGTAGGTATAAGGAGAAGAGTGTGATAATTCAACACTGAAAGCATCTGTTTCTCCTTAACATAGTAGATATAGTAAAATTTTAGTCACATTAGAAAGGGTAATTGGTGTCAGTAGAGTATAAATAAAGAAAGTCAATCTGTCTTGGGTTGAGTTTGATTGTTCACATTTTATCTTTTCTATGTCGACTCAGTCACAAGTTTACCATAGTGGATCTGAGAACTTGAAAGAGAGTCGAGTCGAAACGAGACCCAACCGAAGTGAGAGTCTATCCGAGGTCGTTTCCTCTGGTACGCGTTGAGGTCTACCTACAGCAGGGTCGACCATTATCGTTTCTATAGGAAAGAGAGGACGAGAGGCCCTCTCGGACTCCGGACTCGTCGATCGAGACGTACCCTGTCTATGATAGGGTCCTTGTTAGATTTCCTTCACTGACCCCTTTACCTAAGAGACCAGTCACTTTCAGTGTCACGGTGGGGACACCGTTTCCTACCCACGGAGTCGAGATAGATTTGGTATACCTTTGTTTCCGACACAACGGTGCCATTCCCTTTTTCTACAATTGTCCTTTTTTATCGTATAAGTAGTGTAAGATGGAAAGAGAACGACTGAAGAGAGTTAACATCATCAGGCAGGTTGTATCGAAGAGTCTTCAAACCTCATTATATTAAAATTTCATAAAAAATTTTTTTATTAAACCGGTTTAACTTGTCTATTTTCACAATTCATTTTACAGTCTAAACACATAAGTAATTAGAATTGAAAGACATTTTCTAACTCCTGTTACAAAGGATAGTCAGTACCATAGAATAAAAATAAACGGAGAGTGTACTGAAATTCATGATGTTAGGAAGTGTGAATAAAAGTTTCAAAAATTCAAAGGATTAAAAATTTTCTAGAATAACCGAGATGATTATTAAATAAGAAAAACTACTTATAAATAACTCGTAAATGAAATACGAATAATGTCACTAGTCATAACCGAGAGAATATACATATTTACTATATAGATATATAGATGTATATAAGGAATCAGGAGTGTTGTAGGATTTAGTAATAATAAGAAAATGTATCAAAAGTCATAGCAAACGGAAACACACAAACACACACGAGTCAGTACAGGTTGAGAAACGTTTGGGTACCTGAGACCGGGAGGGTCCGAGGAGACAGGTACCCTAAGAGGTCCGTTCTTATGACCTTACCCAACGGTGAAGGAAGAGGTCCCTTAGGAGGGTTGTGTCCCTAGTTGAGTACGGAAGACACAGAGGACGTGACGTTCGTCTAAGAAATTGTGACCCCTCAACATCGATAATGATATATATAAAATACCATTACTAATCCTTTAATAATTCTTAACACAACATAATTAATTTATTTAAAATAAAACTTCATCAAAATTTAAATGACTTTTCATCGTCTCTATGATCATGTAACAAAAAAGTAAAGAGAGAGAGAGAGATAGATATACATATATACATACATATATATATATATATGTGTGTGTGTATGTGTATATATGTGTAGTGTAATAAGACTAAGACCGAATTATTTATAAAGATAAGTTTGTAGTCCAAATATAGTTCTGGTTGGTCAAGACGATCTGAAAGTGATCCATTTCTTAAATCTTGACTCAAACCTGTTAACGGGACAAATTAAAAGAGGAAAATTATAATAACACCAATAATAATAATTGACATTATGATCCTATATAAGTATAAAACAGGAATCTCTTGTCTATTTCTTTTATCCTTTTTTTTTTCGTTAGTAATGGTTTTGTAATCGAAACCAAACAATACCTACAGAACTCGTTTTTGGTTGTTATTTCTCTTATAGTAACCAAAATCGATTTACTTTCTACAAATAGTTTTTTTCAGTAGACTCTTAAATATTACTATGACAGTATTTAAACCTTACCTGGGTTCTATAGTAAGTCAGGTGGAGGGTATGAAATATATACTCCTTTGTCTAAGTCTACACAAGTCACTGAAGACCTTTCCTACTATTATTAAAACCATATTTAAACCGGTTTAACTTGTCTATTTTCACAATTCATTTTTCAGTCTAAACACATAAGTAATTATAATTGAAAGACATAACCTTTATTTGCTACCGGAGATAAGATTCAGGTCTTGAAAGAGTGGATAAGGTTCTATTTACCATATAACGATTGGTGAATCCGTCAAGAAGACGTGATTAAAAAAACCATTCTTACACTTAAAGTAGAGAAAAATATATAATGACTTCTAATATTCTGAGACAGTATCATTTGCCATCGTAGTACTAGACCAAACGTAGACAAAATTATGAATTGTAACGATCAAAACTTAAGACGGAGACGGTAATGGTCACTACACCATTAGCAGTTTAATTAGATTGTTTCAGAATTAAAAGGTTCTATATATATCGTTGTTAGATTCAAATGAGACTCCTAGTCTGACCCAGAACCGAACTTCTTGAACGAAACCTCGGACCGTACATTATCCAGCAGTTAATCATAACGGGAGAAAGAAGTGGTGAGGACACCTCTCCCTGAGAAAAAGATCCTTTATTCTACCAAATCTTTTTTCGGACTTACACCGTCCGAAAATCATCAATATGACCCATGATTAGGTTCAGAAGGGAAAACATACACGTTGATTACAGAGACCGTATACTCAAGAAGGAGTCAATTCGTCCCTATCATAGACAGAGTACACTACACTACTTCTAGCCTACAGACCTTATGTTATTCGTCAGTCGTTCACAAGATATTCAAGAAAGTAAAGGATATAATCGATGGTAAACTGTGATTATACTCTCAGTGACTAAAAAAACATCAAAAATTTTACTCAATTTTTAAACAACATTTTGTAAAATTTTAATAGTTGGAACAACTATTAAACGGGGTCTCTCATTTCACAGATAACGAGAAATATCTGGACAAAGATTCCTTTTTGATATTAATTTTTAAGGATTATTCTTATAAAGGACCTTTTTTACGAAATATTCGGTAGACCTATTACAGAGAATCTTATATCGTCGTTATTGGATATAAGGGTAAATATATATTATATCCATTATATAACTCATCTTCCGTTTTCTATTATTATCTATTTAGACAAAATCCACGAAATATATAATAGAATTTAGAAGTTTTATTGTGAGACGTAATCATTTAAGTGTCTATCCTTTTGTTCCAAAGATCTCTCACTTTAATATTTTACGGGTCGGACTGTGTAAATCATTCCATAACTAAGATCTAAACTTAGGTCTATACCAGCGGTGACTTCTGGAAAGAGAAAGGTCTTTCAAATGACAAGAATTGACGGCTATAGACTTTGTGAGATAGACAGAGACTACTTCTATTCTACATTATTTGTTAATTTTGTCTTTTTATATCCTTTTAAATTTTGTGTTTTTCTTGTTATGATTTGGACCTTTAATGAAAGGTTTAATGACCGAAGGATAAGTTTTCTGTTATTATACGTGTTTATGGGCGTGGGTATCAACTGATAAAACCAACGGAGGTCATCTTTAATTTTATCTGGTATACGTTGGAGAGGAAAGGACCTGTGGTCAGAATATTAATTACTAGGGTGAGAAAGATGATCTTGATTAATTTAAAACAATCAATCTTTAACTTTGACTTTCATCATTGAACTCTTATTATACGAATGTGACACCATCTTAAATATTTGTAGTGTAGTTACCAATGTGAGACACATTCAAAATATTACCCATTAAGTAGTCCAGTCACCAATGTAAGACGTATTAAAATTACGTATTGGATTTTTAACCCCT
The DNA here is from genome assembly GCA_006410555.1 of Capra ibex. Classification (NCBI taxonomy): domain Eukaryota; kingdom Metazoa; phylum Chordata; class Mammalia; order Artiodactyla; family Bovidae; genus Capra; species Capra ibex. The sequence goes on along the minus strand of SJYO01038983.1, from coordinate 12,470,552 downwards.
ATAAAAGACGTTCGTCTTCAAAACCTATCTTATAGTCAAAGGGAAGTGTCAAATACTGTTCTATTTTGGATGAAAACGTAGGAGACATAGACCCTGCGACGAGAGAAGATCGGAGATACGTGAAAGGAGGACCCGTTAAACCTTAGTACCATGAACCTGTCGTCACACCTCCCACTGTGGAGTTTGACCTACAGTCCAAGTGGACAATGAGTGATGTGTGTAAAGTCTTTTTATGAGTGTAGGATCAAAAGTCTAAAAGGGGGTAAACATTTTGCTTTTATAAGAAAGTCGAGGTAAAAGTCTAAACAACCTTTTAGGTTTACTATTTTGTAAACTTATGTACCAAACGAACGTTTAACATTTACCGTTCACCTTTCTGGGACCATAAGTCTTACATGTTCACACAAACATACACACACACACACACACACACACACACATGGTTTGAAATGGTAACGATGTTTAGGAATGTTGGTCGAGAAAGCGAATTTTAGTAGGAAAAAGATTTTCCGAAACGTAACGAAGAAAGTCTCCATTTGTAAGAGGAGAGATCTCAAAGACGGAAGGGGGGAGGGGGAAGGAGGGAAGGGAGAAAACGACAGATGTATCTATTGGAAGGTACATTGACACAGAAAGGATCGGTATTAGTATTTTTATGGTTGTTATAACTGCCATTTCCATTATGGAAATCGACAACAAATCAGTGATGATGACGATGACGATAATGACGATTCAGTGAAGTCAGCACAGGTTGAGACACGCTGGGGTGTCTGTCGTCGGGTGGTCCGAGGGGGCAGGGACCCTAAGAGGTCCGTTCTTGTGACCTCACCCAAGGGTAAAGGAAGAAGTTACGTACTTTCACTTTTCACCTTCACTTCAGCGAGTCAGCACAGACTGACAATCGCTGGGGTACCTAACGTCGGAAGGTCCGAGGAGGCAGGTACCCTAAAAAGTTCCGTTCTCATGACCTCACCCCACGGTAACGGAAGAGGTCTCAGTGATTCAACATAGGTTGTAAAAACGTTGGGGTACCTGACATCAGACGGTCTGAGGAGACAAGTACCCTAAAGGGTCAATTCTTCTCACCTCATCCAACGGTAAAGGAATATATCCTCTAGAGGGACTGGGTCCATAGTTTGGACTCAGGGGATGTAACCGTCCATCAAAGAAATGGTGACTCAATTCTGGACACGTACGAATGAACCAGGTGACGAGTCAGTACGGGTTGAGAAAGGTCGGGATACTTGACACCGGGTGGTCCGAGGAGACAGGGACCCAAAGACATCCGTTCTTATGACCTCACCCAACGGTAAAGGATGAGGTCTCCTAGAAGATCAAAAATGATTTATGAATAATACACAGTCCGTAACAAGTATCGTGAAACGTACGAAATAGAACTATAAGTCTTGTAGGAGTACTTCTTTTATGATGATATAAATAGTACTGCGAAGGGGACGTAGGTAGGGTAGGTGATGAACACCTAAAAAGAGTTTTATTTAAAGAGAGAGGAGAGAGCGGGAGAGAGGGAGGAGAGAAAAGAGAGAGGAAGTGAAAGACGGATAAGAGAGGTAGAGTAGAGGACAACGAGGTTGTAGTTTAGATGGTGTAGATTCGTAATGAAGAGTACGAGGGTATTTTCATGGTGACTAATATCATCTCGACACCGAGATTTTAAGTGAAGTAAGGATTAAAGATGACTAATATTCGACCTTAGTTGACAAAAGAAACCTTCCTAGTAGTAAGTACGTCCACACCACAGTGAAGGGCATTCTGAGGAGAATTCTAGTCAAGAGAGTCCCGTTTTTTTTTTTTTGGTGTTTGTTTTTTTGGTTCTGTGACGATTGAACAAACTGTATTTAAGGAACACTGTAAAATTACAGAAAAGATTACCATTCTCTTACCCTCAACTTCGTCTTTCTGGACTTAAGGTTTTGATGTCTTAGTAGTAAGACTGGAGTAACGGTGGGACTTTGTCATTGACAATACATGTGTAGTAAAATAATAAATAACAAAAGAGTGTATTCGAGTGAAGGGTCCACCGAGTCACCATTTCTTAGGCGGACAATTAAGGCCTCTACGCCCTCTGTATCCAAACTAGGGACTAGAGGGTCAGTCTATTGGACCTCATCCTCCTTTACTGTTGGGTGAGGTCATAAGACCGGACCCTTTAACTACCTGTCTCCTTGGACCGCCCGATGCCCCGTACCCTAACACTTTCTCAACCTGTGTTGACTCGTTGACTCATGTTTCCACATGTTTGTACATGGGAGTAGAATAAGACTGAATCGGTCAAACATTTATGTTTACTCATCGAAAAGGGGGTATAGGACTCCTGACCCTTACGATTCCCTTTTATACTAGGATGAACACTACCACTCGATTATGTCACAAACCACTAAACAAAAGAAACGAAACACACAAAGAAAAACATAGACTTCAGGACCCATAAAGTGTGTGTCGAGTTATAGTTTTTCGAGTAAAAGTGATTTCAAGAAATCAGTCCCAATGACTCCAAATCAGGAAACGGGTTCCCAGTTCCCGTGTCAGTCTTTATATCGTGTCCGGACAACGGAAAGTTCCGGTTGTACGAGAGACGAGACAAACCAACGAAGTGAAAGAAGACTTTTCCTTCCACTACAAACATGTAAATTTCAGTACAAGAATAGTAAGTATCTGTTGAAGGACTAAAAGAACCCGTTAAAACCCGTATCAAAAACCCTCTCATCAAGGAACGGTAAATCCTATAGTTTTTATATTACATAACTTAATATAGAACCGACATGGTTTCTATTATATTGAAATTTTTGAATAAGATTCAATATTAGTCCTTTATTAGAATCGGAGACTCTTTTAGAATAAGTTATTATTGTCAGTTTCACCATTATTTTATACATTAAAGTGGTAGAATCTATACTTTCTGTAATTACCCTGAAAAGATAGCTAGGTTCGGAAAAGAGTTTTAAACCCACGACACTTTTGTAGGGAATTTAGTTAACTCGGTAAATAAAGGACCACAAGAGTAGAAAGAGAATGTGAACTACTAAGACGGAGAGAACTTATTGACGTCTAACGTTTAGTAAAATTACAAATAAGGAGGTTAACTGAAAGGAGAGTCTACACTTATTAAGTAGATGTGAAGAAAGGTAGTCAGAGGTCATGGTTTATGATAACATACTTTACGATTACATTAGAACTACTAAAAACACTCTTTTTCATCTCTCTCTTTTCATTTAAGCAGAAACTTTTTATATATTAGAAGTAATTTAAGATATACTTTTCTCTTTTCTTTAATCAACTTTTCTGTTTTCTAAACACAAATAATTTGTGATGCATAATTTGAAACCACCGTGTCATAAACCATAAATACAATACCCGATTTTACATTTGTTATTAATCAAAATACAACGTCCGTTTTTACCATAGAAAGGTTACTAATATAGTACTTTATTTTATCGAAACTCAATCTTCTGTCAGTTTCTACATTCCTATTATTATTTTATACAGAACCGAATCATTTTCAACTGTCTATTACCTAAACAATAATCAAAAAGAATACTTTATCCAGGGGTTTAAGACAACAAAGACGTATGAAACTCCCTTATAAAATATATTTTATATAGAATATATAAAACNATATATTTTATATAAAATATATAAAACATTTGGAGTTGTAAAACCATGACGGTTTTACTTTCTTATGGTCTTAATCATCTGTTCTTATTCCTTCTACTACATAAAGATTTACCAACGTACAGTACTAAATGTTTCTACCGTACTAGAAGAAGACTTTCTGATTACCTAAGAAAGAAATGTGGACTACTTCGACACCGTATATCCCTCATTATCACAATAACCTCTAATCGTTATGGTCATCCCCTCGGACAAAACTGATGGGGTTTATTCTTTTTTTTAATTATGTACCTTGTCTTAGATCTTACTATTTAAACTAATCCTTGACTCACTTATTAATTTTACTCGAAAATGACCTATTACTTGGAGGAGATGTTACTCCAAAGATCACTAAATCGAATCTTCAAACAGGTACCTGGTGAAAGGAAGTAGATTTGAAACACTGAACCATTCCTGTGGTTTCGTTATATACGGTCTGGTGTACAAATGATACTTCTCCCTGTTTCGTTCGCACATATCCTATCCACATGACTCTTCTCGATTAAACATAACTCGTGACACGAAACCCAACATATAGTAGAGAGGATTAGAAGTGTTGTCGGGATGTTTATAACAGTAATGATTGAAATTAATATGGATTCCTTTGTTCTATCGTAGTACGTGAGTTACCCGTACTTAGACTCGTTTAAGGTCCCGTGTCACCTCCTGTCTCCTCTGACCACATGACGTCAGACACTCCAACGTTTCTCAGTCTGTACTCAATCACTGATGTGTTGTTGTTCCTTTGTTCGTCAGAGATTACGCCTACCCGATTTTAGTTTAGTACTCGGATATAAGGAGTGCCACATGATACATGTGGACTGGAGTCATAAGGGATACAAAAAGTGTAATGGTATCTCAAAATTTGTAAATCTTTCTGACATGAAACTTAGGTCTTTCAAAGTTAACCGTTTTTATCTTATTGAAAGTCTATGTAGATTTTCATGAGAAAAATAGATTTTAACAGAAGGAAAGATACTCGATGGAGACTTTAGGGATGAGTAGAAGGGTCTGGATCGAGTTTTCAGTGGAGGAGACGCTTCTGGAGAGACTTTTGGACCAACGGTATCTACTGGTAGAAGAAGAACAAACGGTATTACTGAGCCGGTAAGTATTATAAAAAATACAGACTAATAATATTATGTAAATTATAAATAACTATTAATATTATTTAAAATTTATAAAGTGACATTCATAATATTACTAAAATTTCATAAATTAATATTCGAAGAATAAGATTACCTGATATCCGGGGAACTTCCTTTCATGGTTCAGACTTACCTGCTATCCGGGGAACTTCCTTTCATGGTTCAGACTAAATAGAAAATTAAAGGTGTTTTATATTTTATACTATCTGTAAGTTGTTTATGAACTCACTTTTATATTTCGTGTATTTCTCGATTTTACTAATTAAATGTAATTAGATACATCGAACTTATAGAGATACACAGATTTGAATGATATTCCTTCATAGAGGTCTCTTCCTCTAAAGTTTCTTAATATATATTACTTATGAGTATAAGTATAAGTATTAAAATTTTATAAAAGTTTTCGGAGTTATCACAGGAGGTAGATATTGGATGAAGGTTTAGTAGTTAAACAGTGTTGGGAGTATCAGGGGTACTACAATTACCTTTATGGTGGAGACGGATTTTACTGGGTGTGATAAGAAAAAAGATAAGTAGGAACGTTCGTTATAAACATTTATGTTAAGATCAGAAGGTCGGGAAGAAAAACACCCCTCCACCACGTACCTCGTCAATCTCACATAAGACTCTCACTGGCGACGAATAGTAAACCCCTAGACCATCGACACTCACCGACTCAAGTCACATTGAGCAGGGGGACCTTCTTCGTTCCCTCGGGGTCCAAGATCGATAACGAACGGATCCTTTGGTTCTCCGATACCATGAACCACAACTAAAACTTGTTAGCTTGACAACGTGATATCATGGATTCACTAATACCGTGTATATTTAGTTACAAATTTAAACTAAGACTTCCCTACTCATGACCCATGTAAGAAACGTCTTTCATTGTGTGTGACCCATTCAAGAATCACAAAGGAAGTATAGAAGATACAAAGTCAAGAATGAGGTTTCCTATACGATGGTCAAGGTTCTCACTCGACGACAACAAGTACCGAGTACGATAAAAAAGACAGAACTGAAAGGAATAGAAAAGAAGAAGTTAAACTTCTGAGGTAGAAATTCTGACTCGAGTTTAGAGTTGTAGAACTACTTCAGAAATGACAGAGGAGACTCGGGGTGGAACGGACCCTGATCTTTGAAGGGACGACGAGGACGACGGCGATTCAACGAAGTCAGTATAGGCTGAGACACTCTGGGGTATCCGCCGTCGGGTGGTCCGACGGGGCAGGGACCCTAAGAGGTCCGTTCTTGTGACTTCACCTAACGGTAGAGGAAGAGGTTACGTACTTTCACTTTCACTTCAATGACTCAGCACAGACTGAGAAGCGCTAGGATACCTGACGTCGGGTGGTCCGAGGAGGCAGGTCACCTAAAAGGTCCGTTCTCATGACCTCGCCCCACGGTAACGGAAGGGGTTCTTTGAAGGAATGTCAGAGTGATATTCCTAACACAAAATAAAGGAAGGGACAATCGAAACCTCTTACTCTGTGAAGAGGATCTGCAGTTTTTTAGGGATCGAGGATAGAGTGACAAACTTAAAATCAGCAAAAATAACTCACTAACAATTGTTGTTATTGTTTTTGGATTGAGTATACATTTTTCTTATCTTTTCATCTTAACAAAGAAAAAATAATTAAATAAATAAAATTAACCTCCGATTAATGAAATGTTATAACATCACCAAAAACTGTATGTAACTGTACTTACAAAGAAATACCTGTTGATATTTTCGTCTATTAAACCTAGAAAATCATAAAAATAATAAAACATTAAAATTATAATGACTTTATAAAATCTATAACTTTATATTACAATGTCCCGTTTTGAAATACAAAATTTTATTATTTAAGTATCGTCCTCCAAAATACTTACGAAATAAGACCCATACCTCGTCTCTGACAGGTTTAGTCACATAGAACCGTACGTAGAGTATTTTCCGAATGAAGTTTTCGAATTACGTGTATGATCCCACTGAAACGGGTCAGTAAAAATAACGTTGGACGACTATTAATTTATCTTTGCTAATGTACACGGGTTCGGATCTCTATCTCCATTAATCATACCCGTCAGTTCTGTCTAATTCTACTCTAAGTCAGAATCCCTTTATCCAAACAGAGTCACGTCGGTCGATTCGATACTCATGGACAGAAGTCGTACTACCTTACCTAGGACTTACCACTGTTCGTCCGACACGACAAAAGTACAGAGACTCGGAATTCTTTCCTAGGGGTCGGACGTTTCGTAAAACTCTATAGACTCAGTCTGAAAAGATTTGTGTTTCGAACTTGTTGTCGAAACTTACTTCTACGTACAAAGAGAAAACAGTCAAATTATTTATCACAAACTCAACGGTACAATTAGTGAATGTTCGATCTGTAATTTTAGTTCGGGGTTACCATTCTCTACTTTTGGGACCTACTCCACTCCTTTCTCTTTTACTTCTCTGTATCTTCCCCGATCCCTCTTTTCGTCTATTTTAATTACATCAAATAAATTGTATATCCGAAGGGAACACCGAGTCCGCCATTTTGCAGACGGATGTTACGCCCTCTGGGCCCAAGCTAGGGACCAAGTCCTTCAAGGGGACCTCTTCTTTTACCGCTGGGTGAGGTCATAAGAACGGACCTTTTAGGGTACCTACCTCCTCGGGCCATCCGATGTCAGGCACCCTAACGTTTCTCAGCCTGTACTGACTCGGTGAAGTGAAGTGAAGTGAAGTAAATTCTATATCCATTGACCAAAGTCTTTTGACAAACCCTAACACCCTTCTCGTCCCTAAATTTAGACAGAGAACCAGTGATATACCGGAATGTACTTACTGTCGATACAATTGGAGGTTACGTACTAATTTAACTATTATCGTAGTGAAACTAAACCTCCTAATTTATTTTATCATATACGTTTCACGAATCCTTTGTCTGTGAAGTCATTTATAGTCTAAAAAAATTTAGTGATAAAAGTACTTTTAGACTAGGACAATGAGTGAACGATTTTAGGGAAGAGAAACCAAAGGATGACACTAGTTTTTGTTTAGGTTGAAAATGTACTGTGTGTCCAAAGGAGTGAGAGGTAGAGAGACACTAGAGAGATCGGAGTGTGATACAGAGAAAAAAGAATCGGGTGTCACAAAGTGAGACTGGGTGGAAGTCAGGAAGGTTTGTCCATTTAAAGTCTTCTGAAAAAGAATAGACTGTCCCTGTAAGAAGACGGTCGTTTAAAGTATGTATGAGAGAGAATCAGGAAACAAGAAAATGATTTACAATGGAGGTGTCTCCCCGAAGGGACCACCGAGTCACCATTCCTTAGGTGGACGGTCACGTCCTCTACACCCAAGTCAGGGACCCNGAACAGACATTTCGATCTTCTGAAAAAGAATAGACTGTCCCTGTAAGAAGACGGTCGTTTAAAGTATGTATGAGAGAGAATCAGGAAACAAGAAAATGATTTACAATGGAGGTGTCTCCCCGAAGGGACCACCGAGTCACCATTCCTTAGGTGGACGGTCACGTCCTCTACACCCAAGTCAGGGACCCAACCCTTCTAGGGAACTTCTTTCTTTACCGTTGGGTGAGATCATAAGAACGGACCCTTTAGGATACCTGTCCCCTCGGACCTTCCGATATCAGGTACCCCAACGTTTCTCAGTCTGTGATGAATCGTTGATTTGTCGTTGTTGTTGGAGGTGTCTTTTGAAACGAACCAGTGGGATAAATACACTCTAGACGGGAAAATTTATGTATTCGTGAAGATTAAGAGATACTAAGGTGACACTAAGAAATCAACACATGAAAGTTTTAAAATTAATGTAAACAAGTAAATGAAAATATAATAGACGGAGTGATCAATGTGAAATTAGTGGAACCTTTATTTCTGGTCCGCACAAACGAAATCCACGGACTTTTTACAAACAATGTCCTCCAACCCCTCTCCATCTTTCTCATCATTATAAAAAAATTCACGAGTCACCTCTTCGTCTAGTAAAAATCCATCGTTAAATCAGTGTCCTTATGATATTTGATTTCTTGCTTAATTTTTTTTTTTGTGTCCTATTAAAAGAGAATGATGTTTCGTCATTTTCTACTTCTTGAGATACCGTGTATATTTCTCTGTTCTGTCACTGTTTATTACCTGTGAGTTGTCGTTGTTCCGTTCCTTTTATATAAATATATTTGAAACTACTCTGAAAGTGTTTAAAATATCATTTTTGTCTTTGAACATCGACTTGAGATAAGGTACGATAAAAGTCTAACACTGATAAACTTTTACTCATCAAGTAAACTTACTTGTACAGTGACAAAATCCGTTCTAGAGTCAACGGTGAATGTGTGAAAACCACCCTAATGTTTCCAATGTCAGTAAAGTTTTTGACAGTAAATATCTGTCGATGTCTAAAGTGTACGGTAACGGATTGTTACGATGGAGACCCGAGACATCCATTATTATGTCTTATGTTTTTTACTAAAAACGCGTTTCTGCGGTTACAATAAATATGTAGTCACTTTGTCTTATTAGTAGGATTTACGTAAGTGTACTATTGAGAGTACATCATATATTATAAGACAAAAGTCTTTCGAACATTGCAATACCCTTTTACGTATGTAGTATAAAAAAACATGTTTGTCTACTTAAATTTATAAATTTTACAATTAAAGATAGGTGGTAAATCTTAAATTTGTTTTAAAACTTTTAGTCACATATAATGATATAGTCCATTCCAAGTCGGTGTATTTCCCTTGGTCATTATATAAATAGAGATATACCGTATTCAGTTAATATAATTTATATAAATTTCAGGATGTCTCTATGGTGAAACACCTGTTTCTAGGTACATCAGTTTCGACGTCTACCAAAAAGGTCACCACGACCTGTCTCTCAACCTGGTATTTCTTCCGACTCACGGTTTCTTAAATATGAAAGTTTAACACCACGATCTCTTTTGAGATTTCTCAGGGAACCTGACGTTCCTCTAGTTTGGTCAGTTAGGATTTCCTTTTGTTATGACTTATAAGCAACCTTCCTGACTTCAACTTCGAGGTTATGAAACCGGTGGACTACCTTTCTCTGTGAATGACCTTTTCTGGGACTACGACTCTTTCTGACTTGCACTTCCCTCTTACCCCACCGTCTCCTACTCTACCAACCTACCGTAGTGACTGAGTTACCTGTACTCAAACTCGTTTGAGACTCTCTATTACCTTCTGTCTCCTCGGACCGTACGACGTCAGATACCCCAGTGTCTCAACGTGGACTGAATCGCTGACTTATTCCTGTTGTCGTTGGCTTTCGAACTTCAGGAATCCTATCAATAATCCTTCCCTTCTAGTACTCGTCGGACATTAAGGTACCCGCACTCGACTTCGAACAATAGGTATCCACCCGACCGTCCTTACTTTTAGGTCCTTCCCTTTTCTCTTTCACTACGTCTAGGTCAACAAACTACAGGCAGTCGAGTCCCTTTCGGATAGGGTTGAAAATATTCAAGATTGATCTAGTCTGAGTAGGTTCGTCAGAGGAAAAACTAATTGAATTTGACATAACTAATGCCCGAAATTAATATGGACGTCTACGGAAGTGTCGTCATATACTTAATGACAAACATAACTTATTCACCTCTTGCACACATACAAACGATGTTTTGTCGACGATAGAGGGAAGGCAGAGGATCGAGAGACCTTCTTATAGGGACATCCTTCGAGATTCACTTTTGTACAATCTTTTCGTTAAACCCCTTGACATCAAATCTTATTGGTTCAACTGTGTAGTGTTTCGGTAGTGTAAGGAAAATATTTCTCTTTTTTTGACTAATATTAGAATTACGAAAATAATTATTGTCTTCTTTTCTTGTATGGTAACTAACGTTGGATGATACATGGTCAATGAACCATATAATACAGTAAATTATAATAGTTCATAAATATTAATGAAACAAAGTGAATAGTTGACCTTACTTTCAATACGTTTTCTTCTTGAATTTAAACAGAACACTTCACAAGATAAGGGTTACGGACCTTCTCCAAGACCTTGAACTAGTAATGAAAGATTCATTTATTTCTTCGTCTGGTTGGTTATTTCTTCAAATTACACAGATGTTGTTCTAATATTTTATTAATAGGAGTAAAATATTTATTATTTTATTTTTAAACTTATTGGACAGGATCTGTACTTTGTCTATTTGTCATCTTTGTCCAACGTTTAGGGATTTTGAAAATCAAGGTTTCAGACTTAAAAAACATATGACGATAGTATGGGTGATTTACATGAATAAATAAGAATATATTTCCGGGAAATACTTGATATTCTACAATAGGATTAATTCTTTAGTAGTGGTGAGTAAAATAATAAATTCTATTCTTCTTCCTCTCCTCTTCTCTCCCTCCTTTCGTACTCCTCCATGTGAACGTAGGTACCTTTTCCCCTACACTTTTGTCTCTAGTACCCGGCGCTGTTCACTCCAGTCACCTTCCGGTAAACTAGACCTTTCTCGGGGACACCTCCCTCGGTCCGAGATTCTGTCTGTTCTAGTTATACTTTTAGTTTTCGTAATAGAAACAAATGTAGGGTCCATGACCTCACACTCTCAGAGGCGGTTCGTTCCCTCACCCCGATATTCACTACTTACAGGGTGAATTTACTGTGAAACGTCTCGGAAGTAGTACAAGACCGTCCTTTCAGTGTTCTCTTATTTACTGAAAGAAAATTCAAGGTTCTCGTCCTGTCTCCTCTGTCTGTCACACTTACAGTGTCAGGGGTAAGTTAACTAAAGAGTCGACGAGTATGATTTCTCGTTACAGGGTTCCCTTCTCTTTGTTTGTGTGTCTGGGTTGGTTTAAACTCAACAGACATTACTTTGGGTTGTTTAAATAAAATAAATAAAAAGTTCTTTTGAAAGATGTCTTTACATTGGGTCACGGTCTTTTTCTTTTGGTTTCCTTTTAATTAGTAATAAATAAAGTAGTGCGGATATTAAAAAAAGTTCAACGGGTAAAATTGAATACTCAAAGTCCAAATTTAAATGTGTGACCGTTTAGGGGAACGAGTAGGGGACCGGAGTCATTTTTAAATAAAAGGAATACGTATGTTCCTAAGTAAATGACTGACATTTGACTCTCTTTACATACCCCACCTCCTAGCATAATCGTCATTGTAAAGTTGATTTGATATTTTTCATTGAACTAAAAAAAGTTGTTAGACTTTACTTCTATCAATGTAGTATCTAGATTTCCTTTGAGCTTAGGTTAAAAAAAAAAAATTTTTCCTTTTCCCTGGAATTGTCCTTGTATAGATCTGATATTTTACTCGTTAGGGACTGGGATACTCTTAGTTAGTAACCAAATGTTTCTCCTACTCAGGGAGCCATCCTTCAGTCACTTCAGTGGGTGTTTTCGATCCTTTCCGGTCAACGTATTTTATCCTATAAAAGAGACCTCATATAAGGAGGTAAGTAAGAAAGTAGAGAAGTTTATAAAACTATAAATAACTCGTAGACAAGACTCGGTTTCTGACAGGATCCTCAACCTCTAAGTAACCAGTCTTCTAATTTCACAGACTAAAGTTCATCAACTATCTAACCTCTTCGGTACACTTGTTCCTAAGAGTTAAGGTGTGTTTATTGACCATAATATTTTATGAACTATTCTACCATGCCATCTAAGTGACCTCTTTGTGGAGCTAAGATAAGTTCTGAAATATAGAAAAAGTCTCCTCAGTTACGGTTTCCACTCCGAACTTGTTTTCTCGTCTTCACTTGTCCTACCTCTCTCGTGTCACCTCCACCGGCTCTCCCTTGTTGATTACGTCTTTGTCCTCTCTGGTACCAAGTGCACACTCGTACGAGTCACCACAGGTTGCGAAACGCTGGGTAACTGACACCGGGTGGACCGAAGAGACAGATACCCCAAAGAGGTCCGTTCTTATGACCTCCCCCAACGTTAAAGGAGGAGTTCCCTTAGAAGGATTAGGTCCCTAGTCTGGACACAGACACAGGACACAGAGGACTTAACCGTCCTCCTAAGACATGGTGGTTCCGTGGACCCTTCGGGTACCGAGTCAAATCCTTACACTTTTATCAAATGACACTAATCTCATATCGTTACTTCTTTAACCAAAATCCACTAGGACTTCTTTCTGCGACCTCGTCGGCACTTCTGTATGGGGTGTGGGTTCCATTCTCTTTGGGTTCATTCTACCATCCACAACGTTCTCCCGTAGTGTCCCGTCTGTGTGACTTTGGTATGAGTGTCTTTTGACCAGTTAGATTAGTGCGATCCTGGTGTCGGAACAGATTGAGTTACTTTGATTCGGTACGGTACACCCCGGTGGGTTCTGTCCGTCCGTACCACATCTCCAGACTGTCTTACACCAGGTGACCTCTTCCCTTACCGTTTGGTGAAGTCATAAGAACGGAACTCTTGGGGTACTTGTCATACTTTTCCGTTTTACTATCCTATGACTTTCTCCTTGAGGGGTCACAACCAATGATGCTCACTTTACTGTGTCTTGTATACTCTGTTTGCTCTGCCTGTGTTCTCTGTATGTGAGACCGGTCTCCCTGTTCTTGACAGGCGCGGTCACTCGAGCGCCAAATAAACATATATGGGGAGACCCGTCTTAAGGTCTGATATACTGGTTTGAACAAGTCATGTCGCGTATACGTGTTTACAATAGCATGTCGTTTTCCCTCACTTTAAGGCCGGATGACGTCTCAGACAGGTCTCGGGAATAACGTTCTTCCCTTACAAGGGAATAAACGTTCCCTGGTAATTAGAGTTCCGACACAGGCAGAAGAACCGTCTTTAAGGACAAACGTTCGTCGTGTAGAGGTGAAAGGGATAATACCGACGTAATTGGGAAGTGGGTCCAGTCATCCACGGGCTATCCGATGACCTCTAGTCACCTCTTTATTGAGGTCTTTCTTACTTCCCTACCTCGGTTTCGTTTTTGTTATGGGTGGATACCTACACTGACCACTATCTTCGTTCTAGACTACGACATTTCTCTTTATAACGTATCCTTGGACCTTACAGTCCAGGTACNTCCCTGGTAATTAGAGTTCCGACACAGGCAGAGGAACCGTCTTTAAGGACAAACGTTCGTCGTGTAGAGGTGAAAGGGATAATACCGACGTAATTGGGAAGTGGGTCCAGTCATCCACGGGCTATACGATGACCTCTAGTCACCTCTTTATTGAGGTCTTTCTTACTTCCCTACCTCGGTTTCGTTTTTGTTATGGGTGGATACCTACACTGACCACTATCTTCGTTCTAGACTACGACATTTCTCTTTATAACGTATCCTTGGACCTTACAGTCCAGGTACTTAGTACCGTTTAACCTTCACCAGTTTGTCCTCTACCGTTCTCACTTGCAGCTGTAAGATCCTTAGTCGCTTGATTTTACCTGACTTTACCCACTTAAATTGAGTCTACTGGTAATATAGATGATGACGCCTGTCCTTAGGGAGTCTTCTTTACCTCATCGGTAGTACCAGTTGTTTTCTCAGACTCTACGTCATGAACCTACGTTAGAGTTTTAGCTGTCTTACTAGAGACAAGTAAAAGTTCCGTTTGGTAAGTTATAGTGTCAATAGGTTCAGATACGGGGTCGGTCATTACGACTTCTTCGACTCCAACTTGCCAAGATACTTCTGGATGTTCTGGAAAATCTTGATTGTGGGTTTTTCTACAGGAAAAGTAAGATCCCCTGACCTTACGTTTTCATCCTTCAGTTCTTTGTGGACCTCATTGTCCGTTTAAACCGGAACCTTACGCCTTACTTCATCCCGTTTCTGATTATCTCAAAACGGTTCTTTTACGTGACCAGTATCCTTTGTGGGAAAAGGTTGTTGTGTTCTCTTCTGAGATTTGTACCTGTAGTGGTTTACCAGTTGTGGTTTTAGTCTAACTAGTATAAACGTCGGTTTCTACCTCTTCGAGATATGTCAGTTGCTTTTGTTCTGGTCCTCTACTGACACCGAGTCTAGTACTTGACGAATAATGGTTTAAGTCTGAGTTTAACTTCTTTCATCCCTTTTGGCGATCTGGTAAGTCCATACTGGATTTAGTTTGGGGAATATTAATATATGACCTTCACTCTTTATCTAAATTCCCGGATCTAGACTATCTATCTCACGGACCACTTGATACCTTACTCCAAGCACTGTAACATGTCCTCTGTCTCTAGTTCTGGTAGGGGTACCTTTTCTTTACGTTATTTCATTTTACCGACAGATCCCTCCGGAATGTTTATCGACAATTTTCTTCTCTTCACTTTTCGTTTCCTCTTTTCCTTTCTATATTCCCAGACTTACGTCTCAAGGTCTCTTATCGTTCTTCTCTATTCTTTCGGAAGAAGTCGGTAGTCACGTTTCTTTATCTCCTTTTCTTGTCTTACCCTTTCTGATCTGTAGAGAAGTTCTTTCAATCTCTATGGTTCCCTTGTAAAGTACGTTTCCACCCGAGCTATTTCCTGTCTTTACCAGACCTGGATTGTCTTCGTCTTCTATATTTCTTCTCAACCGTTCTTATGTGTCTTGACATGTTTTTTCTAGAAGTGGTGGGTCTATTAGTGCTACCACACTAGTGATTAGATCTCGGTCTGTAGGACCTTACACTTCAGTTCACTCGGAATCTTTTGTAGTGATGCTTGTTTCGATTACTTCCACTACGTTAAGGTCATCTCGATAAAGTTTAGGACTTTCTACTACGACACTTTCACGACGTGAGTTATACGGTCGTTAAAACCTTTCGAGTCGTCACCGGAGTCCTGACCTTTTACAGTGAAAAGTAAGGTTAAGGTTTCTTTCCGTTACGGTTTCTTACGAGTTTGACGACGTGTTAACGTGAGTAGAGTGTGCGATCATTTCATTACGAGTTTTAAGAGGTTCGGTCCGAAGTCGTTATGTACTTGGCACTTGAAGGTCTACAAGTTCGACCAAAATCTTTTCCGTCTCCTTGGTCTCTAGTTTAACGGTTGTAGGTGACCTAGTACCTTTTTCGTTCTCTTAAAGTCTTTTTGTAGATAAAGACGAAATAACTGATACGGTTTCGGAAACTGACACACCTAGTGTTATTTGACACCTTTTAAGACTTTCTCAACGCTTATGGTCTGGTGGACTGGACGGGGAACTCTTTAGACATACGTCCAGTCCTTCGTTGTCAATCTTGACCTGTACCTTGTTGTCTGACCAAGGTTTATCCTTTTCCTCATGCAGTTCCGACATATAAAAGTGAGACGAATAAATTGAAGATACGTCTCATGTAGTACTCTTTACGACCCGACCTTCTTCGTGTTCGACCTTAGTTCTAACGNACGGTTTCGGAAAATGACACACCTAGTGTTATTTGACACCTTTTAAGACTTTCTCAACGCTTATGGTCTGGTGGACTGGACGGGGAACTCTTTAGACATACGTCCAGTCCTTCGTTGTCAATCTTGACCTGTACCTTGTTGTCTGACCAAGGTTTATCCTTTTCCTCATGCAGTTCCGACATATAAAAGTGAGACGAATAAATTGAAGATACGTCTCATGTAGTACTCTTTACGACCCGACCTTCTTCGTGTTCGACCTTAGTTCTAACGGCACTCTTTATAGTTATTAGAGTCTATACGTCTACTGTGGTGGGAATATCGTCTTTCACTTCTCCTTGATTTTTCGGAGAACTCCTTTCACTTTCTCCTCTCACTTTTTCAACCGAATTTCGAGTTGTAAGTCTTTTGCTTCTAATACCGTAAGCTAGGGTAGTGAAGTACCCTTTATCTACCCTTTTGACACCTTTGTCACAGTCTAAAACAAAAAACCCGAGGTTTTAGTGACCTCTACCACTAACGTCGGTACTTTAATTTTCTACGAATGAGGAAACTTCTTTTCGATACTGGTTGGATCTATCGCATAAATTTTCGTCTCTGTAATGAAACGGCTGATTTCAGGTAGATCAGTTCCGATACCAAAAAGGTCCCCAGTACATACCTACACTCTCAACCTGACACTTCTTTCGACTCGTGGTTTCTTAACTACGAGAATTGACACCACAACCTCTTCTGACAGGGAACCTGACGTTCCTCTAGGTTGCTCAGGTAAGACTTCTAGTCAGGACCTTAAAGAAACCTTCCTCACTACGATTTCGACTTTGAGGTCATGAAACCGGTGGAGTACGCTTCTCAACTGAGTAACCTTTTATGAGACTACGACCCTCCCTAACCCCCGTCCTACTCTTCCCCTGCTGTCTCCTACTCTACCGACCTACCGTAGTGGCTGAACCACCTGTACTCAGACTCACTTGAGACCCTCAACCACTACCTGTCCCTTCGGACCGTACGACGCTAAGTACCCCAGCGTTTCTCCGCCTGTGCTGACTTGCTGACTTGAATTGACTTGACTTCTTTCTACGTCCCTCATCTAGTACTTCTTTAACCATTAAGTTCTGTTCCGTAAAGTAAACAATAGGGTTCTCGTTTCCCCTACAGTATCATAAAATTAATCTCCTTAATTCAGAGAGTTAAGGTCTCCCACGTCACAAAAGTGTCAAAGTCTGATAGTCGAGTCTACAATAGTCCTATACCTCCCCGCCCACTCTGGGGATGATTTATCTGGGTAAGGAGAGGGATAGGGACCCCGAGAGGAGACTCGTGGACGTATTTACTTGAGACTAAGTGGTAAACTCCTTCGGGTGACCTCGTTGTCGGTTTTTCGGAGAACTTTTATGAGAGTAATTTTCTAAAATTTTAAATTTTTTATTTTTTGATTTTTTATTTTTTTTAATTTTAATTTTAATTTTTTTTTTTCTAATGTGTTTATGTCTAAATAATGGTTGGATCGATTTGTTTTAATATCGGTACCTAGACACAGGATTCCTAAAGTCACTGTGATCAACATTACGGAAATGGGTTGAGCGAAACCTTAAGATCATGTTGTGTAAGGTAAAAAAAAAAAAAATCGACATTTGGTTGTCTGACCTGTTGTGGTACTCCTGTAAACAGATATAAATATAACATAATTCTCGGATGAGTCTTTGTACACTACAGAGTAAGAGGACTGTCGTAGAGACAAAATACTAAGGACATAACTCCTACTACACGCGCCATATTCATCAGACGTAGGTTACTCAGGAACTCAATGTGAGAATTTAGTTTACTAGGAATTGACATTTATAAAAATGGGGAATGTCGTCAAATGGACTTGATGGTAAAGACACTGACTACGACGGATTTTTGGAGGAAAGAGAAATATGAGACACATTTGGAGAACTACTCTCACTTCCTCCTCTCACTTTCTCGATCGAATTTCGAGTAGCGTTTTTTTGATTATAGTACCGTAGGTTTGGGTAGTGAAGTACCGTTTCTCTTCCCCTTTTTCACCTTCGTCACTGTCCAAAATAAAAGAATCCGAGGTTTTAGTGACGTCTACCACTGACGTCAGTACTTTAATTTTCTACGAACTATAAACCTTCTCTTCGATACTATTTGTATCTGCGACACAATTTTTCTTCTCTGTAGAGAAACGACTTTTTCCAGGTATATCAGTTTCGATACCAAAAAAGGCCATCAACATATGTCTCGACCTGTTATTTCTTCCGACTCACGTCTTCTTAACTACGAAAGTTTAACACTACGACCGTTTCTGAGAACTCTCACGGACCCTGTCGTTCCTCTAGTTTGTTCAGTTAGGATTTCCTTTACTTGGAATTTATAAGTAACCTTCATGACGACGACTTCGACTTCGAGGTTATGAAACCAGTAGACTACACTTCTCAGTTGAGTAACCTTTTCAGGGACTACGACCGTTTGTGACTTCCACCCTCTTCTTACCTTGCTGTCTCCTACTCTACCAACCTACCGTAGTAACTGAGTTACCTGTCCGTAAGTTCGTTTGAGGTCCTCTATCACTTCCTGTCTCTTCGGACCGTACGACGTCAGGCACCTCAGCGTTTCAATCTGTACTGAATCACTAACTTGTGGTTGCTGTCTAGAGATAATCTCTAGTAAGATTTACTAAGGTAATCTCTAGGAGACGTGACTTGAGTAGTAGAGAAAACCGGGACCCGTGAGGGTAACCCAACACCCGATGACCTCACGTGTCCGACGTAGAACGAGTCTTCGAGTCCCTCACCCTTAAATTAGAGAGGAGTTTTTCGTCTTTCTCACCCTTCGACCCGACAAGTTCATTCCAGTCTAGGTATCACCACCGTCTGGGACATGACTAAATCGGAGTTGTAGAGACCACGGACTTCGGAGAAATTAAGGGTAGGTAAGGAGAGACGTTCGTTAAATACTTTGGGGAGTGGTGATGGTGGGGATGGGGGTCGGGGACCTACCAAAGAAAGACGGAAGACGGGTGGTCGGAGAGGGAGATCAACAGAAGTCTAAGTTTTTAGTTGACTTCGGATTTATCGGAAATCTATAAAAAGACACTAAACATAGTAGACTGTTGACGTCTATTGTACTTGTGGTTCTTTTAATACTACTCCTTTTCTATAAACTTTTCTTTATGGACTGTTTACCCCGAAAATGTAAAAACATAGTCAAGTCAAGTCAGTGAGTCAGTACAGACTGAGAAACGCTGGGGTACTTAGTGTCGTGCGGTCCGGAAGGACAGGTAGTGGTTGATAGCCTCAAATGAGTTTGAGTTCAGGTAGCTCAACCACTACGGTAGGTCGGTAGAGTAGGAGACAGCAGGGGAAGAGGAGGACGGGGTCGGGGAGGGTCGTAGTCCCAGAAAAGGTCAGTCAATTGAGAAGCGTACTCCACCGGTTTCATAACCTCAAAGTCGCAATCGTAGTAAGGAAGGTTTCTTGTTGGTCCTGACTCGAGGAAATCCTACCTGACCAACCTGGAGGAACGTCAGGTTCCCTGAGAGTTCTCAGAAGAGGTTGTGGTGTCAAGTTTTCTTAGTTAAGAAAACACGAGTCGAAAGAAGTGTCAGGTTGAGAGTGCAGGTATGTACTGGTGACCTTTTTGGTATCGGAACTGATCTGCCTGGAAACAACCGTTTCATTACAGAGACGAAAACTTATACGATAGATCCAACCAGTATTGAAAAGAAGGTTCCTCATTCGCATAAAATTAAAGTACCGACGTTAGTGGTAGAGGTCACTAAAAGGTCGGGGGGTTTTATTTCAGACTGTGAGAAAGGTGACAAAGGGGTAGATAAAGGGTACTTCACTACCCTGGTCTACGGTACTAGAAGCAAAAGACTTACAACTCGAAATTCGGTTGAAAAAGTGAGAGGAGAAAGTGAAAGTAGTTCTCCGAGAAATCAAGGAGAAGTGAAAGACGGTATTCCCACCACAGTAGACGTATAGACTCCAATAACTATAAAGAGGACCGTTAGAACTAAGGTCGAACACGAAGAAGGTCGGGTCACAAAGAGTGCTACATGAGACGTATCTTCAATTTATTCGTCCTACTTTTATATGTCGGAACTGCATGAGGAAAAGGATAAACCTTGGTCAGACAACAAGGTACAGGTCAAGATTGACAACGAAGGACTGGACGTATATCCAAAGAGTTCTCCGTCCAGTCCACAAGACCATAAGGGTAGAGAAAGTCTTAAAAAGTGTCAAATAACACTAGGTGTGTCAGTTTCCGAATCCGTATTAGTTAGTTCGTCTTCATCTACAAAAAGACCTTAAGAGAACGAAAAAGGTACTAGGTCACCTATAACCGTTAAACCAGAGACCAAGGAGACGGAAAAGATTTTGGTCGAACTTGTGGATCTTCAAGTACCAAGTACATAACGACTTCGGACCGAACCTCTTAAAACGCGAAATGGAATGATCACACACTCTACTCACGTTAACACGTCATCAAACTCGTAAGAAACCGTAACGGAAAGAAACCTTAACCTTACTTTTGACTGGAAAAGGTCAGGACACCGGTGACGACTCAAAAGGTTTAAACGACCGTATAACTCACGTCGTGAAAGTGTCGTAGTAGAAAGTCCTAAACTTTGTCGAGTTGACCTTAAGGTAGTGGAGGTGATCGAAACAANACAAAGAGTGCTACATGAGACGTATATTCAATTTATTCGTCCTACTTTTATATGTCGGAACTGCATGAGGAAAAGGATAAACCTTGGTCAGACAACAAGGTACAGGTCAAGATTGACAACGAAGGACTGGACGCATATCCAAAGAGTTCTCCGTCCAGTCCACAAGACCATAAGGGTAGAGAAAGTCTTAAAAAGTGTCAAATAACACTAGGTGTGTCAGTTTCCGAATCCGTATTAGTTAGTTCGTCTTCATCTACAAAAAGACCTTAAGAGAACGAAAAAGGTACTAGGTCACCTATAACCGTTAAACCAGAGACCAAGGAGACGGAAAAGATTTTGGTCGAACTTGTGGATCTTCAAGTACCAAGTACATAACGACTTCGGACCGAACCTCTTAAAACGCGAAATGGAATGATCACACACTCTACTCACGTTAACACGTCATCAAACTCGTAAGAAACCGTAACGGAAAGAAACCTTAACCTTACTTTTGACTGGAAAAGGTCAGGACACCGGTGACGACTTAAAAGGTTTAAACGACTGTAAAAACATATTCCTTGATGTTTAGAGTTACGATTTTTTGTTAGGCATATTTCACTGTCCCAATTCACTGGTTTTATCACATACTGAAGACCCAACCACCACTAAAAGATAAAGAAATGAACCCACGAACAATATACCCCTTATAAGGAAACACTTTTAAGTAAATCGACAAGTATATATTGGACACGTAAACCCTAAATTGAAACTATCTTACTATATTTTACTTTCCCTTAACTTTCATAAAAATATATCTTTTAACGGAGCACTCAAAGACCGGATATTATTAATAAACTTTTCGATAAAAATTATCTTTTCCGTCTATTCGTTAGTTGTTATTCATCACTTATTTATTCAGGAAGGATTTAAAGGTTTCCATTTGGGTACCTTTAAGTATACAGACAATGGTCACGTTCGTGACTTCAAAGAAGAAAGACTTCCTTCGTCATGTGTTTCTACGTTCTTTCGTAAGAAAAGACAAGATGAATTGAATGGTCGTGTCAGAATTTACAATTAAAAATTCCACCATGAACTAACTAACTAAGATATGTCAACGAGCCAAATTAGGAGTTTTAGTCGTTTGTTAATATTCGTAGTTAATTACCCGATGTCTAAAAAGATAAACTCTGGAGTTAAGATAAATTAAGATTTCCGTGTAAAAAGTCCGTAATAAAGAATAGGAAAATCTTACTCTTTACTTCCGATCACCATAAGATCACGTTCGCACGAGTCAACACAGGCTGAGAAACGTTGAGGTACCTGACATCGGGTGGTCCGAGGAGACAGGTACCCGTAAAGGGTCTGTTCGTGTGACCTCACCTAACGGTAAGACAGAAGGTCCCTTAGAAAGGTTGGGTCCCTGACTTGGGGCGCAGAGAACGTAGAGGACTTAATCGTTCACGTAAGAAATGGTGACGTAGTGGACCCTTACGATGGTTTAAGTCCAAAAGGTTAAAGTGGTTGAACAGAATTAACATAAAAAAATTTAATATTTAAATACCTAAAATTAACCTCCGATTAATGAAATGTTATAACATAACCAAAACGGTATGTAGTTGTACTTAGACGGTGCCTATCTGTGCACAAGGGGTAGGACTTGGGAAGAGGGTGGAGGGAGGGGCATGGTAGGGAGACCCAGTAGGGTCACGTGGTCGGGGTTCGTAGGACATAGTACGTAGCTTGGACCTGACCTCTAAGTAAAGTATATACTATAATATGTACAAAGTTACGGTAAGAGGGTTTAGTAGGGTGGGAGAGGGAGAGGGTGTCTCAGGTTTTCTGACAAGATATGTAGACACAGAGAAACAACAGAGCGTATGTCCCAATAGTAATGGTAGAAAGATTTAAGGTATATATATGTAATCATATGACATAACCACAAAAAGAAAGACCGAATGAAGTGAGATATTGTCCGAGGTCAAAGTAGGTGGAGTATTAACATCAAAATTTCTTTACTCCTACCCCCACTGTCACCTTCTAAAGACAAATAGAGAAGATCAATCAAAGATTCACTTAAACAAAGAAGTGATGGGGTCTCTCCCCGAGTACTAGAGAATGGTATCCACGGGTACCGGACACACCCGATTACCGTAGATTTGTTCGACTCAGTTTAACGGTCTTCTGAGACTCTGGAGAAAACTTAAGTTCTTACCTGGACACTTTAAGAGAACTATTGTTAGATCGTCGTTAGAAGTAGGGGGAAAATAAAACATTTTAGAAGTGAGATATTTTACTGATTCTTCTGAGAAATACTGAATTGAAGTCAAAAAAACAAGAAACAAAAAATATAAGGATATAGAGTGTGATTTGTAATAATCTCACAGACATCTAGATAAATGACTGAACGTCCCCTAACCACTTTTCCGTACGACCCAACTGAACCTCATGTCCCAAACATATTCATCTTTTGTATCACATAATCTTTCTCGTATCTAAATCTTCTTTTATAATTAATTTCTTTATGACAAATTCCTCAATTAATGATACACAGTCCACTAAATTTATGTAATAACATAAGAGTGTTATACAACTTATAAAGAGGGAACGTGACACCATTGATTGGAATCGTTTACGGAGTGGTTAAGTACCTTAATTCGGTAAGTTTGGTTCGTTTGGTAAAGTCTAAGAAGACTGTCGAGTGGACAGTATACTTTAGATGGGGTCACTGTCTGAACGAAGTGAAGTAAGAAGAACGAAAAGGGAAGACAAAGATCCCTATGACGGTGAACGAATTCGACCCCGTTTTGACACTGACTCTCTTTTAACGTAATAAATATTTCTTATCTGGAAGGAGGAACTGAACTTGTGGAGGGGAAGAGGAGAGAAATTCGATCTCGGGTGAGATAGGAAGGAGGAGTTTAGATCCTGTGTCTAACAGAACGAAACTAAATGAAAGAAGTAATGTGAAATAATGATGGGACAATATTAATCATTCCGGTACGTCTTATAAATAGAAAATCCTTTGTCCTCTAGATTAAATATTTGTCGAGAAGGAGTGTGGACGGATCAGGTCGAGAACACTAAAGACAGACAATTGTCCCTCAGAGGACCCAGGAAGAACAAGACCGATCTCGGAGCCGAAGAAAATCCGAAGAATTGACAAGAGGCATAAGTAAGTCAAATTTGTGTATTTGTCTCTGATACATAGATATGAAAGTCATTTTGACGTGAGTTCTCACTGTTCCCTTGTTTTGACCTGAAACTGTATTTCGATGGTTGATTTGATATATAAGGAGTTAAATGTTCCCTTAATGTCCCATAAACTGATACTTTGTCAATTCTTTTGACTTATTTTAGTGTATTAATGTTCTCTGTCTGAGTCTAAAGATTTAATCTAGAGGAATCTCTTAGGTTTAGGATCCGGAAGTTGGGACTGAGAACTGACTGTTTTTCTAGAACGATGACATACGGAATAATCAGGGTAACTCGAAGTTAAAGAAGTAAAAGTTTCACTTATAAAATTGTAAGAGAGAGAGAGATATATATATATATATATATGTGTGTGTGTATGTATGTGTGTGTGTATTGAACTACTAATACTTTTGATCGGAATATGAATAGTATCGTCGTATTGTCCATTTTTGTCATAGGTTTATAATAGATGAGAACAATAAGAAAAAAATTTGAATACAATTACAAGATGATATACTAAATTAATAACAAAAACGGTCAAAAAAAAAGACATTAGATGTAGTCTCAAAGACGAGANGTATGTGTGTGTGTATTGAACTACTAATACTTTTGATCGGAATATGAATAGTGTCGTCGTATTGTCCATTTTTGTCATAGGTTTATAATAGATGAGAACAATAAGAAAAAAATTTGAATACAATTACAAGATGATATACTAAATTAATAACAAAAACGGTCAAAAAAAAAGACATTAGATGTAGTCTCAAAGACGAGAGTTTTAGACTTGACAATCTCTCTTTAAGGGTCTCTGTTTGTAAGTTCTCTATACTTTATCAAGAAATTGACATTAATGTCAGGGACCCCTAAAATGAAAATAAAAAAAGAAGGATTTCTTAAACAGGAGTCAAGACAGTACAATTTCTACTTACCTACCGACTAATCAATTATACGAGAAGAAGATTTTTGAAGAAATTTTTAACGTCGGACTTTTTTAGTTATGGAACTTAGTAACAGTCAATACACTTTATTCGTCATCCATCGGTCTCATTAACTTCTTTAATACGTACCTAAAGACACAGACAACCATTCGGTACAACCTACAGAACTTCGACTTTGTCCGACTTAGACTCTGATAGTCGTCACCCGTTAATGTTTATTTTCCTTAAAAAGAAAGAGATATAACACAAATCACCAGACAGTACGAGTACTTATTGACTAATATAAAACGTGAGGCACGATTCAACGAAGTGAACACAGGTCGAGAAACACTAGGATACCTGACATCGAGAGATCCGAAGAGACAGGTACCCCAGGAGGTCCGTTCTTGTGGTGTCACCCAATGGTAAAGGAAGACGTCCCTTAGAAAGACTGGGACCCTAGTCTGGACATAGAGTCTAGAAGACGTAACCGTCCGTTCAAACAATGGTGATCGAGGTGGACCTTTCGGGTAATATGAAAATCTCAGGATGATTTCAGTTTTTCATGTGTGTTCAGGTTCTTTATGTATACTCTGTTGGTAAAATCTTAACCATATACATAAATTTGTAGAATTTTTTAAAAATTCTAATAGGAGATTAAGTCAAAAATTTCGAAGAACTACTTATGATACAACACTTTAATATACATATATATATAGTCAAGTCAAGTTAAGTCAGTGAGTCAGTACAGGCTGAGAAACGCTGGGGTACTTGACTTCCGAAGGAATAGGTAGTGTTTGAGGACCTCGGACGACTTTGAGTACAGGTAGTTCAGTCACTACGGTAGGTTTGTAGAGTAGAAGACAGCAGGGGAAGAGGACAGAAGTTATAAAGGGTCGTAGTCCCAGAAAAGGTTACTCAGTTTAGAAACGTAGTCCACCGGTTCCATAATCTCAAAGTCCGAGTCAGGAAGGTTACTTATAAGTCCTGACTAAAGGAAATCTTACCTGACCAACGTAGAGGAACGTCAGGTTCCCTGAGAGTTCTCAGAAGAGGTTGTGGTGTCAAGTTTTCGTAGTTAAGAAACCGTGAGTCGAAAGAAATACCAGGTCGAGAGTGTAGGTATGTACTGATGACCTTTTTGGTATCGAAACTGATCTACCTAGAAACAACCGTTTCATTACAGAGACGAAAAGTTATACGACAGATCTAACCAGTATCGAAAAGAACGTTCCTCGTTATTGCAAAATTGAAGTACCGACGTCAGTGGTAGATGTCATTAAAACCTCAGGTTCTTTTATTTCAGACAGTGACAAAGGTAACAAAGGGATAGACAAACGGTACTTCACTACCCTGGCCTATAGTACTAGAAACAAAAAACTTAAGACACAAAATTCGGTTGAAAAAGTGAGAGGAGAAAGTAGTTCTCCGACAAATCAAGGAGAAACAAAGACGGTATTACAACCATAGTAGACGTATAGAGTCCCATAACTACAAAGAGGGTCGTTAGAACTAAGGTCAAACACGAAGTAGGTCAGGTTGTAAAGTGTACTACATGAGACGTGTATTCAATTTATTCGTCCCACTGTTATATTCCGGAACTGTATGAGGAAAGGGTTATACCTTGGTCAGACAAAAGATACAGACCAAGATTGACAACGAAGAACTGGACGTATGTCTAAAGAGTCCTCCGTCCAGTCCACCAGACCATAAGGGTAGAGAAATTCATAGAAGGTGTAGATCAGTTCCGATACCAAAAAGGACACCAGTACATACCTACACTCTCAACCTGACACTTCTTTCGACTCACGGCTTCTTAACTACGAAAACTTGAAACCATAACCTCTTCTGAGAACTCTCAGGGAACCTGACGTTCCTCTCGGTTGGTCAGGTGAGATTTCCTCTAGTCGGGACCCACAAGAAACCTTCCTTACTACGATTTCGACTTTGAGGTCATGAAACCGGTGGAGTACGCTTCTCAACAGAGTAACCTTTTCTGAGACTACGACCCTCCCTAACCCCCGTCCTCCTCTTCCCCTGCTGGCTCCTACTCTACCGACCTACCGTAGTGGCTGAGCTACCTGTACTCAAACTCACTTGAGGCTATCAACCACTCCCTGTCCCTCCGGACCGTACGACCCTAAGTACCCCAGCGTTTCTCAGCCTGTGTTGACTCGTTGACTTGACTTGACTTGACTGTCAAACAACACTAGGTGTGTCAGTTTCCGAAACCGTATCAGTCATTTCGCCTTCATCTACAAAAAGACCTTGAGAGAACGAAAAAGTCACTAGGTTGCCTATAACCGTCATACTATAGACCACAAAGAGACACAAAAGATTTAGGTCTAACTTGTGACCCTTCAAGTGCCAAGTACATGACAACTTCGGACCGAACCTCTTAAAACTCGTAATGAAACGATCGCACACTCCACTCACTTTAGAGAGAGATAGAGATAGATAGAGATATCGAGGGGTCCACCGAGTCATCACTTCTCAGGTGAACGTTACGTCCTCGACGTCCAAGTTAGAGACCTAGTTCCTCTAGGAGACCTCTTCTTTTCCCGTTGGGTGAAGTCCTAAGAACGGACTCTTTAAGGTACCTGTCTCCTCGGACCACCCGAAGTCAGTATTTAAGTGTTTTCTCAGTTGGTAATCAATGGTTTATTTGTTGTTTACATATATACACAACACACGCACATATAAACATATATACTTATATATACACACACGTACATATAAACAAAGACGGGGATCATCATTAATAAACCAGGAACTAGGATCAAGGACTACCTCAAGGATTATAGGAAGATTAAAGAACTTACTAACCCCACAGAATGTGTCTCTAGGCTTTAGGGAACCTTAAAGGGACTACTGTCTTTGTAGAAAACAAGATTATCCACTACTGACAACCACTTGAAGATCTACCCTCGAAAGCGATCCTTCTAGTTAGGTACTAATCTTTAAACCTTGAAGGTCGGAGCTAAAAAGTCTCTCCCCTTCCCTGACCTTTTGTTTCAACTATTAACTATATTATATTATAAATTATATTATTGAAAATTATATTTTATCAACAAATTTTTAGTATAAATAGTAATAGACATAATTCCGTCCTATCTTCAACAAACGTTCAACAGTTCTACTGTTACTATCGATATTGATAATGATAGTGCTAATAAAAATAATCTGATATTGGTCAAAATAAGTTACCCTTATACTGTTTGTAACATACTTTGGGGTCTCTGTATTATACTTGTGTACATTGTGAACAATAGGTTTTCGAGTCTCGTTTCAACAGGTGGACACTGTGACACCGTAAATGAGTAGAGTAAATTGGTAGTGTCTTATAGAAATCCCATCCGTAATAAGGACATATAGTAAAAAGTTTTTATCCTTTTGTTCCGAGTCTCTGTAATAAGGTGAATGGGTATAAGTGTGTCCGTCTTCCATATTCTAATTTTAATAGAAGGGATTATGACTTTTTTTCAAACAAAACGGTGTACAGTTCGTAGTAATGATCTCTAAAAGTCGTCAACACCTCACAAATTACCTTGATCTTGAACTTCATTTTATTATGTCAACCCTTTATTTCTCTCTTTACCCGTAAGGTTTATCGTCTTTTCTGAGGACATCTTTCTACACTTTAATACGATACCGGTCGATCTGGTAGGGTCCTTCTGTAATTTACAACTGTCACGAACATAATTTCTCGGTATAACTTGAAGACCGACTTCTCCGTCTATTCCTTGTTTAATATCCTACACTATAACACAATTTGACTTTCTGGTAATCTACAAAACTTCGTCTTCTCCTCGTACCAGATTAAACGTAAATCCTTTAAAAAAGATAAGAAGAATGATTGTCCCTATTATCTTTTAAATCATCAAAACAGAAACTTGGACTTTGATTTGTCTTAACATATTAGGATAGTTAAACAAGTCATGACAGTCCCACTCATTTAAAGGGTCACCTTTCTATTTACAATTATTTTACACTGAAATATGGAGGTCGTTATGGATCAAACTATAAATTCTTTGAACAGTACAAGATTTTAACTTTATCAAAAATAGTTATACACAAACGAAATCCGTAAAGTAGTAATCAACCGTAAGAACTGAAACTTGACTGTATAGAATAATCATACTGGGTACCGCGAATAAAATACCGACGGAGATCACGGTGATATTCAATTATCTTATGAACACGGACGTCGTACCTAAGGTATACGTCTTCTCGTGTGCCTTCTGTTACCTACTGAAGAGACTCCTGTCCAGAAGGTTTCAAATAAGACACAATACACCCTGTAAATATTCGAAATTCACTTAAATGGTTTCTGATAGAGTTATAAAAATTATACAAATACAAAGAGTAAAGAGTTTAACCCCTATGATTTTGTGTAACCAGGTCCCTGTGAATAAAAAAGGGGGTTCTTTGAACTCAGGTAGACAGTCCCTTTAATATAACGTTACTACTATTATTGTCATGTTAAATAAGTTGTAGATGGGACCATGATCGTAAGACGATCCTTTAATACATTAAAGTAACTTACATCGGGAATTTCATCAAGACATACCATCCGTAGATAAAGATAAATTATCACTCTTTGACTTCGAATTTACATCAATTTACGTGTGTCAATAACCGTCTGGACCATAAACCTTCAATAATACATATAAAGGATTTACATACAACAACACTTGTACAGTACAGTATGTAGTATCTTTTCCCACCCGTGCGAGTCAGTAAGTCAGTACAGATTGAGGGACCTAACATCGGACGGTCCGAAGAGACAGGTACGCTAAGAGGTCAGTCCTTATGACCTCACCCAACGGAAAAGTAAGAGGTCCCTTAGAAGGGCTTGGTCCTCAACCTGAGCGTAGAGGACACAGAGGACGTAGCCGTCCACCTAAGTGTGATGAACACGGTGGATCCTTTTCCTCCACCCTGTTTTGGACCCTTTTCTAACTGGTCAACTGTCTTCCCCAATATGGTTCCCGTGTGTGGACCTCTTTCCAGTTACTCTTATCTTACAGATGGAGACTCACAGACTGTCTTGTTATTCCAGAACGTTCCGTTCTACAGTCTTATAAATATAACCGTCCGTTTTCTGGGTAAAGATTCTCCCTTTCTTTCTCTTTCTGTCTCATTCTTTAAAATCCTGAACTTTTAATTCACTCCTTCCAACCTAGGATCCCTCTTTGACCTAAGGTCGTGGTCTTGACATCTTCATTCTCCGGAACACTCGTAAACATAGACTTTAGTACCACCATGAGTCAATGCCTCCTTCTTAATATTTCTCCCATCCGAAAAGTAAAACTTCTGGATATATGTTTAGACCTAGATAGTAAATGATCGAAATCAATTGGACAAGTTGGAATCAACCACTTAGTGTTTTACTCTTACGACGACGACGACGACGACGACGACGATGATGACGACGACGATTCAGCGAAGTCAGCACAGGCTGAGACACGCTGGGGTATCTGTCGGAGGGTGGTCCGAGGGGGTAGGGGCCCTAAGGGGTCCGTTGTTGTGACCTCACCTAACGGTAAAGAAAGAGGTTACGTCTTTTCACTTTCACTTCAGCGAGTCAGTACAGGCTGAGTCGCTGGGGTACCTGACACCGGATGATCCGAAGAGGTAGGTACCCTAAAAGGTCCGTTCTCATGACCTCACCCCACGGTAACGGAAGAGGTGTTTTACTCTTATTATAAAGGAATTATGAACTATGAGGTTATGAAACCGGTGGACTCCGTTTCTCGGTTGAATAACCTTTCTGGGACTATGACCTTTTCTAACTCCCTCCTCTTCCCTCGTTGTCTCCAACTCTACCAACCTACCGTAATGGTTGAGTTGCCTGCACTCAAACTCGTTTGCGGTCTTCTGTTACTTCCTGTCCCTTCGGACCGCACGAAGGAAGGAAACCCCAGTGTTTCTGAGTTCGTGGTGAATCGCTGACTTGTTGTTGTTATAGATTATGATAATTCTGACCTATATTCAAATATTTAAGAAACTTATTCCTTGGACCATCAATTTTTATTTTCCTTTAGTACTTTCATCGTAACATAATTTCTTCGTAAATATAATGGTTTTGACAACGTACGTCGGAGTAGACGATCAATCATTGTGTAAAAGGAAACAAAACCTTGACTAGCAATAAGACATATTTTTGATTATTTTTACGTAAAATATAGTAAGTCTGGTATATCTCAACAGTGGAGGACAAACGTCAACTGTGTCGACCAAATAATATGAATTCCACCCGAAAAAGTATGACAGTACGGTGTAAAGACTAGATTCATAAAGGATTGTAAATCCTACCACAGAACTCTATAACCCCACCCTCCCCTTTTGATCACAACCATCTCTGTATAAGGGTACAACGTGTGAAGTAAGACAATAATAAAAAGTCAAAAAGGGGAATTTTTAAGATATGTCATTCTACGTGTGCAAAACTAATCCAAACTGTTTACGTGAGTGAGTGAGGTAGTTATATGACTTGTAGAGGTAGCGGGGTTTTTCAACAGTACACGACGAAAAGTTCGTCTAAGGGACTCTTTATGGTGATTTAGGTTAAGGGAGTGGTATCTCATCGAAATTGTCCAGATAAGATCTTATAAGATCTTGATCGACCTTATATACATAATATATAAAAAGACATTATAAAGAAGTGAGTCGCACCATTTAACTAAAGTACGTAAAACAGAAGGAAGTCGTTACACACCCCCAAGACTAACAAGGTGTAGGAAACCAAAATGTCTACATTTGTAGAGATTCTTCTACGACCACAGAATCTTACCTTAGGTTGGTAGGGCTTATAAACTACCCCGTCTTCATCTTCTCGGTTATTGATTGGTTGTGAAGGGAGAGTAAAAAGGATTACAAAAATAGGGTCGTATGGAAAAGATCATGGAAATAGATTAGAAACACTTGTAGTCGGAGTTTACAGACTTTAAAGACAACAGATTTCTGTCGTCTTCGTATGGGTCTTTTTCAACTCAAGGTTGACGAGACGAGATCAACTAAGAAAGTGAAACAGAGTCCTACAAACGTCCTAAGGAGTAGTGGGATGTTTGAGAACTAAAGTTTGTCGAAAGATAGAATCGTCACAAAAGAGTTTAATTGAAAACGAATGAATGCGACGAAACTACACCTGTAATAAAGGGATTAAAGTACAAAGGGAGATAGTTAAGAGAATTCTAACTAAAACGTTCTCCCTTCAGACGTCGAACATAATTTAAACTAAGAAACATCCGTGGAGTCTGTTCAACAAACAATGTAAACGTCGGAATCGTAAAGGACACCACGGACCCAGTGTCTCTCCGGAGTTTTTTATAACGTAAAACTTCGGAGATCTGGAGTCCTTTCGTTCAATAGGGAATTTAATTTCTATTCTATTAAATACAGAGTTACTGAATGTCCACTTTATATATAGAGCGTGTATTGTATCACCTATTAAAATATATATGCAGAAATAAAACGAATGACGGTGTCATTCCAAGATTAATCTCTAATCGTTTCTCTTCGTCCCCTTGATCTTGGGTCTACCCAGAAGGTCAAGACACAATATGGAACGACCTCCGTGTCTAAAATCGGGAGATTTAAAACGAATATTAAAGTCCCAGTAAGACAGTTTACTCCTTTAAATAAAACAGAACACAATCAACGAGTCAGCACAGGCTGAGAAACACTGGGGCACCTGACATCAGGTGGTCCAAGGGGACTGGTACCTTAAGAGGTCCGTTCTTATGACCTCATCCATTTGTAAGGGAAGAGGTCCCCTAGAAGGACTGGGTCCTTAGATTGGGTCCAGAGGAAGTAACGTCCACCTAAGAAATGGTAGACTCGGTTAATCAAGGGTTTATGTTTATAAAACATCTGTAGTCGACCAGTAGTGGGGTCTTTAGGTTAGGTATTGTTTCCATATATTAACTGAAATAAAAGATAGTGGAAAATTTTACGTATACTCGTTCGTTCTTGGAAAATTTTTGCCCGACAGAAGTGATGAGACGGACAAATAGTAATACTGTCTTACATTCTGTAAAATTCCACTCCTCGTTTATTACCTAACTTTTGTTCAGACGTTCAATATTGAAAACTATCTTATTTAATTCCTCTGGATAGAGGGTTAGATACTTCGGGTTAACTCCCTACCATCGGGACTTTGTTTTTATTAGTGTTGAAAACCTTTGGTCATTTTGACCACACCAACATTTAGACAGTGTATTTTTAGTGCTTTGACGAATATCACAGAAGTTTTCCGATTGAAATACCTTTTAATACCAACTTCAATAGATTTTCTTTACGACAATTCTTTTCATTATGTAAAGGGACTCAAGTGGAAATGGTTTGTTGTACTTACCTCAAGAAGGATAAATTGGATTTTGAGACAATCTAAGATGGGTTTGGTGAAGTTATAGAACCTATAAAACTTATCTTTAATTTCTCCGTCTTAAATAAAACACGACTCTTACTCACATTTTTGACGATAGAGACAAACTCCCCATCCCATAAACCCTTCTACCGTCCCTTTTCTGTACGGAGAGACCTGATCCTACAGTCTAACTGGAGAACACAAACCTCCTGATTCCATTAAACTTATTCTAGTTTCCGTCTCTAAAAATAAAATGTGTAAATCCATATGAAATATCTTTTATGTTTCGTGTATAGAATTCACAATTAAAGGTGCTCAAACTGTCGGTGAGTGGTTTCTGTGACTATTAAATGAAGTGATGACTTATTATCGGACATGGGAAAGTCAGTTAGGAATGGATGTCTGTCTGAACAAGATTAAATACAGTTTGTCTAATCAAAACAGTTGGTATTCAAAGTACTTTTATCTTAGTGTGTCTGAAGATGAAGACTAATTCTTCATGATTGATTCTAATCTAGATAGGAAGGTAAACTTTCTTCATTTTTTCATCCTTTTATACACCTTTTTTACGTAATATAACATGTAGTCCATTACTAGGGGTTCTATATTCTTTGGTTATTTCACTCCGAATTTGGACAGGGTCGAATACCAGTATTCACTTTAAGGTACATCGACGTATCTCGACCACTTGGGTCCGTCTCGACCTTTCTGACGACTTATTTCCTACATCATGACTTAGGTTCCTCTACTTTAGCCGACCTCACAAGACCTTATCTTTCTCGACGAGTCTACGTCCTACACCCTCTAGATGTGTCCTAGGGGGAGTACATGAGTGTCTCATGATTAGTCTCGTATACACACTCACCTTTTATTGGTTCTCTGTCATTTGTTGGTGATGTCTATTAATCTTCTTTCTTACAAAACGCGAGTGCGTCCTGGTACTTCTCACGGTCCGTAATCGGTCTGACCTCTTGAAGTACAAAATTTCTCGTGACCCACCTCATAAGACTTTCTAGAACGGAGCCATCATTCTCCATTAGTACGGATCGGATTACTCATGGGAAACGGGTACACAATTCAACGAAATCAGAACAGACTGAGAAACGCTAGGGTACCTGAAGTCGGGTGGTCCGAGGAGACAGGTACCCTAAGAGGTCCGTTCTTATGATCTCACCGAACGACCCGGGAGGTGGTCCCCGAAAAGGGCTGGGTCCCTAGCTTGGTACAGAGGACGTAACGTCCACCTAAGAAATGGTGACTCGGTGGACCCTTCGGAGGGGAAAGGGGTATATTGTATAGAATTCTCGTTCTGGTTTTTCTGAGCTTTACAGAGACTCATAGTATTGACAAAGGGTCTTTCTTTTTTTTTGTTTTTTGGAGTGTGTGTGTTTTGTAGCCCGTTACTTATCAGATTTTAGGTCTTATAGACACACACACACACACACACACACACACACACACACGCGCGCGCACGCGAGACAAAGAGTCAGCACAGAATGAGAAAAACTGGGGTACCTGACATCGGGCGGTCTGAGGAGACAGGTACCTTAAAAGGTCCGTTCTTATGACCTCACCCAACGGCAAAGGGTGAGGTCCCCTAGAAGGACTGGGTCCCTAACTTGCGTTAGGAGGACTAGAGGACGTAACCGTCCGTCTAAGAAACGATGACACGGTGGACCCGTCCGTACTTACAGATCGTAGGTTATTTTTACAATAATCTGTACGTTTCTTCGTCTACGTATACTACATTTTAGTTCTCTTTTAATTAGTTAGTTTTAGGAGTTTCTTGATCGTGTCTACAACCTTTAAACCTAGTCCTGTAATTTTGATTAAATATTGACATAGTTTATACGAAATTTTTCACCTTCTTTTCCAAATCGTACATCTCTATACTTTATACATTTTGATCTCTGTTTTTGATGTCACGGACTCCTCTTCTATGGGTACAGAAACCATTTTAAGAAGATATAGAAATATGTATAATAAATGAAATAAAAGGTGGTCTAAGGTCACGAAAACAACAACAACAAATAAACAAACAAACGAATCAACTGAAATAGGTGGTTAGTGACGGTGTAGACCCAGTAGAGACTGGTGAAGAACACTAAGAAATTACTTACATCCAGTGTAAAATAAAAAGTACATAATACTAAGACTTAACTCACAACTTATAAAAAAACTGTTGAGTCATCTCCAACTTTATTTAATATAGGTAGAAGTCTTTCATTATAAAGATAAGAAGACAGTCAAACGACCTCATCCTCGACCCAACTATACTCCGTTCTAACTTGACAAACTCCAGATAACGTCCGAATCAAACTAAATCAAAGTTTTCTCCCTAGTTTTTAATAAAAGGTCGTCTCTGATCCTAGAATCGTCACCGTTCCAAAACTTTAGAAGAGAACGTGTAAGGCTACGGATCAGGGATTGGACGCCCGTGAGAGAACGACGACACAGTGATCGGACAGTAAAAATCTCAGGAAAGAGAGAGAGAGACCGAAGGGACCACCGAGTCGTCATTTCTTAGACGGACGGCCCTATGAACGTCCTCTATGTCCAAGCTAGGGACCCAACCCTTCTAGGGGACCTCTTCCTTTACCGTTGCGTGACGTCATAGGAACGGACCCTTTAGGGTGCCTGTCCCCTCCGACCGTCCGATGTGAAGTACCCCAACATTTTCTGAACCTGTACTGACTCGATGATTTGCAATTGAGAGAGAAAGATCACGATGGACGTCAAAAGACAGAACAAGAAAAACGACTATGAAGGGACGAAAGACACTACTGACTTACATGAAACATCCTTGAAGAGAGTCGAGAAGAAGGGACAGGACAGGACTCAGTATGTGAATTTCACATACTATCCCTAAAATATGTATATGTGTCTGTTAAATTACCAATCTATGTATGACAGAAAGGACTTCATCTAAGTTTAATCAATATTACAAAAGAAAAATTAATGTGATACCTTTATAAAGACACCGACATGTTCTATAAGATTTGTAGACCTACGTAACTAAACTTCACTGAATAAAACAACTTGTAAATTTAGTGTTTCAAAAAAATTAATGACTTTACATTATTTTAATGTAAAAAACAAAGTAAAAGTTTAGTACCCCTAAAACAAAAGAATTGAAGAGAGATCTTGATATACTCAATACTTATTTTAAACTCTAATGTCGGAAGGAATGTCTTTCGTACAATATTAATAAACGAAGATATACAAAGTAATCAGGTATTCGAGTAGTTCTTTTCTCCAACACTTTAAGCTGTAAGTGAACACGGGATACGGGATCATTGTATGTGTGTGTGTGTGTGTGTGTGTCTTTATATATATATATATATATACATGCACATATTTTGATAATGAGACAAGACCATATTTTAGTCATGTTACACTAAATGACAAAATAACCTAGAATAGCTCTAAAATGAGTAATTGGATTTTACGAAACCCGAAACCCCCATATTTCGGTTTGAGATAATGTTCAGTATTAATAAGTTTATATAGTACGGTACAAAGTGAAATTCAGGAACAGGGTTTCCTTGAAGAAAAGAATTTTATAAAAATAAGAAAGGAATATTACTTTTAACATAAACGAAAACTGAATATTCAAAATTATGGAGAAAAAAAGCCTATAGAAACGAATTGAAAGTTTCTTAGTCTAATTACGTTAAAGAAAGTAATGTTGATGTTTCAGGTTCATTGGATCAGGTCGGTCTTAATGTACCGATGACTAGTTATAGATTCTTTTTTTTTGGTAAGTGGGAGTTTTCAGACTTTAATGTATAAGAACTCTGATTTACTCTTAAATAAAATTGGAGTCTGGTTTAATAACAAACAGTCCTCTTTAAATAACGTAAAATTTCATGGTCTTCTATTTGTATAAAGTTATATCTGACGGTAAAGAAAAAAACGTTCGGTCATAAATAAATTCTGATAAAAAAAAGGAGACACGTATAAAGACCGAAAAGGGAGGGTTCAGTAAACGACAAAATATCGTTTACTTTTATACAAACGCCTTTAACGTATATTTTGACAAATAACTCTGAATTTAGAAGACACCGTCAAAAACAAAAAAGTGGTTTGGAGTGTCAACGTCAAAGAGAGGGAGGGAGGGAGAGAGAGAGAGGGAGAGAGAGACTGGGACAGAGAGACGAAGAGAGGTACGGGAAAGAGTTGGAGTTGGAAAGTGAGAGAGAGAGGTTCTCTGAAACATATTAATTTGAGGACATAGAAGATATGGGAATCAGACAGGAAGTTAGGTCATCAAGCCGATCCTGTGACATTCCATTTCAAGTTGATAAATTACGGTGCCTCGTCTACTCATGTCTTTTCTGTCCTATCATAGGATGCTAGGATGTATCCTATCATGTAAACGGATCCTAGGGTTTACAAACATAAAACGTAATTTTACATTCTTCCATTAAAACGTATAGTATAACCAATCTTAAAACCAAACCGAGGTATTTCTCTGAGGTATCACCGAATTGTTTTCGTCTTCATAATAAAAAAAAATTTCTAATTTAGGTTCATATTTTTCCAATCATGATTAGATTATGACGTCCCGGTATCACCAGATATTCGTCCGACGAAGGTTAAGACGACGACACGATGGGAACCCTACGTCAGGTTCTTCGACTTGTCTCTTTTTCTTTAAACTGGGGTGGTAAATGTGTAATCGAGGTTTTCTACGTGTATAGAGAAAAGGAAGAATACAAATAAACTGATCTTGATTAATTTCCTCGAATGGACCGACGATTCCTTCGTATTTTTCTACTGTAGATATAAATTACCAGTGTTCGGATGGATTTAAATTTCTAAGGTAACGACTTCTCATCTTTAATCGTCAGAGACCCCTAAGTAGTCTAATACAAATTTTCCCTTATCTTTCTGTCAAAGATATTTCCCGTCTCTTTGTCACATTATTGTCTTATTTAACACCTCACCTTTTTACAAGAGATACACTCCGATTATAAGTCATAAAAATACGACTTCCCCGACTTAATAATTTTTTCCCTTTAGACAACTAAATTCTGTCTTGTTAATGTCCTCATCTCGAGAACTTACGAACTATACTTTATCTTATTTTCTTATTTTGACTAGTCTTTTCCCGTTTAGAGATACTGGAGCAGATATATAGTTAAGTCAAGTCAGTGAGTCAGTACAGACTGAGAAAAGTTGGGGTACTTGACGTCGTGCAGTCCGAAAGGACAGGTAGTGGTTGAGGGCCTCGAATGAATTTGAGTACAGGTAATACAGTCATTACGGTAGGTTGGTAAAGTAGGAGATAGCAGGGGAAGAGGAGAGTGGAAGTCAGAAGGGGTCGTAGTCCTAGAAAAGGTTATTCAGCCAAGAAGTAAAGTCCACTAGTTTTATAACCTCAAAGTAGAAGGTGTAGGTACTTATAAGTCCTGACTAAAGGAAATCCTACCTGACCAACCTAGATGAACGTCGGGTTCCCTGAGAGTTGTCAGAAGAGGTTACAGTGTCAAGTTTTCGTAGTTAAAAGTCACGAGTCCAGAGATATCAGGTTGAGAGTGTAGGTATGTACTGATGACCTTTTTGGTATCGAAACTGATCTACGTAGAAACAACCATTTCTTTACAGAGACGAAAAATTATACGATAGATCCAACCAGTATCTAAAAGAAGGTTCCTCGTTCGAAGAAAATTAAAGTACCGACGTTAGTGGTAGACGTCACTAAAACCTCGGGGGGTTTTCTTTCAGAGAGTGATAAAGGTAACAAAAGGGTAGACAAACAGTACTCCACTACCCTGGTCTATAGTACTAGAAGTAAAAGACTTTCAACTCAAAATTCGGTTGAAAAAGCGTGAGGAGAAAGTGAAAGTAGTTCTCCGAGAAATCAAGAAGGAACGAAAGACGGTATTCCCACCAAAGTACGTATAGAATGTAATAACTATGAAGAGGGCCGTTAGAACTAAGGTCGAACACGAAGTAGGTCGGACCGTAAAACGTACTACATGAGACGTATATTCAATTTATTCGTCCCACTGTTATATATCGGAACTGTATGAGGAAAGGACTAAACCGTGGTCAGACAACAAGATACAGGTCAAGATTGACAACGAAGAACTGGACGTATGTCCAAAGAGTCCTCCGCATATATATATATATTAGTAATTTTTTTTTTTTTTGGGATATCTTTATTTCTCGTCTAATCACCATGGTTCCCTACCCCCACCGTTCACACCCTGTTTTCTTACTTCCACCAGTTTCACATGTTTGAAGACGATAATTTTAGTCATTCAAGGTCTCGATATTGCATGTCGTACCACTGATGTCTATTCTTGTGATAACATATGAACTTTCAATGATTCTCTCACTTAGAATTTTCGAGTGTAGTACACGTTTTTATACACTCTACTACTTATACCATTGACCTGAATAACACCGTTAACAAAACGTCATATATGTATATAACAGTAATAAAACATGTATAACTTACATATGTTACAATTGTTAGTTAATATAAAGTTATTTTTACCTTTTTTATTTCTCACGTTTACAATTCGTTCTTGACTCCGTTAAGTTATAAATGTCATCCTCCCTTCTTTGGTTTTTTAAAATTGGGTGAAGAACCGACCATCTGTACCGTTAAGAAAAGTACAACGGAGATAAATGGGTCAGTTTATTCTTCGATTTCGTATTCCATTCAACCTTTCTACCACTCTTACAACCTACAACCTTCAAATTTCTCCCTTCTCTTCCATAAATATATCAAAAAGTCTCTTAGTCTACCTCTTGGTTCACTGTTTCCTCGATATCTATTGACAAAAATTTTGAGAATCGTCATATTTCAGTATTTAAATTATGTTGTACAGTCACCATCGTATAAAGGACCTTTATATAAGTTGACAAGTCTTCATCTATATCCTATCAGTGTCTCGACTCTTAATACTAGCAAACTCAAAATGGTCTGTTCAAAAGTTTCCCTTCTTTATGTGTTACTCTTCTATCATTACAAATCTTAGTTTTCGTATACTACGAACGAACCATACTTTCTTCAGTTCTACACTCCCCTCGTTATCCTTTTACTACGTCAGTTTTTACT
This sequence comes from Capra ibex, assembly GCA_006410555.1. NCBI lineage: Eukaryota > Metazoa > Chordata > Mammalia > Artiodactyla > Bovidae > Capra > Capra ibex. The sequence goes on along the minus strand of SJYO01038983.1, from coordinate 12,430,214 downwards.
TCTGATACTGTCTTAATTTCTTAACGACCTCACACACCGTTTTTGGTGATGTTATAACATTTCATTAATCGGAGGTTAATTTTATTAATTAATTAATTTTTTTCTTAGTGACCTCACTCCCATGTCGACCACACTCTACTTTTCAATCCTCCAACACCAGTTTTACTAAACACTTGGAACTCACACCGACACTTTTAAGAACCGACTTCACGAATTTTAGTCACTTTCTTCCCCCAGTTTACTTACAACGACCACCGTCAGGTAAACAAAGTCTCTCGACTCACCTTCCTCAACACGGATCCTATAGATTTAGTATAATTCCTTATATATTTCGTAACATCCCCAGTCTCTACTGGACTTTCCGACTCCAAGAACACCATTGTCTTAGTTTTCCTAACCATCCCGTAATCCTTTAGTCAGGATTACCAGGGAGTACCATTCTACCATTGTTCAAGATTAATATTAGTAATCCCACATCCTTCAACTTGAGGATTCGTCAAATGACACTATGTTGTTCCTAATACATATATCCTACACACCGTCAGAGTTGTCTTCGTTTATGTTAAGAAGTCTGTGGACAAGTTTATGGAATCGCGTTTACAGTCCAGTCCTCCCCAGTACAGTCCTCTCATATCTCCTCAACTATGAAAATTCGGTACTTTTATAGATGATGATACAATACATTCCGGAACCGATCCACCAAGTTTAAAACTTCTTAATCATTTTCAATAAGTCTACTCTTCTTCTTCCTATAGAATAGGGTTCGTTCTTATACTTGTTCCCTTTAAAGTTTCCACGTTTACTTGTACCTTTTCAAAACCTTGCTACTAGTCCCAAACGGTCCACTGACTTTAAATCCCATACTCACGTATACACACAGATTGAAAACCCTCAAATTTTCCCGACTTATATATATTTTCACTCAGTATAAATTAAGATTCTTTAAACTTGAAATAGGACTTACGTAATTCTTTCATAATTCGTGATAAAAAAAAAATTCATTCCCTGTGAATTTAAACACAAAATCTTAATAGGGAAACCTTTCTCGTACCTACTAACTAATTTTTCCTAATTACCACTTCCCTCCTCTACCGACGTTATACAATTTAACGAACGTAACAGACAATAACAAGTCATTTATAATTCAGACTTTTCGGTTCACAATCAACAAGTCAGTACAGACTGAGACACACTGGGACACCTCACATCGAACGGTCCAAGGAGACAGGTACCGTAAAGGGTCCGTTGTTATGACCTCGTCCAACGGTAAAGGAAGAGATCCCCTAGAAGGACTACGTCCCTAGTTTGGGTCCGGAGGACGTGACGTCCGTCTAGGAAATGGAAGACTTGGTGGTCCTGGGAAACTTTTCGGTATTGTTGATAACAAAAGTAAAGGGTCTATACACTAAACTATTTGTGAGGATAGAGTTGGATGTACAATTTAACTGATCGATATCCTATAGTATCATTGTACTAACATATATCTTTTTCTATTAGGGATTTATTCTGAGTTGTACGGTGTTTACCGTGTATTCTCAAACCCTACGACGTATTACGTTGACCGTAGGTCACACACGCACACGCGCACACCTACACACACACTTGCTCTCTCTCTTCACACTTCCCCGATGCGTCTTGCTCGCTCCCCGTCTACGGTCAGACTCTTTTCCTTCCAAATACGGTGTGACGTCGAGGTGTTGATTAGACGTTCCGACGACTCTTTGGTAGGACACTAAGAGGACAGTGAAGTAAGCCTCTGTATACGGTATATAGTGGTTTAGAATGTGGGGTTTACCACTCTACGATCTTCTGTTATCGAGAGCAAAAGACAAAAACAAAAATAAAAATAAAAAAAGGATTTGAGTGTATCGTCAGGTACACTTTCTAGGAATCACTGACCTTTACTTTTTCTTAAGTCACTTCTACCTACGTTTTAGATCCCTTTGTTCTTTCGTAGAAAACGAGGAAACTCCACGGACATATTGCAACCACCGTGATCACCATTCCTTGAGTGGACCGTTATGTCCTCTACGGTCTCTGCGACCAGACTCGGGACCAAACCCTTCTAGGGGACCTCCTCCTTTACCGTTAGGTGAGGTCGCAAGAACGGACCTCTGAGGACACCCGTCTCATCGGACCGTCCGATCAGGTACCCCAGTCTCAACCTATGCTACCTTCCTTGAATCGTGTATTTTGTGACTCATGGTCTTCTCTACGGAATTAGTGTAATTTTTATTACGTTAATAATAATTTTTGTTTCTAAGTATTGTTTATTATTAATAATAATTGTTGTTTCTAATTTTAGAACGAAAGACGGTTTGGGACATCTATTTTCCTATTTATTACATCTCAGAACTTGAGTTTTAAGAGATCATTTCCCATGTCATATTTCTATGTATATTTCTTTTAATATTAATGTTATATCATACATCACAGAGAGTCTCTTCCGCTACCGTGGGGTGAGGTCATGAGAACGGACCTTTTACAGTACCTGTCTCCTCGGACCATCCGACGTCAGGTACCCCAGCGATCCTCAGCCTACGTTGACTCACTGAAGGGAAAGTGAAAAGTGAACGTACGTAACCTCTTCCTTTACCGTTGGGTGAGGTCACAAGAACGGACCTCTTAGGGTCCCTGCCCCCTCGGACCACCCGACGGTAGATACCCCAGCGTGTCTCAGCCTGTGCTGACTCCGCTGAATCGTCGTCGTCGTACTTCACAGAGATTGTTTCTACACTTGTTTCTTGGTACTCTCGAACCATTTCCTTCACTGATTAACACGAAATCCCGTTTTTCTTTGTAATACTACTGGTACAAGGTCTGTAATTTCTTCCGTTAAACGTATACGATTCATAGTTGAGGTCCAGTTTGTCGACAATGAATCTAGACCTAAAGTTTATGTTGGAGGTCGGGACACGATGAAGTAATATGATGTGACGAAGAAAATTGATACCATATAACTCAATATCCTAAAATATACTCTTCTCTAATTGGAACTTATTCTCTTTGGAGTCTCCGTGTCCTGAAAGTTGAAGATTAAACGTTTCTTTGAAGTACATGTATCTTATACACATCTTAGTACACATCTTAATACGAACCGTCACTGTCTAAAAGAGAAGAATCCGAGGTTTTAGTGACACCTACCACTAACGTCGGTACTTTATTCTGTTGACGAAGAACCTTCCTTTCGATACTGTTTGGATCTATCGTATAATTTTTCGTTTCTGTAGTGAAACGGTTGTTTACAGGTAGATCAATTTCGACACCAGAAAGGTCATCGGTATATATCTACATTCTCAACCTGGTATTTCTTCCAACTCGTGGTTTCTTGACTACGAAAGTTTAACACTATGTCCTCTTCTGAGAACTTTCAGGGAACCTGTCGTTCCTCTAGTTTGGTCAGTTAGGATTTCCTTTAGTTGGGACTTATGAGTAACCTTCCTGACTACGACTTCGACTTCCAGGTTATTAAATCGGTGGACAACACTTATCAGTTGAGTGACCTTTTCTGGGACTACGACCCTTTCTAACTTCGTTTTCGTCTTTTCCTGTCTTCTCCTACTCTACCAACCTACCATAGTGGTTAAGTTACCTGTACTTGAACCCGTTTAAGTCTCTATCACTCCCTGTCACTCCGGACCGGACGACATCAAGTACCCCAATGTTTCACAGTCTGTACTGAATCGCTGACTTGTTGGTGGTATATCGGGACACTCTTTTTCAAAGTTTTTCGATTTAAATCTTTTCCGTCTCCTTGGTCTCTAGTTTAACGGTTGCGTTTGACCTAGTAGCTTTTTCGTTCTCTCAAGGTCTTTTCGTAGACGAAGACGAAATAACTGATACGGTTTCGGAAACTGACACACCTGGTGTTTTTTGAAACCTTTTAAGAATTTCTTCACCCTTATGGTCTGGTGGACTGGACGGTGAACTCTTTAGACATACGTCCAGTCTTTCGTTGTCAACCTTGACTTGTACTTTGTTGTCTGGTCAAGGTTTCACCCCTTCCTCATGTAGTTCAGACATATAACAGTGGGACGAATAAATTGAAGATACGTCTCATGTAGTACTCTTTACGACCCGACCCACTTCGTGTTCGACCTTAGTTCAAACGGTCCTCTTTATAGTTATTGGAGTCTATATGTCTATTGTGGTGGGAATACCGTCTTTCACTTCTTCTTGATTTCTTAGAAGACTACTTTCACTTTGTCCTCTGACTTTTTCAACCGAACTCCGAGTTGTAAGTCTTTTGGTTCTAGTACCGTAGACCAGGGTAGTCAAGTACCGTTTATCTAACCCTTTGTCACTCTCTGAAATAAAACGCCCCGAGGTTTTAGTGACTTCTACCATTGACGTCGGTACTTTAATTTTCTACGAACGAGGAACCTTCTTTTGGACACTGGTTGGATCTGTCGTATAATTTTTCGTCTCCGTAATGAAACGGTTGTTTCTACGTAGATCAGTTTCGATAACAAAAGGTCATCAGTACATACCTACACTCTCAACCTGTTATTTCTTTCGACTCGTAACTTCTTAACTACGAAAACTTGACATTACAACCTCTTCTGAGAAATCCCAGGGAACCTGACGTTCCTCTAGGTTGGTCAGGTAGGATTTCCTCTAGTCAGGACCCAAAAGTAACCATCCTGACTGTAACTTCGACTTTGAGGTTATGAAACCGGTGGACTACGTTTCTTGACTAAGGAACCTTTTCTGGGACTACGACCCTTTCTAACTTCCGTCCTCTTCCTCCCCTGTTCTCTCCTACTCTACCGACCTACCGTAGTGGCTGAGTTACCTGTACTCAAACCCATTTGAGGTCCTCAACCGCTTCCTGTCCCTCCGGACCGTACGACGTCAGGTACCCCAACGTTTTTCAACCTGTGTTGACTGACTGACTTGACTTGACTTGTCAGTGTTCGTAGTCGATTAATTGTATAGAAAGAGTACAGTCTTATTCATAAGTCTCTACCCTACTGACCATTCAGTTTCTACATATATCGAAGATTTGTGGGAAGTTTAAGACAATATTGATAATCAGGTACTTTGTACGTTTCCATAACCTTACCGGTTTTTCAACCAAGTCCTAAAAGACGTTGTGAAATACCTTTTTAGGTTTACCTGAAAAACCGGTTAGGTTATATAAACTCTTTGAAATTCCGTTCGAGGTTTTGTCATCCTATCTTTCTTCGTAAAAACGTTATAGGTTTGCTTTTCAGAATCTTTAGCGATTCAAGTTGAGATAGAAAGGAACATGTCTATTTTCTCGTTCTACATTTATACGACTTTCTACACGGTCACCTGTTGAGAATAGTCATGACGGTGTTCGTTTTAGACCTGTATACTCTGTCTTTCGAAAGTTCTTAAGTTAACTTTTTTATTTTATTTTAGGTCTCGATTTCAATAGAAAACATTCTTCCGACCTACACCCATTCTCAACCTACACCCATAGTCATGTCACTCCTAAGACCTGTCTGGTCCAAATTATACTTCCGTGAACCATGGACCCTTAATTAATTTTTTTCTTCCTTTTCTGTTTTTTTCCTTATATCATGAGTATTTGACTGTAGAAATTTTTAATCGATTAGGAATGGTTCGGAAAGACTGGTTCATGAGAAACATAAATCTTGAGTCATATGGTCACACTTCCGTCTGTTTTTACTACGAAATTAAATGTACGGTACTTGTCGAGAGATAATTTCACCAATACCCCATAGGTATATAATTTGTTTACATACTCGTTAGGACGGTTTTAGATTACTTAAAGTATCTAAAAGAAATTACAATTTTTAGAGACCAAGTTTCGGTCCCTAAAAACATCTATATTATATATTACACGTCGTTGAGTACTATACGTAAACCTACGTTTCGATTCCTGATATCATAAAAGTATATAAAATAAATTAAATGACAAATCCAATACGTAACTAATCCTCTTAGGATAAGGTTCATCTTAATATATGGTTTAGGTTTGTGAAACTTGTCATAGAATCGTTTATTAAATAATCCAACTAAATTGTATTATGGTGAAACAGTGACTGACGATAAAAAAAAATTGAAACTCGTATAAAAAATTGGAAACTTAAAAAAAAAGTCATTGTATATAAAATAAACGGATCATAACAACGACTTTAGTTAGTTATTCTGTGTAAAAATGATAAGAAACTATATAAACAAATGAGCAATAACTCGGTAACTTAAATGGTGTAAAACCTTATCTGTAAACCCTGTATTTTTACTTATTATGTGCAATGGACTTATTTACTGGGGTTGTGTTGCATTTCCTCGATAACTCAGGAGTGTTCTAAAATCAAGACACTAAGTATATTGTCTAAAACCCATTCATAAACGATAAACCTAAAACTTAAATGTTACCGTTAGTAGAATAATATTCTTATAATATTTTAAATCTCTATTTCTCCCACTCTCCAGTTATTAACTACTAATTTAACATATATGACCAAACGGTAAGTAACTAATGATAGAGAATGTAATAATGTAAACGATGAGTATCGGTAGAACACCCTAATTACACTAACCCATAATAATATTAAGGATAACGAATCTGTTTCTTTGACTTCAAGTTTCTTTGTGACAAAAGTGATTCACCCAGTTGTATTAAATCGATCATTCTACGTCTGAAAGACGATAGATTTAAGTTTTCGGTCAAGAAAAAAAGGACTAAGTTTGACAGAGGTACATTCGTCACGATCTGAGTTTATTTCGAACCACGTCCTCTACCCTGAATTTACAAAGACTAAACTGTGTTCTACCCCCTCTCTTATTTTCCCTAATAAGGCCAAATATATTATTAATCTTTGTTATTGATTTATCATTGATAAAGACTGGACGTCAATAAAAACAACACTCAAAAGCTGAACGGAACTCTTGATTCATTTTAAAACGGTAATCACAGAAGATGGGTAAACAGAATTAATGTGAGTTCCCTCATTGACACATTGCCCTCTACTATTTTACAAACGAAATTAAAATGAGTAAATACCATTAGTTTAGACCGTGGTTTACGTAAACATGCAGACAGAAATTAGTGAGGGTGGTGTCTTCTAGAGGTAAAGCGAAGTTGAGAAAAACAATTCTGGTAATTCCACAATTCACGTTTCAATGGAGAACTACCTTGTTCCGAGGTCTGTCAGACTCAACTCTTTTTGGTCGTGACATTGAATCAACGGTGTTCTATGACAACTAGTTTGTAATACATTAGACCCTACCATAATCTAATTTCTCTTTTTCAGTTACTTCCTTCTTGTCAATTATGAAATTCTTACTATAAGGTTACGTTTCAAAGTTGTTTCAATAACTATAAAAAGAATTTCCAAAATCTTATAGTATTAAAACTCTTTCCAGTATTAATTATCCTATTTCCTTTTTCTTCTTTATAAAATCCAGTATACTTACTTCGTCAAATAAACATATGGGAAAATCTTCCCTCTGTAGAGTAAATTTTAATGTGTAGATTCTCAAATATGTAAAGTTGTATGACTGAACTATAATTTCAAAATTAGGTAGTGATTTTTGAATGTTTTACAACTACCCTTTATAGAACAATCTATATGATAATTTATATTTAAATATCATTAAAAAATTTCAAAGATAAAGTTTTTACAATAAAAGACATAAGGATTTAACCTTAAGTCTCCAGACGTATTAAAGTTATCTTTTAGAGAAAACATTAAGAAAATCTTTTAGTTAACTCAAATAGACAAAGGAACAATAAACGTTAAGTCTCCTTTGTGAGGGTACAATGGACCTTTCAACGACTCCTGAGATAAACTCCCAAAAAAACCCGTCTATATTTCGAAGTCCAAAAAGTATGGGTATGGGAAAGGTGGGTTCTCTTCTCGGTAATCTGTTCTCGAGACTTTTCTTAAAACTCTACTCGACCTGTCTCATTGAAAATTTAAGGAGGGTTTCCTAAACCGAAGTAAATTTTTTTTTTTGGATATTAAACTTTTCTATTCGGAAAATGAGAATCTACCGAGGACACCGACCCTTATTATAACCATGGTTCTCGAATGATGTTTTTCCAATATAGTAAACCCCTATTTAGTTGACAACTCCACTTCAAGTCCTAAAAAGACACCCGAGTCAAGATTTTCGACTCAAAAGTTTGTTTTTTTACTTCTCTTCATGTCGGATCTAGATCAAACTGACTTTAACTTGAAGACTAAGGTGTTAGAGATCTTGAGGTTTGGAGATAGTAAAGAATTGTCAAGAGTATAATTGAAGGGATACCGAGAAGACTCGAGGTATAAAACACAATTAGTACAAGAAGGTGTTGTTTGGACCGAGTCTTAATTCAAACAATGGGTTAAATATGGTGTTTAAGAAAGTCTGGAACGTGTANGAGTTAGTGCAGGCCGAGAAACGGTGGGATACCTGACATCGGATGGTCCGAGGAGGTAGGTACCTTAAAAGAACCGTTCTTATGACCTCAACCCGTCACCCAACAGTAAAGGAAGAGGTCCCCTAGATGGACTGGGTCTCTAGTTTGGGTCCAGGGCGTGTAACGTCCGTCTACGAAATGGTAGACTCGGTGGTCAACAGTCATAGTTATATATAATTTTTTTTTTTTTTTCTACATACTGGTACGGTAGATACCTAACTTGTAGAAACTGCAAGGTAACGAGATTCTACTTCAGGTTCTAGTGAACGTACCGAATGTTTCGGGAAGAGTCGGAACAACAACTGATTTGGGAGTCGACTAAAGGGATCCAAACAATGGTAGATCGAGACGACCTGAAAATAGGAGAAGTAGTTTATACGGTGTGACAAAGTGAATACTGTTTCTTACTATCTGGTAATAAGTTGTAGATCCCCTTATTTTTTCTTTTCTTGATCTGCAAAACGAAAGAGATCGTTTCCTCTGATTACATCGGATCTGTATTAAAGAGACTCAAATTGTCTAATAACTACAATATATCTCAAAATCCTTACACATCTAAAGTCCCTAACCACCTAAAAGTCCGTAGACATAATCTGGTTTAACCAGCCAACCTAAAAGTCACTTAGTATAATACTTATAAATTTACGAACTTACCTCTTTAAAAACTAACCAACGGTGTATTTTCTGAAAAATGACCTCACAAAAGTAAGGATTGACCGACTGAATATACACTCCTTGACAGTTACTAAGTAGTTCAACATTCTTGTGTAAGTAATTCCACTCGACAGAAACGACTAATTGACTTTCTCAAATTTTGTATAAAGTCCCCGATGAACAATGGTCCCAATATCCTTTTTACTCAGGAAAGATCCTCACACTTCTATCCTAAATAAGAGGAGACGGGTGATGAAAAGAAATGAACGAATCATAGTTGAATAGAAATCGCGAGTCGAATGAGCAATGAAGGAGTCCCTATCGAAAACACTGTATGACTAGTGATTTGTAGTGGTAAATTAGGATGTGAAGGACAAGGACTGTGTGTAGTTTTACAATTGATGATGAAGCGAAGGATAGAACGGACGATCTGATATAGAGGTATTACTCTCCTCGATATAGAAAGAACGAATGGTCATATATAAAGGAAGAAACAAAAAGTCAACGATTCAACACAGACTGAGAAAAACTAGGGTACCTGACGTCGAGTGGTCCGAGGAAACAGGAGATGATAGAGGGTCTGAGACGAGTTTAAGCACAGACAACTCAGTCATTACGGTAGGTTGGTAGAGTATGAGTAGTGGGGGAAGAGGACGGGAGTTAGAAGGGGTCGTAGTCCCAGAAAAAGTTATTCAACCGAGACATAGTCCACCAGTTTCATAACCTCGAAATCGAAGTCGTAGTCAGGAAGGTCACTTATAAGTCCTGACTAGAGAAAATCCTACCCGACCAACCTAAAGGAACGTCAGGTTCCCTGAGAGTTCTCAGAAGAGGTCGTGGTGTCAAGATTTCGTAGTCAAGATTCCGTGAGTTGGAAGAAATGTCAGGTTGAGAGTATAGGAAGGTACTGATGACCTCTTTGGTACGACGACGACGACGACGATTCAGCGAAGTCAGTACAGGTTGAGACACGCTGGGGTATCTGCCGTCGGGTGGTCCGAGGGGGCAGGGACCCTAAGAGGTCCGTTCTTGTGACCTCACCCAAGGGTAAAGGAAGAGGTTACGTACTTTCACTTTTCACTTTCATTTTAGCGAGTCAGCACGAGCTGAGAATCGCTGGGGTACCTGACGTCGGATGGTCCGAGGAGACAGGTACCCTAAAAGGTCCGTTCTCATGACCTCACCCAACGGTAACGGAAGAGACCTCTTTGGTATCGAAATTGATATACTTGGAAACAGTTTCACTACAGAGACGAAAAATTATACTCTAGATTCAAACAGTATCGAAAGGAAGGTTCTTCATTTACAGAAAATTAAAGTGTCAACGACAGTGACAGGTGTCACTAAGACCTCGGGTTCTTTTCTTTTAGACAGTGACGAAGGTTGAAAAGGGGAAGATAAACGACACTTCACTACCCTGACCTACAGTACTAGAATCAAAAAACTTACTACTTAAAATTCGGTCAAAAAAGTGAGAAAAGAAAGGGGGAAGAGAAAGTGAAAGTAGTTCTCCGAGAAATCAAGGAGAGGTGAAAGACGGTAATCCCACTACACACACACACACACACACACACACACACACACACACACACACACTTAGTGCAAACGGAGAAACGTTGGTGTATCTGCAATCGGTACGTCCGAGTAGACAGGTACCTTAAGAGATCCGTTCTTCTGACCTGACCTGACGGTAAGGAAAGAGGTCCACTCAAAGGGTTGGGTTCCTAACTTGGGACCAGAGCTCGTAACGACCGTCTAAGAAATGGTAGACTCGGTGGTCACTTCGGAGTCATCCCACCATAGTAGACGTGTAGACTCCAATAACTATAAAGAGGGTCGTTGGAATTAGGGTCGAATGTTAAGTAGATCGGTCCGTAAAACGTACTACATGTGACGTATGTTCAATTTATTCGTCCCGCTGTTATATGTCGGAACAGTCTGAGGAAAGGGTTAAACCTTGGCCAGTCAACAAGACACAACTCAAGATTGACAACGGAGGACTGGTTATATGTCCAAAGAATCCTCTGTCCATTCCATCAGACCATAAGAGTAGAGAGATTCTTACCAGGTGTCACACAACACTAAGTGTCAGTGTCCGAAATCTCATCCGTTACTTCGTCTTCATCTACAAAAAGACCTTAAGAGAACGAAAGAGATATTAGGTTGTTTACGACCAGTAGAGACAAAGGAGATGGAAAGGATTTTGGACGAAAGTACTGTCCTTGAAGAACCAAGTGTATGAATTCCGATCGGACTTCCTTTGCCTCGTATTGGAATGATCGTATTTTTTACTCACACTAACATACCATCGAACTTACAAGAAACAGTAACGAGAACAAACCCTAACTTTACTTTTGACTGGAAAAGGTCAGGTTGTCGGTGACGACTCAAAAGGTTTAAACAACCGTATAACTCACATCGTGAAATTGTTGTAGTAGAAAATCATAAAATTTATAAAGTCGACCTTAAGGTAATGGAGCTGATTGAAACAAACATCATTACGAAGACTTCCGGTAACTGAAGTGTAAGTTCCTATAGACCGAGATTCACTCACTGGTGTAGTAACATCAATAGGTGCACAAATTCTTGGTAAAAACATATCAAAAGGAGACATAAGAACGGTGGAGAAGAATTAAAGAAGGATGGGCATCCTTTAATTCCAACCCTTTTAGATATCAATCGGATGTTAATACGAGGTCCAATGTATCTGACATTTTCTGTCTTGCGAGAAAGTTAGAACGTAAAAGACCGTGATTTTGGTTACGAAGAAGGTGGTAGGAGGTCTATGGAGGGTGTCCGTTTTTATGGAGGGACTTTGGAACAAATTTTTCAGTGGGAGTAAAAAGAGAATTCTGAACCCATTAAAAAGAATCAAGATATTGTTTCGAAGAAATCTCGTTTTCTTTTCGTGGGGAATATTTTGAAAGTCGTCCCTCATCGGTGATACAGAGAGGTTATGTGACCCGGTGATTTAATACTAGTGTAATATTCGTTGTTACTCTTACGGTCCCTCACTACCTTATACTTGCTCGAAGATATTTGTCTTTCATATATGAGTATAAGACACTTTCTTCAGTCAGTTCGTCTCTGAAAAGTTTATTGACCGTCACATGGTTGAGAGTCACTTTCGACTGACTATCTGAACACTATATTAAATCTCCCATCACACGTATATAAGAGTTGAAATAATAAAAGTAAACACCATTCCTTTAAATCTAGACTTTCTACATTCCCTTAACACACAATAAACTTGCAGATTATTCGTAGAGATGATACCCATTACAACTATTGTTTCAGTTCCGAGACACGTCCTCCCCAAATAAAAATAGTTCATGTTGAAACAATAGGAAACAAATTTCCGTCCCGATGTTAAATGAAATTCTATCGATTTATGAAGTAAATCCTGACGAGTTTTGACGGAATAGACTTATAAAGACCAGAGTCCCACGTTCGAAGTTAAAGATGGGTTGTACCCCAAACTATACAATTCCGACTTCAACTTCATGTATCTGTATTTTAACGTTTTTCGGGTTCTTCGAAATAGGTTTTTTTTATTATTATTATTAGGAACGTCTACTCTCTTGGTTCTTACATTCAACACTTATTTTCGTTCAAAACGACACTTCTCTCTTTCTCTAGAATAAATCAAAACAAAAGAAAAATTACCTCGAAAACCTCCCACTGATATTTGTGATGTCTTAATGTACTATTACAGATAACAGTACAGATAATGCGAAGTCAAAGGTCCCGGGGTTAAAGTAGGTCACCATCCATTGAAATACCTTTATTGCAAACACAATTTTGTTATATTTGTACAACTTCTCGCACTCTATGCGATACTTACAAACCCATTTTACATGAAAGTGTCAGGAGACGACAAAACGGACTCACCTCGCATCACTTTTCGTCACTTCATGTCCAACCACAAAAGAGAAGAAGAAAAGGACAAGAAGAAACAAAAAGGAAGGTAGACGGGATACTAGAACTTAAAACACACTTTTCTAGATAGAAAGATTTCAGAGTTTATCCAGTCCCTGGGTTCTTTTGTAAAGTAATCTGACCTCTATTCATCTTAAAAACTGTAATTTCTGACAATCTTAGATAACCTTGTGTAAAACTTTTATAAACCACAATTTATTATTTTACTATGAGGGTGTCTTTGACTTTTACTTTTCTTTGTCAAATGGTCACCGACAATTTTACTGTTCATAGTTATTTTCGGTTTTTACAATACACGTTGTCACATTCTTTTTGAGGTATTCCTAAAAATCTCGACTGTTACCTCTCGAAACTCAAAGAGATTTAGACATCAACTCTTAGTTCAGTCTGGTTTTCAAGAAAAAAGAAGTCGAAATAACTTCATATTGACTATATTTTTTTTAACATTCTATACATTACATATGTAACGTCACTAAACTATATACAAATGTAACACTTCCGTAAAAGGGGTAGACGAATTAAAAGTTTAGGATAATGAAGTGTATAAATGAATAAATAATTAAAAAAACCACTCTTGTAAATTGAAGATAAGAGAATCGTTTAAAGATAATACGGTATGTCAGTGGTATAAAATGTAAACTGAGATACTGGAGAGTCCTAGGAATAATACGAGGTGGGGGATGGGGGTCGTTGGTGAGACAAAGACTCAACCGAACAAAAATAGGAAAAAAACTCTCGTTGCGTAGAAACAATTTCACAAAAGAATCCTATCATAAAGACCTCCCCACTTCGAACTTCACAATGTACATGTCTGACTTCTTATACTTTATAGAGAAAACATCCGATGACCACGATTGTAACACTCATCACGATTCAATCTATATCTGAGGACCTAGACACGTTCGTACTTACTAATACCCATAAATTAAGTCTAAACACCCTTGTACCTTAATAATTTCTTTCTTGTTGTTCAAGTTTATACTTTGATAATTCTATAAAATTTCTACCTACTAAATACGGTTTTCTTATTATAAATTCTTTAATACCAATGGATGTTCTTATCCTGTATAAACCCCCTAATGTCTATCAAATCATACTACTAATTGTAAAAACTTTCTAATCGTTTCTTACTCTTCTCAACTCTTCCACATTATCGATAAACAATGACGTATTCTTTGAATCATCAAATATTGTTATCTAGAAATAATAAAACATAATTAACAAAGACTCCTAGTCTTTAAACCCTCGTCGAATCGACCACTAAGACCGAGTTCCAGAGAGTATTCTGACGTTACTTCGACGTAACGAATTTGAACCTGACACCAACCTCCTAAGGGAAGGTTCCTCCGAGTGAGGGTACCAATAATAGACCTCAAGAGTGAAGGAATGATGGACATCCGACATATGGATTCCCAAAAACAAACAAACAAAAAAAGGTACACTATTAAAAGTTTCCTCATGTTTACTTTCTCTCTTTTGGGCTCCACCTTCGAGTCTTTAGAGTTCGAAAATATGGGATTAGAGACTTCACTGAAAGGTACTGAAGACGGTATAAGTGTTTTTGGTTTGGACGATGAGAACACCTTCCTCCCTTTTCCTCCCACACTTACCTGCCTTAACCCATAGTCACCTTCAGCAAAACCTCCAACGATAGTGTCTTTCATTGTCCACTATTTCCCTTTCGGTATTTTCTGTTAATGTCTCAGTCCATGTGTATTTTATGATCAACCTTTTATTTGTCGAAAGTGGTGTATATGTGTAAACGGAAAGGAAAGAGTTAAATGGGTTCTATATGTAAGATCTGAAAGTATAAAGTTTCAATATGAATCTCGTTAAAATATTCTTATCTCGTTAAAGTATTATTTTAATCACTTTCTTCTTTTATTTGGTAAAAAGAACCTAAGACAGAATAAATCAACTTAACACTGTTTGACGAAAATAAAGACATCTTTGTGTCACGAATCTACCTATTAGTAAAGGGTCATGTACACTTCTATGATTTCAGATGCACACTTGACTAAAGGGGTTCCACAGTGTCGAATAATTGGTTGACACAACTTTTATTTAAAGTAGGAATCAGAGGTGGGAGAGAAAGGAGACGGAGGAGAACGACAGAGGAGACACCGATCTATAATGTCATGTCAAGTTGATTTGGGCATGTAAAGAGTACCGGAAGTCGACACGAAAGGTTATACCATCGGTGATCGAAGTACTAATAAATTTGAACATTAACTTGACGATCAGTGAGTCAGTACAGACTGAGAAACGTCGAGGTACTTGACATCGGAGGGAGAGAGACCTTCGTCGAAGGGACCACCGAGTCTGTTGTTTTTTTAAACGGACATTAAGTTCTGGTCCCAAACTAGGGACCCAGACCTTTTAGGGGACCTCTTCTCTTACCGTTGGGTGAGGTCATAAGAACGGACTTCTTAATGTACCTGTCTCAGACCGTCCGATATGTCAGGTACCTCAGTGTTTCTCAACCTGTGCTGACTCGCTGATTGTGAAAGTGAAAGTTTAACTTTGTATATTATAATTTTTGAGTTAGAGAATCAACATGGTCCAGGTAAAGTTTACGAGTAATCGATACATGTTGATTTTCATTCATATAATCGGTATATCTTTTACAAGGAGTGGTAGTCTTCAAAATAACTTTTTGTGACTAGACACCATATAGAGACTGACGGAAAACAAAGGGGACACTCCATACTTATATCCGATCTATGACACTAAGTGGGTTTAGGTTTGTAATAAAAAGGGATTATAGATTTATAGACACAATATCCAACCAGACACCGAAAATTGTCCATTAATTAAAACTTTCCGGTGTTACTTTTAAAATTAACCAACAAGGTGTAGGAAATGTTGCTAGGGATGTTATAATTTAATTCATAGATAGTCTCTTGTTAATTAATTAATCCGGTGTCTACATCCCTTTGTGGAGTAGTCAGTGTCTTGAGACAAAAAAAGGTATAAGCGAAAAAAAATCCAATTTTTTGGATTAGTGATTCTCTTTAGTATATGATGTAAAAGAAGTCCGATCCGAGAATTTAGACAATTGATTCCAAAATATTTTCGGTGAATAAACCAAAGGGACGAAGTATGGTAGAGTGATGGTTAGTGGGTATGGTAGTAGTCTCAAAAGAACGATTTACAACCGAATTAAGTCAAGAAGGGAATTTCTGTAAAAATTAGGAACTCTTTGAGGTTGAGGAATTACACAAAGTAATTCCGGGCATATTAGACACTAGTTGGGTGGAGGGACATAAACAGAGGGCTGTATAGAAGTCTGAGTAGGAATCAAAAAGAGGTAAAAGATTTGAGTATCAGGAAATAAAGAAAATTCCAAAACGTATACAATAAAAATGAAGGAAATCGGAGAACTTTACGGATAAATAAACAATTCCGAGTCGATATTTATAGTGGGGAATGTCCAAAATAACCAGTTTCAATTATTCGACAGGAAACACGAGACTGTCGAGGTTCCCTATATGATGCTTTAGTAATATCAAGAAAGATTGAACACGGTTTTGCAGATATAGGAGACGGTCAGATATACGAAAATTCACTGGTACCAACACAGAGTTACTAAAATCTATCGTAAGTACTGTCAAAAAATCTATCGTAAGTAGTTTGTATCAAACTCTCACTTATTTGCCTACTTGTCTACTAACTTACAAAATTCACTTACTTCCTTACTTATTGTTTTTTTGTTGGGTTCTCTTTAATAGAGCCCGAAAAGTACCGAGAAAGACCCAGGTCGTCACTTGTAGTTAACTTAAAAAGACGGGTCTAAAAAGACACTTATCGTAGATGAAGTTTGAAGTACCACTGTCGGTACTTGAGAACTTTCGTTACAAGATTTTTGTACTAACTTGGAGTGACCAGGTCGGTTTATTTACATTCACCTGTAGACCAAATACAATCGATTTAATCGAGAAGGTTTATTTGAACCTAGACTTTAAGTCTCTAGAGTAGGAGTCAACAAATTTTTGTTATTGTTTCTTTCTTCTATCTATGTAATAGTTTACTTCGATCTTCACCAAAATAATGTTCGTTAGTTTTATTAGGGTTTATTATACCGTAGGTAAATTTCTCTACTTCGCGATTGTATTTTTAAAGAAGACTATGAAATTAATTTTCTAGGAGTTCTCGTCAGATATTCTGTAGAGGAGAGATAACAAAATATAGTTATAAGAGTTTAAGTTAGAGGATCGAACGTAAAAGAAGAAAATTTCACTGTAATAAAGAAAGATTAATAAAGGGATATAATAGAGACAGGTTAGAAGGTAGAGAACTATGGAAAGAATACGGGTCTGAATAGACATTCACCAGACATTGAGATCAGTTCTTTGAATAGACGAGTTAGAACATAATTACGTTGTTAGACACGAGAAATAAATATAGGAACGTCCATAGACCGTTTGATAATTAGTGGGTTTTCACGACTTAATAATATCAATGTACACAAATCGTCTTTAGTATATAACGGACTAACTTATACCAAAAGTTTATCAAAGAAAGTTGGGATGATTATATAACCAATAATAAATCAAAAATTGTATATAAAGACATAAAAGAGACGGACACACACTCGAGTAGAACCGGACAGTCGAGAGGATTTTATAGTCATATCAAGTGAACTAAATTACGCATAAATAACCCCCTAATAATAAATAGTCAAGAATATAATCAACAGAAAAAAGTTGAACAGTTTTAAATCTTTCTCTCGTCATATATTTTTATCCATTAACATCATTTCAGATAATGACTCCACACGTAATATCCGTCTAGTTAGTCGTACTTGTCTTTGTAGTTAGACCACTATACTCATTACCCTTGATATTAATAAAAGACATTGAACACTTATACCTATTACCATTTACTGTGACCTATCCATCCGTTCACATGTCAAACACTTCTAGAACCAGAAATGGGACGTTCATTACTCATAAAGAATTTTCCAACAGTGATCATGATAATCGATGTACAAAACAGGGGGAACTGGGGACGGTTTTAAGGATACAAATTAGGATTGTGAGTTGTACACTAATAAACTCACCTAACAGAAAACCTCCACTAATTCGGTGTTTCCACCGCTAGAGTACTTTCCCTAATCACGGGAATATTTTCTCTGGGGTCTCTCTAAGGAGAAGAGAAGGTGGTCCACTCTTGTATTGTTTTTCTGTCAGTAGATGCTTGGTCCTTCCTGTGACTTAGGTCGTCACGAACTGGAACCTGAAGGATCGGAGATCTTGGTACTCTTCATTCAAATACACCAAATATTTGGTGGTTAGATACAATAAAAAATCCTCGAACATACCTGATTCTGTTTGTCTTTATTATATATAATAGTCTATACATAAATAACTGTAAAAACGAATAAAAACAAATTTTTTAACGTCATTAGACTATGAATATTTCTGTTTACAAGACGTTAGGGTGAGAAATAACATTAGTGACTAATTATCAAATCATAGTCATAAGTTGTAAAGGAATATATGAATTATATATTATTTGTAATTTAGAACTACGTGTATGTAAAGTCGTTAAAGGAAAATTGTATAATATCTCATAATTCTTACAGTCATGTCATGTTATTTTATAACTCTTATGAAAGACGGAAGAAAACATTATCGATGTCTCATACATAAAGTAAAAACATACGATGTATGAAATTGGTACAGAGGAAATCATTTATAAATTTAATAAAGATAATTAAATAAGTTTAACATAAATGTGTATGTGAGGGAAAAGTATAGACCAGACAAACGTGAAAAGAGGAGACCCTATTCCAGACCTTTAAGTCCCGTTTCAGTCCCGATCGTGTAACCTACTAAAGTCTTCTTTGTAAGAGTAGTAAACACCCTTCCTACTGGGACTTTAATCCATCTCGTATCGAAGGTTGAAGGATTAGGTGTGAAACTTACGATAAAAATGTTACGGGAAACGATACGTGGTCTACAAGATTCATGAAGTGTACATTTTTGAGTAAATAAAGATTGTTGTTGGGGTACATCCTCCATAAAATGTATACTCTTTTACCTACGAATGTCTCCAAGTCACTAAATAGGTACCAGAATGTTCGGAAGTCACTTACTGTCCACTTGAACATATCTATTTATGTCACCTTACAGTCAAAACCTATTAGTCCCTAACGTTTTACCGGAAGTTTTAGGTCCCAATCTCGTGAAGAGATTTCCGTTTCCTTAGTTGTGACTCAGATGTTTTTAATGACAATTCTTTCTGTTTTTGCGACTACTTTAAGGGAAGACGTTGAGGGGACTTAAGTGGTATAGTCTCTTCACCTTGCCTTAAAAGACCGGTTGTGACCTTCGACATTTAGACCCCGAACACAGCACCGTAATTTAATATCACAGTCTTTATTCTTAGATTTCGGGCAGTCACCATATTTATTGACTTTTCTCTAATGTCAGATTTTGCCCGACGTATGTATAAATTTTTCACGACACATATGGCGAACCCTTTTATATACTACGATTTAGATTATCGGGGTAGAACGAAGGGTCGAGAACTCGTCATTAAATTTTGGAGTCGTAAAACCTCCTCCTTCTTTTCCTGACGGACAGTACTTGTGTACATTCAATTTTACGTGATTACTAACGGTGCCATATTTACTTCCTGACATAGAGTCTAGGTACAATAAGAAATAAAACATTATTTACAATTCAATTTATTTAAACAATTCAATTTATTTATACTACTAGGACGTCACCAGTCCAAATTTTGCATTAGAGAACTTAACGTACACAAAGATGGGAGTAGAATGGAAAAGACCCCCCTCATTCTCCCCTCACCTACTCTGTGAGATTTACACAAAGTCCGAGTTGTCCTGTTATATTTTCGTGTAGGTGTATTTGAAAATTTTTGTAAAACGTTATATGATATCGTCCAATTAAGTGACCACTTTATAAACGGGGATTATAGTATAAAATTATACCTCTTTTTTTATGTCCAAAATTAATCAACGAAAACCGTATTTTTACTATTTCTACATGAAACCATAATTTTCTTCAGTCTTAGTACTTCATAATTAAAGTAGAACGAATGACCACGAGTAATTTCAAAGGACTTTCGTATAAAAATTCTCTTTAACTCCTTTGGACTGGTCATTTCTCCTAAGTAAAATTTCCAAGACATAAAGAGTACACTTGACACGGTAAAAATACTCGTCAACTTAACATCTATGAGAATCAACTACTCAATGTTTGAAGATTTACAGTGGAAATTTGTAGGTTTTTAATAAATCAATAAAAATAGTACTTATCAAAACAACGACTCATGAGACCCCTTTTAATACAATTTACCCTCTCGAGACTTAGAAGGATTTTGTAGTGAGGAGAACATAAAAGGGGAACAATTCTTGACTGTTATCAAGGGAACACAAGTAGGTTGATACAAGTCCTACGAGTAACGTAGTAACCTCTGAGAGTCTGTATTCGGGGTAGTTTTCCGATCTTCTCCCTGAAGGGTCACCAAGTCACCAATACTGAGACGTGAAGGTTACGTCCCCTAAGTCAAGATAGGGACCAACCCCTTGATTCTAGAGTGCACACCGTGTCAGTTTTCTAAATTTTTTTTTTTTTTTTTCCGATTTCCTTGACTTACACCCGTTTATGACCTAAAGTCGTTCATCTCCCTTCACCTATAGAATACAGTCAGGACGGTCTCCTATCTATGTACACATCTTGAGATAAGTGAACTGTACATCATATTTACCAATTCTTCCCGATGTATAATACTTGATGTTAGAATCATAATCAGAAAAGGGGGTGATATAGTACAAACGGACAAAAGGGACCACCGAGTCTCCCATTTCGTAGACGGACGTTACGTCTTCTGGACCCAAACTAGGGACGCAGTCCTTCTAGGGGACCTCTTCCTTTACCGTTGGGTGAGGTCATGTGAACGGACCTTTTAGGGTACCTGTCTCTTCGGACCATCTGATGTCAGGTACCCTAACGTTTCTCAGCCTGTGCTGACTCGTTGAAGTGAAAAGAGACGACGGTCAAGACTAATATAATAAACAACAGTCAAGAGATTTTCAACTAGGGACAACTTAGTCTTAAGACTTCTTTTTATACAGTGTAAGTTGTTTAATTAACGTTACCAAATTTCTACCTCCGAAGGGTCCACCGAGTCACCATTTCTTAGGCGTACGGTCACGTCCTCTACGTTCTATGGACCCAAGTTAGGGACCCACCCCTTCTAGGGGGTCTCCTTCTATACCGTTGGGTGAGGTCATAAGAACGGACGTCTTAGGGTACCTGTCTTCTCGGACCACCCGATGTAAGACACTCCAGTGTTTCTCAGTCTGTACTGACTCGTACGTATGTGTGTGTTTCTACCTTAACAAATATTTCTATGTCTCTCTCTATTCTTCTAGGTGTGCCCAACCAATTCGTAAGTTCTTGATCGATGTCATTCCGCGTATCAGTGGGTCGACCTACTGGCTTTCCTGTCGTTTTCCCTTGTCTCAAAGAGGTCATACTACCGTCGACACCGGTCACCTCACATTCGTAAACGATCCTTGACACCAGTGGCTCTCCTTGTGTCGGTGACAGACACACTTCAGTGAAGAGAGTGCACCAGTTCGTTCCATAGACGTGGGGACACGAGTGACGTCGAAACAAATAATTATGTTATCGGTTCTGAACCTTATTTGAATGTACCAGTAACTATCTACTGTCCATTTTCTTATACTTTCCTTTACAAAATATAGATCGTGTACACAATAATCCGGAATTTTTTTTCTTTTAACACAGTAAATATTTTTACATCTACCTGAAGCTCCTGTAATAAGATTCACTTTATTGAGTCTTTCTCTTTCTATTTATGACGTACTAGAGTGTACACCTTAGATTTTTTTTTGTTTTGTTTGTTTTTTTTGTGAGTACCTTTCTCTCTACTCTAGTCACAAACAGTCTTTACCCTCCCTCCACCTTATTAGTCCATTTCATCAGTATTTTTTGTGTTTGAACGTCAGTTTTCCATTCACTGAAGATTCCTACATTACTTGTACTATGGATTTCAACTGTTACTGAGATAACACATAAACTTTCGACGATTCTCTCACGTACCCGAAGGGTCCACCGCGATCACCATTTCCTCTACGTCACAGGTAGGGACCTAGTCCTTCTAGGGGACCTCCTCCCGTCCTCTCGGTGAGGTCACAAGAACGGATCTCTTAGGTTACCCGTCTCCTCGAACCACCCGATGGCAGACATCTCAATGTTTCTCAACCCGTGTTGACTTGCCTGAATAATCGTGCGTACGTACGTTCTCTCGTGTAGAATTAGAAAGAGTAGTGTCCTTTTTTATCAAATATTGAGATACTCGACTACCTGCAATTGGTTTGAATAAAACCATTAGTAAAACGTTACATATGT
The DNA here is from genome assembly GCA_006410555.1 of Capra ibex. NCBI lineage: Eukaryota > Metazoa > Chordata > Mammalia > Artiodactyla > Bovidae > Capra > Capra ibex. The sequence continues at coordinate 12,407,810 of SJYO01038983.1, read as the reverse complement.
ATATAGTTTAGTAATCTAACATGTGGAATTTGAATGTGTCACAATATATAGTTAATGTAGAGTTATTTTGACTCCTTTTTACTTAGTACTTTTTACGGTAGACCTGATTGTTTAGGTAAAAGGGTGAGTAATAGGTAAGAACAGTAAGAAAATCTAATTTTTGTTTGTTTGTTTTTGTTTGTTTTTTTGTTCGTTTTTCGGGACACAATGGTGGTTCCCTTAGTCTCAGGACATCCGATGAGATAGCAACACTCCACTAGTCAATCAGGATGATAAGGACCTTAAAGGTAACATTTTGATCTATATCAGACACACGATGTACATCCCTTCGTCCTCTTCTCTGACATACGCTTACCCCACCCGAACCCCTGTCATTTGATCCACACCAGAGACGAAAAATTTGACCGATATCCTCAATCTGACTATTAGTATCTTGGAATGAGATTGAATAAAAAGAGACAAGGAGAATATAAAACGATCTAGTATCGGATATCTCCAAAAATTGGACTACCCTATTGGAAGTAACGAAAATCGAGTTTCAGGAGTCACTACAAGAGAAATAATCTAACGTCAATAACTACATGGTAATAAAAACCAATCCTTCATCACTACACATGGTTACTCGGATACCTAAGGTCCATTTTTAAAAGTAAGGAGGTAACTTCGTGTTAGTTGAAAGGGAACCTGTTATCCTAAGTAAGAGGGAATCCGTGATTCTGGACATTTCAGTGGTTCACGTTCTAAAATTCTTTACCTTCGTTTTGTAGGAATTCATCTTTTATGATAATTTACGTAACAACTTTCCGGAGAACCACAGTTACCAAACCCCATTGTAGGGTTACGACGGGGATACACCCACCGTAACCATTCAACGTTACGGAGAGATTTGGAATCCAAAAGGTAGACATTTGGCTTTATGATATATTGGAAGTTCTGACAACATTGGGATTAGAGACTAAGAAAGTAATATACTAATATTACGATTAAGTAAAATTAGTTTCCGTAGATTTGAATAGTCGAGAAAGTTGTTTCTTCCATTCCTTTCTATTTTGTTATTTTTTATGATAACGATAGTCGATGATGAGTATCTCTTAAATGAAACACGTGACGTGGTACGGTTTAGTAAGTAAGAGACTTAGAAGTTTTCTTGTTTTGTTTTTTGGAACGTATTCATGATAAAAATAGTATAAAGTGAACCCAATTGGTTGAATTTCATGATTTAATTATTAAATTTAAATCTTTTACTTTAGATCATTAGTTGGTGTCTTACAAAATCTCGATTTTGATTAACGGAAAACATCCGGTATTACATCCTTTCTTAATTACTGAGTCGTCAGAAACACGAGTAATTCTATAGGTTTTACAATAATGGTTATCATTTGATAAGTTGGTGCGAATTGGCACCCTCGTTACGTGGACCTAGAAAGAAGAAGAAGAAAAAAAAAACAAAAAACTGACTAGGTCATAGTAGAAAAGATCTATGGCATAACAACAAGTCAGGGATTCAACACAGGGTAAGAACACTGGGGTACTTGACGTCGTACGGTTGAAGGGACTGGAGTGATAGAGGACCTTAAACGAATTTGAGTACGGGTAACTCAGTCAGTCACTACGGTAGGTTGGTAAAGTAGGAGACAACGAGGAAAAGGAGAACGGAAGTCGGAAAAGGTCGTAGTCCCGGAAAAGGTTACTCGACCAAAAAGTATAGTCCATCGGTTTCATTTCAAAGTCGAAGTCGTAAGTTGTAAGTAAGGTTGCTTATAAGTCCCAACTAAAGGACATCCTAACTGACCAAACTAGAGGAACAACAGGTTCCCTGAGAGTTGGTTTACTAACAATTAGTTTTAAAGTCTTTACTTCTGGATCAACTTTACTTTTCCACAAATAAACCTCAAATAAACCTGATGTCGGGTCCTCTATGACTAAAATTCTGATGAACTTAACACAGTATGGACTGACGTTTCACCTCCTCTGAATATTTCCGTTTATTACATTCTAAAGTCATCAATGTACCTAACAGACAGTTCTTAATATTATCCTCTAAGGTTTTTCAGTCCCACAATTCACTGATTAACAACCCTAAACTTTACCAATGTATCAATGAACCCCTTTAGAACTCTGGTAATAACGGAAACCGTTCACAATAAAACTTTCGTCGACTACCACAGGAACCCAGACCCTTTCTTTTCTTTCAAGTTTAATAGTCATCATGTCTCAGTACAGACACTGGTATGGAAGTCAAGTCAAGTCAGTGAGTAAGGACAGGTTGGGAAACGTTGGGGTATCCGATGTCGTGTGGTCCGAAGGGACAGGTAGTGGCCTGGAAGTCACCGACGGATCAATGCTAAAACATACGTACCTAACACTAATGAGGTAATATTAAAGTCACTCAGCAGTATTACATACGATCCCTTAAAAGAACATCACTACGAGTACAGTGTACATTAACAACAAATCAGCGATTCAGTACGAGTTGAAAACGTCGGGGTCCGAAGAGACAGGAAGTGATAGAGGGTCCCAAACGAGTTTAAGTACAAACAACTCAGTCACTATGATAGATTTACAGAGTAGGAGAAACAGTGGGAGAAATGGAAGATGGAAGTCAGAAAGGTTCTTAGCTCCAGAAAAGGTTACGTAGTCCACCGGTTTCATAACCTTGAAGTCGAAGTCGCAGTCAAGAAGGTTGTTTATAAATCCCAATTAAAGGAAATCTTAACTGACTAAACTAGAGTAACGACAGGTCCCCTGAGATTTCTTAGACGAGGTCGTGGTGTTGGTTTTTGTAGGTAAGAAGTCGCGAGTCGGAAGAAATACCAGGTTGAGAGTGTAGACATGTATTGACGACCTTTTTGGTATCCAAACTGATATACCTGTGAACAGTCGTCTCACTACAGAGACGAAAAGTTATGTGACAGATCTAAATAGTATCGAAAGGAAGGTTCTTCGTTCACAGAATTGAAGTACCGACTTCAGTGACAGATGTCACTAAAACCTCGGGTTCTTTTCTTTTAGACAGTGACGAAGGTGAAAAAGAGGAAGATAAACGGTACTTCGTTACCCTAGTCTACGGAATTAGAATCAAAAAACTTGTGACTCAAAATTCGGTCGAAAAGGTGAGAGGAGAAAATGGGAGTAGGTGTCCGAGAAATAAAGGAGATGTGAAGGACGGTAATCTCACCATAGAAGACATATACATTCCAACAATTATAAAGAGGGTCGTTAGAATTAAGGTCGAACACTAGGTAGGTCGAGTCGTAAAACGTATTATATGAGACATATATTCAATTTATTCGTCCCACTGTTATATATCGAAGTAACATGAGGAAAGGGTTAAACTTGGTCATTTAAAAGTTCCAAGATTGACAACGAAGAACTCGGTGTTTGTCCAAAGAGTCCTCTGTTCATTCCACCAGACCATAAGGATAGAGAAATTCTTAAAAGGTGTTAAACAACACTAGGTGTATCAGTTTCCGAAATCGTATCAGTTACTTCGTCTTCATCTATAAAAAGACATTAAGGGAAAGAAAGAGATACTAGGTTAAACTAGAGACCAAGGAGATGGAAAAGATTTCGGTCGAATGTGTAGACCTTCAAGAGTCAGGTGTATGACGACTTCGAATCGAACTTCCTAAAACTCGTATTGGAACGAGCGTACTCTTGACTCACGTTAACATACCATGAAACTTGTAAGAAACCGTGACGGGAAGAAACTTCAACCTTACTATTGACTAGAAAAGGTCAGGAAACCGGTGACGACACAAAAGTTTTAAATGACTGTATAACTCACGTCGTAAAATTGTCGTAATAGAAAACGCTAAAATCCATCGAGTCAACCTTAAGGTAGTGGAGGTGATCGAAACAAACATCATTACGAAGGATTCTTGGAGAACTGAAGTGTGAGGTCCTACAGACCGAGATCCACTCACTGGAATGGTAATACCAATAGGGTCAGTAATTCTGGAAAAAACGTATCAAGAAGACTCATCAGAACATTGGAGAAGAATTAGAGAAGACGAAGAGAATCCAGGAATGGCAAAGACAGGAAATAATACAGGTAGAAACGTACTTTAAAAGGGAATTGTAGAGGTTAAAAGAACTTATTCGGAGATCAGAAAGGGTAAAATAAAAAAGGGAGATGAAGAAACGTAACATATATAGTGTAGGTCTCAATATATCTTATCACTAGTGGTCGAGGTAAAATATACACTTGTTTACTCTGAAGATCTTCTAATTATTGTACGTCGTCAAGGATGTAGACATTCATTACCTAAGTCTTAACAGGGACTTCAGATTGAATTGGACCTTCGGATATAACCAGTCATGACCTGAAGAGAGATAAGAGTATGTCACAGATAGTGACTCGATAGTGACCTTCCTTTCTTTCGAGACGGAAACATTTGACTCCCAAAAGGATATTCGTCCTAACTATTTACTGTGTTTAGACTTTCTCGTCGTCAGGTCTGACCTCCAACGTGTCAGAAATATAACAACCGTAAATGAGTGTCTTTGTAAGAGTATGAAAACTCCCTTTATGTCGAAAAAAAAAGTAAACTTAAGATAAAGGTATAGAATATTAAAACCGTATTATCTAATCGACAACACACGTTACAGACGTCGGTATCTGAACCGGTAAGTGACTAATATCATTGAATCAGTTCTATGAGTTTGAGAGACACGGAGTAAAAGAGACGAGGTATACATTCTATACTCGTTACTGACATGGATGCACTGTTTATAAAATTATAGTTTACGTGGGTAAATACACTTAACGAATAGTGTCACGGAGTGTACATTATATACACCACATTTACTACTAAGAATGATTCCCATTCGACAAACAAAACGGAAACCTCTTACTAGACAGGAAAAGTACCGTTCCAATTATCCATACTGAAGTAAATTAGGATTGTCGGGATATTTCATAAAGTAAAAAGTATACCTCTTTGACTCCGTGTTGTTTCTCTGATTTGTTAAAGATGTTCCACAGTTGAGAGTTGATGGTCTAGAACACTGATAACCACCTCACAATAAAGTAGGGAGGATTAAAGATTTGCAAGTCCTTAAAGTACGTCTGTACCGAAGTTACACGTTGTGTCACGAAGAAAGCCTTTTCTCGAAGAAAGCCTTTTCTCGTAGAACGCCTAAGTGAGTCTCCGAGTGTCTAGTGTGTTTCCGGGGAGTCGGAAGTCGTACCTATCCGTTGAAGGTTATTAATCGTCCGACGTAGAAACAAAAGATCAATTCTATAGATTCGTTAAAGAAGAGAGGTTTAGAAAACTATACCATTATGTAGTCCCAGTGAAGGTCGACTTAAAAATACCTATATTAATGGACGTTCGCGTCCACTGTATGAAAGACGAAAGGACAGACTAAATATTTAGTTTCGAAGCCGAGTTGAACCTGTAGTTTCTACATTAAATTGGAAAGTTTATAATGGAAAATATGAATTTCTTTTCTCTTGTCGAGTTTTTTTAGTCAAAAATTTAATGGAAAAATAACTTAAAGTAATTCGAAACCTTTGTCTAAAAAAAAAAATTACGTCAGTGAGTCGACTTGTCAAATTACTCGTTCGGAACGGTCGTCTACAAACTGCAATCACTTTAATCACTTTTGTGTCAAAATACACTTAGACAGATTTTTAAGTAGGGCTAACAAACTCACACTATTATATATCTAGGAGAGAAGGTTGACTGGGCAGAGGAGGGACTAAGGGTACATTTGTAAGTTTCTTAAGATTCATGGTTTTTGTTGACTTAAGTGAACTTTTGACACCAAATAAATGATTTACTACGATACTGTCAGTCAATTAGTAATAAGTCATTTTTACGAACTCCGGATGGAGTAAGACGTTTTGGTATTTAAGGTTCACTTGAATTATTAATTTAGTAAATTATTTTGTTATTTCTGTTATTTTCATTTACACACGACCATACGACATTTGCCTTCGTAAACGAACGAAATTTCTTTTTCTTACATTTAGTACTTCTTTTTAACCTTTTTTCACATTTCGAAGACTCGGTTTTTATATGACATTTATTTTAAATTTCTATTACTTGTTACATTTGTGTGTGAGTTTTAAGATTTATATCTTGTTTTAAGTTATAGACAATTTTGTTTTACGGGGTTATTTTAGTCGTTGTTTTTTACCTGTTTCCTTCTTTTCTTTGTCTTTACTAGTTTTTCAATACTTTTTCAAGTCAAAGTAATCATGGTTTATTTACGGTAAAATAACAATAGATAGTACTTTCATTCACCTTATGTCCTCGCATTTTTACTTTGTTGTTTTCACCTTGACGAGACAATAATATAAACCTTTTATTATTCTCACACTAGAGTCGAATCACTGTCATAACTAAAATTAAAAAGTATACAAACAAAAAGTTTTATTGACTGTTTATAAAATTATTGGTCTTCTTGTGTATACAACAATATTTAAAAGTATGTCTATTGTGAGACTCATAAAGGTGATTTTCCGGTTTACGCATAAAAGTACTACTAGAGTCACTAGTGGTTCTAAGTCTAGGTAGAGTTTGACTGTTAAAGTACTCTATGACCATTCGTTGAACGTTGTCGAGATGGTAGTCTGCAAATAGCTGTCATAATATGTCTTGTTCGTTACCTTGTACTTCTTTTCTCACCTCGACCGAAGTCCCAATAGAGATCGATGGGAGTCTCCTTTATCAAATTATACTGAAACTTTTTGAAGGTAGACCGACTTAAATCGAGACCTTGAGTGTAAACCAGTCAATCATAAGATATTCTGGATAATCATATCCGATACACTCAGGTCTTGATCGAATTCGGTATGGAAAAGAAATTTGAGAAGACCGATTGGTTGGATGAACGACTAATTCCACTGGAGGACCCCGAGTGTCCCGTGTGACACAGAGGGAAATAGGGTCTTGTATACCATAGTAGAACAAGTAGTAAATGAGAAAAAAGTATACTCTACTAATACTGAAACTCATATTTCAATACTACATGATAGAATAAATAGAAAAACATGAATTAAATATATTCCCATACTCTAGACATCATCAATTTGACAATAAACAAGAGGGTTCTTAGTCAGAATAGTAATTTCTTTCTACGACAGATCTTTGGTCTTACCGGAACTTTCCCGTATTATATATAAACCCATTTATAAATCGGTCTGAGAGAAGATTCACGAGAGTTGAAAAAAATTTGAACAAATTTGTATATAATAAAAAGAAAAAATTATAAATAAATAAACCGACGTAGTCCAGAGTCAATATCGTGAGTATAAACTAGAAGTAACGACATACGTTCCTAGAAATCAACGTCATAAACTCTAGATCAAGAGCCTGTTCCCTAGGGGGCGTAACCCTCGAGCCTCAGTATCGGTGATCTGGTGGTCCTTTAAAGATTTGTATTTAAGCAAAAACAAAAAAAAAAAATTAATAAAACATAACCCCATAAGTCAAGTCAAGTCAAGTCAGTGAGCCAGTACAGGTTGAGAAACACTGGGGTACTTGGTGTCGTGTGGTCCGGAGTGACAGGTAGTGGTTGACGGTCTCAGATGGGTTTGGGTACAGACAACTCAGCCACTGTGGTAGGTTGGTAGAGTAGGAGACAGCAGGGGAAGTGGAGTACGGGAGTTAGAAAGGGTCGTAATCCCAGAAGAGTTTACTCAGTCGAGAAGTGTAGTCCACCGGTTTCATAACCTCAAAGTCGAAGTTGTAGTCAGGATGGTTACTTGTGGGTCCTGACTAGAGGAAATCCTACCTGACCAACCTAGAGGGACGTCAGGTTCCCTGAGAGTTCTCAGAAGAGGTTGTGGTGTCAAGTCTTCGTATCGACTAATCGTTACACTATCAAAGTCCACTTATCGTTTCCCTGAGTCGGTATGTATATGTACCTAGATCAGGTCCCCCAGCGATTCTCAGTCCGTGCTGACTCGGTGAAGTGAAAGTGAAAAGTGAAAGGACGTAACCTCTTCCTTTACCGTTGGGTGAGGTCACAAGAACGGTCCTCTTAGGGTCCCTACCCCCTCGGACCACCCGTCGGCAGATACCCCAGCGTGTCTCAACCTGTGCTGACTTCGTTGTGTCGTCGTCGTCGTTTAATTATTTATTTGTTCGTTTATACCCGGTATAATTTACCCGTATATACAACCCTCTTTTATTTCGTCCGTTCTCACTCGTCCAAATTTACGTCTCCCCCGACAAATAAATCCAAATAAACCTAAAATAATCTAAACAATACTACTCCACATTGTCCGTTCCGTATGATATGAAGTGTAAGTCTCCTGTCTACTTCATTTTCTTGTCAGTGTTCATCTAATACATTTACAAGGTCTTACTTCCAGAAAAGTAGACTATGTGAACTTATCAGAAGACAGATTCTTATCCCTATAAAGTTATGAAGTTTATCCGTAGATTCTTACTTTCCGATAAAAACGAGGAAAGTAGTTCCGGATCTAAGTAGTTCGGAATTGGTAGTCGTGTAACAATAGAACAGAATCAGTGGATAGAACCGAGACTCGCTGTACATGATAGAAGGATCACGGAGTCGTAATCGAGACCCTTCGGAGCGTCCTGATCCCGGTCTCATGGAAAGACAATGTTGGTGGACTCTCGGTAAACGTCTCTTAACAACGTCCGAACGAGTCAGTACAGGCCGAGAAACACTGACGTACCTGACATTGGGCAGTCCGAGGGGACAAATACCGTAAAGGGTCCGTTCTTATAACCGCACTTAACGGTAAAGGAGGGGGTCGCCTAGAAGGGTTGGGTCCCTAACTTGGACGTAAATGAAGTAAAGTCCGTCTAAGAAATGGTGACGTGGTCGACCCTTTGCGGAACGTCCTTTATCCTGGAGTTTAAGACAAAACATAAGGTGAGGACCGGACTTGACCCGGACTTGGTTCGTCGGACAAAACCTGAAACAGAGACCTCCGTCAAACAGTCTTTCCTTTTTAACACTCAACACCGTAGTCCGTCTGTACTCCGACCTTAGGTAAAAGTAGGAACCAACACACACTAGTCCGTCACTGATTCAGACAGACGTGTGACTAAAAGAAGTCGACTATTATTACTAACACTAAAAAAATGAAAATCCCGGAGTCTTAGTAGTCCTCCTGAGCATTTTTACGTCTAACGAACTGGGTAAAGGGTCTCAAAGATCAATTCATCCAGACTCCCACCTCTCTTTTAAAGTGTAAATATTGTTAGACGATCTAATACGACGACGACAAGTCACCCGACGTGAAACTTTTAGTGACTATATTTTAACACTTATAACTTCATCTAGTATATAAATGAGATAAAGGTGTCTGAGACATGGTCCTTTACGGAGAACCTCACCAAAAGGAGGATACTGGTCAGGTCCGGTACTACTGAGTCATGGGTTTAGAAGCTAGAGTCGAATTCGGGACTCAGGTCGAAGGAACGTGTAAACAATCTCGAGTGTCGAATTTCCCTGTTGGTCCGTGATTTAACGAATACACTTGGAGAGTTGATGTTGTCCGAACGGGGATCGTAAGAATAATTACGAGAATATAAGAAACTGGAAGTCAATAGTATAAACAAAAGGAATGTTATATCTACAAAAATATTTGTTTGAACTGAGAAATACTTTAATGGAAAAGATTTCCTGTCGTTCGGTGTTTCGATACGTGTCGAAAGTTCGACAACCGTAGTAAAATATAATTTAACGATTAACAATAATTAATGGGACCGTAAAGACCTTTCTTGTAATTAGAACCGTCTCAGTAAAACATAAACTTATCCTCGTAGTAAACGGAGGGTAGTTTTCCTTAAAGAAAGAACTCCCGATAAGTATTTACACAGTAAATAACATTTAGTGGTGAATACCCTTGCTTTATATTGTAGACCTCCTTGTAACCATTCCAGTCTCTACAGTCCGGAGTAAAGTCGGGGGAATATAAATCTAGTAATGAGACAAGGGAACGTCGTGATAATCTTCTCCTTATGACAATCTTCTTCCCTCGTTTCAGAAAGTATTGACCTTTTGATTTGCCCCCATTTACGACAGTTACTATTACACGCACGAGTCAGTACAGGCTGAAAAACGTTGACATCGGGTGGTACGAGGAGACAGGTACCTCTTAAGAGGTCCGTTCTCGTGACCTCACCCAACGGTAAAGTATGAGGTCCCCTAGAAGAGTTGGGTCCCTAACTTGGACGTAGAGGACACAATCGTCCGCCTAAGAAATGGAGACGTGGTGGACCCTTCGGGTAGTTATTATTATTATTGTTATTGACCATTTCCGTAACTAAGGATAGTATGCGGACTGTTATACTAATCACGAAATGTGTGTACTAGTGAAAATTAGAAATGTTATGTTACTTCACCCATAATGATAATTAGGGTAAAATGTATACTCTTTTAACTTAAAATCTCATTTATTTAACAAGTCGTCCCTAGTCGACCATTTACTTTTCCGACCCTGAACGTAAATCCAGTCTAAACTTAAACAGTTAAAAACACTGTCTTGGCCTCAATAATTAACGTTTATACTATATGAGGAAACTTTTCAACTCTCAAAGTTATCTCCTCTACTATCTGTACGTACCATTTCACGTTCCGACTAACATTGTAACTATATGATCAGAGTTTTATTGTCGACTTTGGTCTTCTTTATTTATTAACTAACGTACCCTTTTTGGACCCTTTTAGATCTTAAACTCGTCTTCGTCAACTCACATTTAAAAGATCGTGTACGAATCAGTGTTGGAATAAATCGGGCATGAACGATTAACGGAATTTTCATCGTGAATTGACACAGAATGAAAAAGATTTTTGCATATAACTACTGTATAAAGGATGTGACACACCACCCCTAATCCGATACAGACATACTAGTCCGGTGAGTTCTACCGACAAGAGAACGAGAGACCTGTAAGGGACTACAATGACGGACGAAGTGGACTTGGGAGAAGTGCACTGACTGGAAGGATGTGTGAACCGGGACGAAGTCAGTCACTAACGAGATTGGATAAATGCAGTCTTGTAAAAGTGGACCTCTCAAATAGTTTCTTCGGGCCTCCCCACACGGGGAGACGACCAAAGGGACCATTGCTTGCTCGGTTGGACTACAGGGAAGACGGACATTAATCATTGGAGTGGGGGCTGGGATCCTCGATTCCACCAGTGACACAAGACAGGCGACAGCCAGGATGAGACACTCTGCAGCGAGGTCCTGGCATGAAGTCGGTCCATTCGAGGGAGTAGGTAATTGGTGACCGCAGAGGCAGCGACTGAGGTCCGAGAAAGAAACCAGAATCTCGACCCGGACGTGTCCCAAATGTCCGGACGCCCCACGTCCGCCCGTTCCCCGGTTCCTGGACCCTCTGACTCCGTTGAGGGCACTCGCGTTCTACAGCCCTTTGCTCCAGCCCTGCCTTTTAACGTCCCAGCAAGGGACCGCACACCCCGACTTTCACTGCCCACATTGGAGTCCCATCGACGACACATTACACCCCGGTCTTTCAACACCCCTCTAGGACTTTCAATGTCTCCTTTAGGGTCCCCCCGCGATTGATCATCTTACACCCCGACACACCACCGAAAAGAACTACTTACCCCCGACAGTTCGCTCATACCTCTTGAGTGTCTGTGGGATTCCGACGACCCCTCTACAGCCGACGGTAATGTTACCCTCTCGTCAATCTGTTATTCCGTCATCGGTGTAGACACCTGACCGGTCACGATTTCCGGTGTCTCCGACTCGATTTTCCGTTCCGTTTCCAATTAAACTTTTGACTAAGGACAAGGATACTTTAACTCCGTGCACTTACACTCACTTAGTACACATAATGATAGGAACAATAAACGAGTTTGACTTAACCGAAACATAAGCTAATGAAAAACCATATAGAAAGGTAGACACTCAATTGATAAATCTTTGACTTTTTTTAGGGACTTTTGTCGGTGGTACTCTTGGAACTGTAAGATTTTAACAAAAAACGTAAACGGTAATTTTCAATCGAAAGATCTTCCTTGACCATGAAGAGAAGAACACGGAACCTCTACATTTAATAGATGAACCCTTAATTAAAGAAGACTCGAGTGAGAGTCCTTTTTACTCCGAAAATTTTAGAGATAGTCCTTTTGACACTATAGAGACCAAGATGTATCCTATATACAACAGATACACATGAAATATTTATACTCCACAGAGTCGAAGTTTTCCAGTAACGGTTCTAACCAAGTACCTCCTCTATACAAATTAACTGAATTTTCTTTAATTCGATACACTAAGAATAATTTCTTTGACCGAGTTTACTAAAAGTACCAATATATTAGACCCTTTATAAGTCATGACTTATTAGACCACAACTTTGATAGAATTCAAACAACTAAAATAATTATATCTATACCGAAATCTCAGTAGCCAAATTTATGTTGTGAAGACAACATGGATCCAAATGACTTCCAGTTTATGTTAGAATAATATAGACGCCGTTTAAACAGTAGTTCCTTTTATCGAACTACTTTGAAATTTACATTAACTCTCAAAATCCATTTGAGATATCCTTATTTACCAAATCTTTAAAGATAGATTTTTATTCAGAGAACTCTAAAATCGTTGGACTTTGATTAATCCAATTTACTTCCCTTAAGTAACTGACTCAGTAAAATTTATCTTTATTATTCCCTGTAACCTTGTCATTAACGACCCGTCCAGACTTAAATGGATGTAAACGGAAGAAGTCTCTCTTTCTGATTTCGTATTCAAGAGGTTAATTTTTTACTCCACACTGTTTGTCAATGTAACACTAGTCCTCAAATTGGTACCGAAAATTTCAGAAAACAGTATATGCATCTACCAATAACATACGATTATGCAAACACTCTCTCGAAGTAAAAGTTCTTCTAAGTATCCTTCAAGGAAGACTTTTCATGTCCGGAGACTAGTTAAAGTCTAGTATAATCTATTCTTTAATTTCTTAAGATTATCTTTTGGACTACCGAAGTATTTTATTCTTCTTTCTTAACCAATGGTTCACTTTACCACTTATGTCAATCTTAAACATACAAAAAATAGACCTTATAATTATCAAACTAGATACAAAAGTTCTATATCCCTTCAGGAAGGGGATAATTCAAATCAATACTGAAGTCGTCAACCCATTTAATGTTGATCTTCACTTTGTAAAAAGAAAGAGAGAGCAGGGAGGTCCTTAACGAGAACCGAAGACTCGTCGAAATAATCCGATCACCCTTTCTGACAGAGAACCGTACACACCATTGGAAATAAAATCCCTGGAGATCTTCTCCAGGTGACTCCATCTCGGACTACCGTCCGGAGACCTTACGGAAAGAACGAAACTCTTCGGAAAACCCTTAAGTCAGACTCCGACTTAAAGTGGTGTTGATCCAACCTCTTCGGACATCCCAGTTAACTCGTCTGAATAAAACGTATGTTTAATCGGAACTAAACCATACAACCTATCACTACTCCTATGAAATCCCTCTTTTTATAATACAAAACTATCTATAATTGAAGATGTGTACAAGTGACTTCAGATATATATACTTTAGATAACACAATCGGTGTGAAAACGGGACTATGAGTCTTCTTTTTCTAATAGATAACTTCAACAGTGTCTCATATTGATGAATACTACATAGTGACGCACGAAATTCAGACGGTGATTTTCGTGTACATGTTTCAAACATTGTTAAACCACATTCCCTATTTTACATACCGGATATTTTACAAGGGGGAATTGTATGGAGACTTGAATGAGTGTTAAAGACTAGTCAAAAGGAGGTTGTGGCTATTGATCCTTTTATGCTTCCTTCGGATCACGGTTCCTAGTACTAGACCCAGGTCCCGTACGTCGTAAGTGAGACCGAAACTCCATACATATGAACCAGATGACTTTCTAAACGTTACTTTTACCCTTTTATTACCTTTTTTTAAAGTATCCACCTCCATAACTCATTCAGTAAGACCAGATATTTAATAAATCGAATTTGAAATGTCACTGGACAAAGCACCGTATACCTTGTGTGTGACATATAGACGAAACCGGTAACACCTTTCCTTATATAAACTTTCAGTTTTACAACATGGCCACCAAGTCTGTCGGTTCTATTTTGATCCACCAGTAACATCTGCACTAAAAACATGTCTAAGGACATAATAACTTTTGGACTCAAAAGACTTGACATAACTTTTGGTCCTGTTTTTGGTATCCGTCCACACCATAGTAGAGACTTACGTGACGATGAACATAAAACGAACAGTACCAGAGGGGCACAACACGGACAATTTACAGAATGTAAAATAGGGATCGAACTCACTACCTTTAGGTAAACTTCTGACCCATCGTTGTTACCGAAGTGTCACTTTAGTCAGATTAACGACCCCAGATGTCACTCTACGGTAACAGCAGAAGGAGACCTGAAGTTTCTTTTTATCTGGACCGATTACACTGGTACACCCCTGTTAACAATTACACCCACGACCCCTCTCCCCTTCTGGGAATGGAAGAGAGACAGGTCTTGCAGTTATATCGTCTTCCTAGAGTATCTATTTGTAAGGATATGTTGTGTAGTATGTGAAACGGTCCCACTGACGGGTATTCGGGGACCCGATACGACACACCTTACCTTATTCGACCGAACACCTGTGTGTTCAGGTGGATCACCCTAATTGACCAAAAGTAAATCTCTCTTACCCAGGTGGGATCACCGTGAGTCATGCTGTACTCCACTAACTGGACACGACACTGACGACTGAGGACCGGTCCGGTAGTCTTACAAAGAAAATCTCGGTCTTGGAAGTGAAGAATACCCCCATCGAGACCTTGACACTTTTGGGCCCACCGGTCTGGAAGGAATACTGACACGTCCAACGACGACGGTACCGGAGGGAGAGGCAACTGTCCATTCGTGAACCGAGGTCTTACACGGGTGCAGGACGCTACACTGACAACAATCGTGCGATCCACAGAATCAATACGAGAGACCGACAACAATAGATGTAACATAAACACTATAGACTAACGTCACGGAAAGACGTATGGACTGGGGTCCCTATAACACCTCTGGTCCTGACATTTCCCAACACGTCCAACATATCCCCGCCCCACATAGTAGTCCGGTGGGTTCTACCGACAAGAGAACGAGTGTGTAGGGGACGAGGTGGTCACGGACGGAGTGGATATGAATGAAATGAGTTGAGGGATGTATGAACTGAGGCCAGGTCGATCACAAACGAGATTAGAAACCTAGTCTTGCAGAGGTAGTACTCTCAAATGGTTTCTCCACCACTCCCGGTATGGGGAGACGATCAAAGGGACCATTGGTCACTCGGTTGGACTAAAATCAAGGGGTTTACTGACTATTGAAGGGAGCAGGGGGACCCCCGCTTCCGACGAAGGTACAGGACGAGGACTAGACGGTGTACAACCCACCAGTGAAGTCCTGGGACAAAGTCTACACATTCGAGGAAGTAATTTGGTACTACAGAGACAACGACTGAGACCCGAGAGAGAAGCCAGGACTTCGACTCACACATGTTCGGAACGTCCGGACACCCTTCATCGGGTTGCTATAGTTTATTTTATTGTAAAACTCTGATTACCAACTAAACAATACTCTTAATACATTTATCATTGAACAAACTCTTTCGATTGTTCACTACCCCATGTAAACTATCATTATTTTAAGGTCTTATAATATCGAAACTATCTACCATCACTCTTTTAAGGTCTTATGAGATATCGAACTTGTCGTGCTAAGTTCATTTCCGATGGTGTGTACAAACTCTTCCTAACGGGTCTTACTTACCTCGAATCTCACGTAACCCCAGACACCCTCCTCTATACACCTTTCTTTCTACCACTTGAAAAGACTTCCTTGGACATACGGTTAAGTCTCTTACATGTGAACCGGGACATGCATTTTGACTTGTTGACTCTTCCAACATTTTCACTAGACAGTACTAATCTCGATGAGGATAGTTTTACACCTGAGTTTATATTACGTATTTAACCACGTCTCTTTTGAGTCCCTCTCTCAACCAATCCGAGGACGAGATTACTGTGTATCCTCTCTCCTTTACCAGTAGGTACACACACTTTACTTTTACCCACCAACCCTCATCTTTCAGACGTACTCCACGACCTTGAACCACTTGTCTAACCTTTCCTTCGTGTCCCTACTTTTCCTCCGTTTCCACTAATTCCAAACAATAGACTCATGACTCGAAACTAATCCTTTTATTGTAGAAGGAAAGATTGTTTTGATCCAGGTGCATCGGAGAAATCACCTTATTACTTTTATAAGATCTTATTAAAAATAACCTGCGAATGTTTCTTGGTAAAGTATGCGTAATATCGTAAAATCGGAAAATTTGGGACTGTTTCAACTATAACGAGAAGAGTGAAATCCATAATCTTCTCACTCACCACATTATTGAAAGAGTTCTTGTACGTTATTGTTTAAGACTGACATCAAATCCTAATGAACTACAATCTTGAATTATAAGAAAGATTATGAGGTAACACGAAGAGTTTCTTATTTCACATCGTAAAACGTCCAATGCACAAAGGGACGTCCAGACTCACTTATATAACTCCTCTAATAGGATTCCTGTTACCCTCAGTATTAAAAGATACTATACAATTCTTTTCAAGGGGGTTTCGTAACTGTATTAAAATTATTGAGGATATAACTATATTATAAAATATCAAATTTTCTAACAAATGTGAATATGTTAGTTATATAAGAATATAATCAGGACGATCTATTCGTTTCGTCCATCATAATAGTTGTAAAACGTCCCCTACTGTAACCCCGAATATCTCTCTACTGTTTATTGTAGGTTCAAACACGTAAGTCTTTTATCATTACAACTTAGATCTTCAGTCAGAGATGGTGAGGGTTACGGCAAAGGACATAAAGTTTATCAACATTCATTTTCTGTAATTGAATGGGACAGTGGTTTTTTTTTTTTTTTTACGGTTACTTTCTATCTTAATTATATTCTTTCTTAAACATCGACAGCAAGTCAGCGATTCAACACAGGTTGAGAAACACTAGGGTACCGGACATCGTACGGTCCGAGGGGACAGGAGGTCATAAAGGGTCCTAAACGAGTTTAAGTACAGGTAACTCAGTCACTACAATAGATTGGTAGAGTAGGAGACAACGGGGGAAGAGGAAAACGGAAGTCAGAAAGAGTCGTAGTCCCAACCTTTCGTATCTATAAGAAATATGTATCGTAAAACCGTTATTCACCTTCCTCCCCTATACTGTACTCTGTAAAAAGGAAAGACACAACGTCATCAGTCTGAGGGCGTGTTTCACGAGAACCGTAGTCACCAGTGATGGTAATATAATTATGGATGAACCCCTTTGAAGAGGAAGGTTAATTTTATCCCATTGTTTTAATCTAAATAGAAAGAAGAGCCTTGATAGTCGCGTAAAAGTCTTGAGACCTTTATTCTGTTTCTTCCTATCACTATAGACTCTTTACCTTTGTTTACTATACTCAAGTCGAATTTCAGAACACTATTAACAATTCGAAGACTCATCACTTTCCTATGACTCCGTGTCGGGTCCTCTGAGACACTCTACTCCCTCTAACCTTATTCTCACATTTAAGTGTACTATTTCATACTTTCTCCTCTTTTGAAGTCTCACTCTTTATGTCTAAAGAATGTCCCTTTGAGTGTTCTTTAGTCAACTCATGGCTAATCCCGTATTGAACACTTTTTTTATATGCTTTGACCCCTTTTAATAGGTGTTAGAATCACGGACCGTAACTCTCTCTTGGTCCTTATTACGGTCAAGTGTAGTCTGAGTAAACCAAACCCCGCCTCATGTGTTTACTCTGAACCGACGCATCGTCCCTCTTTAGTCGACGTGCTAACCGTCGCAAAGTCAGGATGGATTTCGCGTTGTCGTTCTACACTTTCCTATTTTGATGGATGTTAGATTAATCTACACAAGGTCTTGTTTCGAGTCTTATAAGTACACTGATATATTTAATAGGTCCTGGTTTTTCCATTTTAGCGTAGGTTAATTTTTAATAGTCAACGAGTTTTCTTCGTCTTTTTATCTTCGAAAGTACTCATTGATTCAGTTGGTATCGACTGTATCGATAATCTTAATTCTCTCTTCCTTTGAGTCTCAAAATATTAATGTAATATTCGAATTCCAACTTTTGAATTCTCTGAACTTTCTATTTATACTGGTTCTAACTTAAGACCAATATTTTTGACGTCACAGACTCTACCTTTAGAATGTATATTCTAATTACCGTCCAATTATAACTTCTTTTCTAATCATTTGAATCTTTGTATTTTTATTTAATAGGTTTTATTTAATCTCTTTTTCCTTATTATTTTCGTTTACTCGTCTGGTAGTAAATCGACGTCCTACTATACTTCATCGGATTATGTACACGTTAATCTTAGAGAATATCCTTACGGTTTTCTAGAAACTTTTATATTACCGGGTTTTAATATATGTGTATTTACGTTTTTTGAATTACTGGAGTTTGTGTTCTTATAATCCTTTTTAAAATGGCTATATGTAGTATTAGTCTAATTAGTTTTGGTCACTATTTTTCTTTGGAAATTTTTCTCCAATTTCTTATATAAATTCATATCTCCTTACTCTTTTATTCCTATATCTTAATGTCGTATAAAAGAATAGTCTTTATTACTTTCACTATCACCTCGTTTAGAAATATTTCATAATTATAATTTTTTTGAAGACTTTCAAGATCGGTAAATTATTTATGTAAAATTTTCCATATGTTTAACTTCATCTTCATTTTTGAGAAATAAGTGTCTACTGTAGTCACAAATACATTCCTCAGGTTATATTCGGTTTTAGTACGTGTTTACCAGATCATCTGGATTTTTTAGTCAAATCGTTCCAACGTCCTATATTCTAGTTATAATCTTTGTGTCCATAGAAAGACATGTCATCGTTTTTATTAAACGACTTAAAAATTTTATGTTAAACGTTGTCATAACTTTTAAACATTGCGAATATCTATTTGTATTTTCTATACCTTGTGGAAAAGTTCACTTAAGATATTTTGAAACGTTTCTCTTCGACTTATTCTATGTTCAACTTCGTCTCGACATAGTAAAAGTACCCGAATTTCTGAGTCATAACAATTCTACAGTCGAAGGGGATTTAACTAGATTTCTCAGATACGTTCTACTTAGTTTTGAGATCATGAAAAAATCTTTAAACATTTGATTAAAATTCTAAGTGTTTTTCTACGTCTCCTGGATTTAATCAGTTTTGTTGTGATATCAGTTTTGTTCTCAGGTATTTATGAGAGTGAATGTACACATTGTATAAAAGTTCCTTTAAAACCGTAACTACCATACAAGTGTGATCAATAGTACTAGTAAAAGAGTCACAGTCTAAATAGTTTAGTTTGTCAATCGATATGTGTTGGATGAAATAATTAATATGGAGTTGTTCGACAATTTTCATATACAGAAAGACATGTATCTCTTCTGTTGTGTTTACCATTAAAGTACAGACTTATAAATAAAAAGATACGAAGAGGGAGATCCGGAGGAGGGAGGAAAGAAAAGTCAGGAAGTAGGAGGTGACTTCGAAAAGAAGTAAAATATCGGAGACTTTTTCAACTCTTCTAAAGTAAACTAAGGAAGGATAACGACGATGTCCACTAACAAGGGTCTCGAGGGTTCCGGTTTACCTTATTCGTGTCCGAAACCCTAAATCTACCGTCACTTGAGTTTGGGGACGAAACAGAGAAGGGTAGACACACTAAACTTCGTTCAGTGAATAAGAGTTAATTGGAGTAGACTTTTTCTTATAAAAATCTATAGACACTCCTACTATATACTAAATGTGGATCTATAATACAGGGAACTTCTAAGAAATAGAGGAACTCGGAGTCAAAGGATTAGAACCCCTTTTATTTCCTGTACCCCCCTTTATTTCCTGAATCCCCTTTCAGGTCGATAAGAGAATTTCTGTTATATCCCTAATTTATGTCTTTTACGTACTATTACAAAGACCGAGAATTAAGATTTATAGTATTGAATAGAAGGAGAAAAATTTCTCCTCAGAGAGGTAACACAGAGAGGTTCTTCTATATTGTGATCACATCACAAGAGAAATCACGTTTTCATCTCAATATGTAAATTATTACAATCTCAACTTTCAATGGAATTTCTATTAGACCAAAGTTTTGAATATAAAGGAACTAACATCTTACGATGTCACGTGTTTGGGGGGTTTTTCCTTAACCTATTAAGTTCGGACGGACCTTTAAAGACACCGAGAGTTTGGTAATAAGAAACACGGTACTTAACACATAGCCCAACCGGTTTTTGAAGTAACTCCAAAAAAGGTAGTATACAATGTCTTTTTGGGTTTCCTTGAAAAACCGGTCAGGTCATATTAATCATCTTTGGAGGAAACGAGAGGTTCTTAAGTCGCCAGGACTAGGAAGTCCTTTTGACAGATGACGAGCATCCGATAAAGTAACAAAGAGGAGACGGAACTCTTCGGCTGAGACAGAGGGGACGACGAGAAACGGTCAGACTGACGAGTCTCATTACTCCAGGTTGACCTTCGGGGTTCAAAAAGGACAGTAACATTGAAAAATAAACACAGAAACGGACTCGAAGGAAAACAGTTATCTTTAGTTCAGCTCTCGGTAGCAAAGGTTCGTCGGGTCGGTCCGAGATGTGAAAATTGCTGTAGTAAAATGGTCCTTAACTTGTCTAGGGACTAACCCGACCTATTTAACAGTTTTATCTCAACTTGAAAACAGTGTTCGACTACGTTGGACGACCCCGTGAGTATTCCCCCTCTTGTCGCTGAGATGAAGGATGTCCCTAGGTCTCAGTCCCGATATCTTCTCGTCCGGAACCAAAGGGAAGAGGACCTCAATCTTAGACGTATTGGGGGACCCCGGAGAGTGGTTGACCTTAATGTATCCGTAGAAGTCGAGACGTGTCGAATTTCTTTCGCATATAGAAGGGGAAGTTTGAACAAGAGACTGTGGAGTAATGGTGATAGAGTTCAGGACAATGTCCCTTTCTTCTCCACGATTTCAGACACACCCGTTTATATACCCCTTCTTTAGCACCTTCCCTTTTCACTTTCCCAGAACAGACTTAATTCTGACCAGACCTCTGAATTGTTAATGATATAGGAAATTAGTAGGTTGTCAGGAAACTCTATGGTAATAAGGATAAGGAGTCTATTCCTTTGACTCAAAATCTCGTCCTCAGGGGTTTGAGACCCCAAATTACTGACTACTAGACTCTACGTCGAATACATTATTATTATCTTTATTTTATGTGTTCTCAACATACACGAACTTAGTAGAGCTCCGGTAGGTACCTCTTTTACAGAAGGTACTTTAGCCAGGGACTATAGTTTTTCCAACCCCTGACCTCAAAATCTTTTGAAGATACTGAGTGACTTTCCGTGTCTGGTGTACTTTCACCTTTATTAACTTAAAAGTAGAGTACTTACTGTTACATTTATGGTTACATTTACGGTTTATGTATAATTATACACGTAACAATTTGTGTCACTTCCTGTTTACAATCGTACTTCAAGAAGATATAAATTTAATAGAAAGATCTGTACTAGTGATATGACAGAAATTGTGGGATTGTTGAACTGAAAAAAAAAAATTAGTTAACTCATAAGTTCGTCAAGGTAAATTCCAAAAAGTACAGGGAAGAAAGAGGGTTCGAAATCTAAAGGTCAATGAAGTTTTCAAGTTTTGTTATAATTTCGACTCAAGTCCCTGACTGTCCCTCCTGATATTACCTATTAAGTCTTATTTTTAAGAAGAATTAACTTTATTGGTTGTAAATACATCATGTAATGTTTAATGGTTTTGATGGGAAGATCCACTAAAATAAGTAGGAATGTTTCCTTTAAGACATTTTCTTATAAAAAAAATTACCAACTTTGACTTCGTAATCTTTTCCTTTTCACGGAAGATTATGTAGATTGGGAATGAAAATTGTTTAACTATAACCCATGAACTGTATTAAATCAGTGAGTCGGTTATTTGTTGATTCGTTCTGTGGATGACCGAACTAGACTGAGATAGGTACAAGAAAGACGATTTTGTAAAACGGAGAAAATTTCATTAGTTAACTGATTATGTGGTGATAATTAAAGATTCGAGAGATGTTCGAAGTATTTTGGACCTGATATGGGGGAAACCTAAGGAAAGTAGTAACCTTAGTAAGAACGGTGAATTTGTATCGGTTATAGTCGACTGTTTAAAGTTAATACTAGTCGTATCAAACTAGTTAAACACTCTCTCCAATATCACTCTGACGTCTTTATCGGTGTCTAATAGGGAATAGAGGGAACCGGAAACTTTCACGGGAGAGTGTAACTATGATCCCGCCGGAACAGTGGACAAAACAGGTCGCCCTATAATGATCTCACTCGTTTGTCTGAATGTTTCGCGAGTATACACTCCGAATGACGACACCCTTGAGACGGTGATGGAGTGATACTTCCTATGAATCGGACACTTAATAGGGTCCTCCGAGAAAGTAGGACTCACAGACTCACGGTCTGACTTCACTCCAGTAGGAACTAGTAGATCGGTGGTCGGTTGACGGTCAACTGAACTTTATCTACTCATTCAGGTTTTCTCTAGACGGTTCAGTCCGGTCTTGACGGTGTACTGGGTGTCTAGTACTAAACAAATTCACCATCAACAAAGTCGGTGATTTAACTTCTCACAAACAATTTACAGTTTTCACTTGATTATACTTTACAGAGATGAATGTTGGAGTATATGTAAAAGATGATTTCCCACGATGTAATACTTCGGGAGAGTTCAAACTTCGTGTCCGATTCACTCAGTGACCAGAGGAGGCAGATTGTAAGAATCTTAAGAATTTCTTATATTTAGACAACTAAGGTCGGGAGTAGATAAAAGTAACGGTGTCTTTTGATCTGACACGATACAACTAGATTTGGAACGACGACGACGACGATTCAGCGAAGTCAGTACAGGCTGAGACACGCTGGGGTATCTGCCGTCGGGTGGTCCGAGGGGGTAGGGACCCTAAGAGGTCCGTTCTTGTGACCTCACCCAACGGTAAAGGAAGAGGTTACGTACTTTCACTTTTCACTTTCCCTTCAGCGAGCAGCACAGGCTGAGAAACGCTGGGGTACCTGACGTCGGGTGGTCCGAGGAGTCAGGTACCCTAGAAGGTCCGTTCTCATGACCTCACCTCACGGTAACGGAAGAGGGATTTGGAACGATGACACAGGAATTAACAACTAAAACGATAATATACTACAAAGAAAAAGAGAGTGGAGTTTCGAAAACTGAAGTTTATTATACATGAGTATACAACAAGAAACAAATACACAATACACTTTTATATACAAACAAACCCCTCCAAAGGGGTTGTACAGAGTTTTCAGTCATTAAAACGAGATAGTCGAATAAACGTACCATGATACCCCATTGAATTTGGCGTCCAGTAGAGAATCTTTTCAACGATGAAGAATGAATCCGGTGGGATATATCAAACGAGGTACTACTGAAAATCGTCAATAAATACAAACCCGTAGGATTAATTATATAAGAATTAGATGAAAGTTGGGGTCTGATTACAGAAATAACAGTTTTGAACTATTCGTCGTACTTTGTAGTAGTCATCGGATCGTGACACGAATTCCTACACTCTGAACACAGACGGATACTAGTTCACTCAGTAGTGGAGGGACCTCTAAAGGAATTGTGAAATATAATTATTGATAGGGGATCACGACAACACTTACGAGTCAGTCTGTCAATAATATTCAACGTATCAAACGTAGACTACATTTCCTTTGGACCCGAACACCGAGTCTACCATTTCTTAGGAGAAAAGTCAAGATAATGAGTCAGCACAGACTGGGTACGGGTATCTGACGCCGTACGGTCCGAAGGGACAGGTAAAGGTTGAGGGTCTGGAATGAGTTTGAGTACGGGTAGCGCAGTCACTACGGTAGGTTGGTAGAGTAGGAGGCCGGGGAAGAGGAGGACGGAAGTCAGAAAGAGTCGTAGTCCCAGAAAAGTTTACTCAGTCATGAAGTGTAGTCCACCGGTTTCATAACCTCAAAGTCGAAGTTGTAGTCAGGAAGGTTACTTGTAAGGTCTGACTAAAGGAAATCGTGCCCGACCAAGCTAGAGGAACGTCAGGTTCCCTGAGAGTTCTCAGAAGAGGTTGTGGTGTTAAAGTTTTCGTAGTTAATAGACCGTGAGTCAAAAGAAATATTAGGTTGAGAGTGTAGATACGTACTGATGACCTTTTTGGTGTCGTAACTGATCTACCTGGAAACAACCATTTGATTACAGAGACGAAAAAATATACAACAGATCAAAGGAAGGTTCCTCGTTCGCAGAAAATTAAAACACCGGCGGTAGTGGTAGACGTCACTAAAACCTCGGGGTTTTTTATTTCAGAGAGTTACAAAGGTAACAAAGGTGGAAATGAACGGTACTTCACTACCCTGACCTACGGTATTTGAATCGAAAGACTTACAACGCAAAATTCGGTCGAAAAAGTGAGAGGAGAAAGTGAAAGTGGTTTTCCGACAAATCAAGGAGAAGTGAAAGACGGTAATTCCCACTACAGTAGACGTATAGACTCCAATAACTATAAAGAGGACCATTAGAATTAAGGTTAAACACGAAGTAGGTCGACTCGAAAAACGTACTACATTAGACGTATCATCAATTTATTCGTCCCACTGTTATATGTCGACACTTCATGAGGAAAAGGTTAAACCTTGGTCAGGTAACAAGGTACAGACCAAGATTGACAACGAAGAACTGGACGTATGTCTAAAGAGTTCTCCGTCCATTCCACCAGACCATAAGGGTGGAGAAAGAAAAGAAAAAAAAAAATTAAAATTTTAGAAATTAAGAATGTACGTAAGGGTTTGTACTTGGGGGGAGGGTGGAGGGAGGGGTATTGTAGAGAGACCCAGTAGGGGTACGTGGTCGGGGTTCGTACGACATAGGACGCAGTCTGTATCTGACCGCTAAGTTAGGAATGTACTATCATATGTACAATCTTACGGTAAGAGGGTTTAGTAGGGTGGGAGAGGGAGAGGGAGACTCAGGTTTTCAGGCAATATGTGTAGACACAGAAAAAAGGACAGAACGTATGTCCCAGCAGTAACGGTAGAAAGATTTAAGGTATATATACACAATCATATGACATAACCACAAAAAGAGAGACCGAATGAAGTGAGACATATTTAGCCGAGGTCAAAGTAGGTAGAGTAGTCTTGACTAAGTTTACTTAAGAAAAATTTAAAAGGTGTCAAACAACACTAGGTGTGTCAGTTTTCGCAACCGTATCAGATATTTCGTCAAAACGAACTTGAGAGAACGAAAAAGATACTAGGTCGTCTACAACCGTTAAACTAGAGACCAAGAAGACGGAAAAGATTTATGTCGAACTTGTTGACCTTAAAAAAAACAAGTACATAACAACTTCCGAACGAACCTCTTAAAACTCGTAATGAAACGATCACACACTCTACTCACGTTAACACGTTATCAAACTTGTAAGAAATCGTTACGAAAAGAAACCCTAACTTTACTTTTGGTTGGAAAAGTTCAGGACCCCGGTGAGGACTCAAAAGGTTTAAATGACCGTATGAATCACGTCGTGAAAGTATCATAGTAGAAAATCCTAAACTTTATCGAGTTGACCTTAAGGTAGTAGAGGTGATCGAAACAAGTATCACTACGAAGGATTCCGGGTGAACTGAAGTCTGAGGTCCTACAGACTGAGATTCACTCACTAGTGTAGTAACACTAATAGATCCACTATTTCTGGAAAAAAACTTATCAAGAAAACAAAAAAGAATGGTGGAAAAGAATTATAGAAGACGAAGACAATCCAGGAATGACAAAGACAGGAAATAACACGGGTAGAAACGTACTTTACGAAGGAACCATAGAGATTAAAAGAACTTCTCTAGAGATCGGAAAGGGTAAGATTAAAAGGGGGGTAAAGAAACGTAACTAGTGACTCCTTGTGAAAGAATAGAGAGACACGATAAGAAACCTTGAAACGTAATTCTACCCATAAAGAGAGAAAAAGAGGAAACGGAAATTGAAGAGAGAAAAAAAAAAAAGGAGTCGATAAACATTCCGGAGGAGTCTGTTGGTAAAATGGAAAAACGTAAAGAAAAAGAAACCCTGCCAGAACTAGTAATGGAAGACGTATAACAGTGCTTGGAGACAGGTATCAAAAAGTCCGTAACAGATAGTCTAGATTAGAGAACTTAGATAAACAGTGAAGGTCACATATTAGCATTTCCTAAACTACATCCAGTATGGACTTACCACATCACCAAAAGGGATGAAAGAAGTTAAATTCAGACTTAACCGTTATTCTTCAAGTACTAGACTCGGTGTCAGTCGAGGACCAGAATAAACACGACTGACAAATCTCGAGGTAGAAACCGACGTTTCTTATATTAGTTAGATTAAAACCATAACTGGTAAACCACTACAGGTACACATCTCAGTAGAGAACACAACAACCTTCTCCCACAAACGATACTGGTCACACAAGAGAACCGTTTTGACACAATCGGAACCGGGACGAAGTAAAAAATCAGACTCCGGTCTGAACGGATAATAAGGTCTATAGAGAACTGAAGGATAGAAAGGTAAGGTCAGGGGATATTATTTTTCCTGTAGAAACAAACCACAATCAGGATCTTCCAGAACATACAGGAGTATCTTAGTAAGTTGAAGTCGAAGAA
This sequence comes from Capra ibex, assembly GCA_006410555.1. NCBI lineage: Eukaryota > Metazoa > Chordata > Mammalia > Artiodactyla > Bovidae > Capra > Capra ibex. Next base: position 12,381,035 of record SJYO01038983.1, on the reverse strand, counting down.
GCCGTAATAACCAACCCCGTATCTGAACCTAATGACACTATAACTTACCAAACGGAACCTGTACTCATCTCTAGTAAGACAGTAAAAACTCTAACACGGGTTCATGGATTAAAGTCTGAGAAAACAACTGATACTACCGACGAGGTAAAGAAGATTCTCTAAGAACGGGTGGCATAATCTATATTACCAGTAGACTTAATTAAATGGGTAAGATCGGGTAAAATCAAGTGACTAAGGATTTTACAGCTACAAGTGAGAACGATAGGGGACAAACTGACGAAGGTTAAATGGAACTAAATACCTCGATTACAAGGTCCACGGATACGTTATAACGAGAAATGTCGTAGACTGAAATGAAGGTGGTGGTCAGTGTAGGTGTTGACCTGTAACAAAAGTGAAACCAAGACAGAGAAGTAAGAAAGACCTCAATAAAGAGGTAAAATGAGATCATCGTATACCCTGTGGATGGCTGAACCCCTCAAGTAGAAAGTCACAGGATAGAAAAACGGAAAAATATGACAAGTAACCCAAAAGTTCCTTTCTTATGACTTCACTAAACGGTAAAGGAAGAGGTCCCCTGGTGTAAAACAGTCTTGAGAGGTGGTACTGGGTAGGTAGAACCTACTGGGATGGGTCGTATCGAGTGTCAACGTAACTCAATCTGTTCCGACACCAGGGATAATAGTCAAACCAATCAAAAGACACTACTCCCAAAAGTAAGACAGACGGGAGACTACTTATTCCTATTCTCCGAAGACCTGCGAAGGACAACCCTCTCTGACACTCCTTTGACCCAGAACAAGACTACCTGTCCCGGTACTAGTCAAGTCAAGACAAGTCAGTGAGTCAGTACCGGCTGAGAACACTAGGTACCTGGCGTCGTGTGGTCCGAAGGGACAGGTAGCGATTAAGGGTCCCCGACGAATTTGAGTACAGGTAGTTCAACCACTACAGTAGGTTGGTGGAGTAGAGACAGAAGAGAAAGAGGAGGACGGAAGTTAGAAAGGGTCGTAGTCCCATAAAGGTTACTCAGTCCAGCAGTGTAGTCTACCGGTTTAAAAACCTCGAAATCGTAGTCAGGAAGGTTACTTATAAGTTTTGACTAAAGAAAATCCTAACCGACCAACATAGAGGAACATTAGGTTCCTTGAGAGTTCTCAAGAGGTTGTGACGTCAAGTTTTCGTAGTCAAGAAGTCACGAGTTGTCCGATGTGAGTCATTTAGAAGTCAGGTTAAAAAATAATTACCCGTCCCAACACAAGACAGGGACAAAAACGGGACTCCGGTTTGACAGTTGGGTACGGAGACATCCTCTGAGAACCTGTGAGTGTCCGTTTAGACCGAGTCAGAGGGTGACCGGAGGTTTAAGTTTAATGGACCCCAAGAGTCAGGGAAACCGTTCGAGGTCCAACCTTTTAGACAACACCCAGAATCTTGACAGAATTGTCACACTCTTAAAGAAACCATATTAACAAGACGTCAAACACCCAGTAGACGAGACACCCCGATTACCGTTGGAGAAGGGTCTCCCGAATACTGGGTCCATACGACGTATGTCTAGGGGACAGAGTCGTCGTGTGGTGACGACTGGACACGGAGACGTCCTCTACGAGTTTCCGTCCAGACCGAGTCAGAGACACTCCGGAGACCCAGGACCACACGTAATCAACCTAATCACTACGTAATCAACCTAAGTAATAGATAAGACATCAACTCCTGAAACCTTCTTTCATTTAATCAACTCCCCGAAGGGACCACCGAGTCTCCCATTTCGTGGACGTACATTACTCCCTCTGGGCCCAAGTTAGGGACCCAGCCCTTCAAGGGGACCTCTTCCTTTACCGTTGGGTGAGGTCATAGAGACTTCGTGACAAAGTCCTCCTGAGAACTAAGGAAAAATAGGGTGGATAGTCTGTTTTGAGGTCAAAACCGAGTATAAATCAGTCAGCAGAGAACCGAGTAGCAATCAGATAGATATCAGAGACTGGTCTCAGGTTGGGAGTTTCACTTGACCAATCATATCCCATCTCTGATTGTGGTATCCGAGACTCCAGTCTGGTGAATCCAAATTTATAAATGAGTTCGTGAACCAGTAATAATTGAGACTCTTTTAATTTTATAGACACTATTAAAGAAACAGGTATTTTACCTCTATATTATCATATAAAAAGTACAATAAGAACACTTTTAATTCACTTTTATATTTACACTTCACAATTTTAGTCATGAACTGTATATCAATTCGTGAGTCAACGATACTTGTACTAATCTGGGTCCAACGACTACGATGACTATTTTAATTGATTTTATAGTGTTGACAACGTCTCCGTTCGTAAGGTTTAAGTAAACCTACCTTACTAAGAAGAGTAAAACGAATTAAAAGAGATTAAAAGATTCCTAATTAGGTTATCGTAGTACTTCTTTTATACCTAATCAGTCGATCGGTACCTAAATATAGGTTCGAGAGAGTAAAACAACTTATACATTCAAACTTGTTACATTGGAGACACAGGATGAAATAAGTAGACATTTTGACTCATCATTTTAACTTCAGGAACCTAACAGTAATTCCTAATTCATTTTGTATATATTTTATAGACCGTGTCTATAAGAGTTGTTTATATTACGGAAGTCAAAATCAATCTAGAAGCAAACTGTAAGTTATTCAATTTTTAAATTATTTAACCATTTTTAAACTATTTCAAAATAAAATTATTATTTTGAGAAGTGTTCAAACACCCTTCACCGAAAGATAATCACGTTTAGTCTAACCATCATAATCATTGATCACAGTATCATTGGTATCGGATCGTTGTTCTTTTTCTCGACTCTTATGGACAACACGGTAGTACTCCGACGATGTAAATGTAAAAGTGAGTCATTATAAGGTAAGTGAGTCATTATAAGGTTCTAAAGACGATTGATCTAGTTTCACCACCAATCTTTATTCTATTATGACGAAAAATCGGTATTACTTAACGAGATAACAAATATTAGGAGATGAGGGGGACTAAAATAAAATCATTTTCATCGATAAGAGATGATACAGATATAACGATCACGAGTTGTCGGGGAAAGGTCTTTGTGGACTTATAAGAGACAGTGTAATTCTCACGACTCGAGACCCCTGTCCATCGTTAAAGATATTTATAGTCCCGTCGTCCCCGGTTTCCATTGACTTTTTAGATACTCCAGAAAACTAGTCGAACCCTTTTTCTTAAAACGACAGATTTTTAACAATTCTCCGTATTTTCCGTACTAAAAGGACGAACTTCATATAGGTAAAAGTATGAACAGTGTGCATCAATGTACCCGAGATTATAGATTGTTTCAGAAACTAGAATCAGTAAGTAAATAAGTGAGAGTGGTCTTAGATGATAAAACGTCTGAGAATCGACCTGAACACAATTTTTCTCTAACTATTTTTATAAGTTTAATATTAAGACAGTAAGAAATTGTTTAATTTATTAGTCCTTTGATTCTTTGTAGTAAAAAAAGTCAACATTTTCTCGTACATAGTAATATTTATAAGTTTATTTGTGTATGATACTGATTATAATAAGACACGTGGATACTTTTCATAAGAAGATTCGTGGAATTTTTGATTGAATACTTAGGAAGGTTTCTAATACTCTACCCATGATAAATAGGGATGAAATATCTTAATACTTATAATATTGATCGGGGTAAAACATCCACTCTTTTCGTCTCTCGAATCTATTGAATGGGTCTCAATGTGTCGATCATTTTATCACTTTTGTTCCATTATTGGGTCCACCAGACTGGTGTTCCGAGTGTACGACGAAGAATCAGGTATATCTGGAATTTTGTATCCTCAATGAGTTAGTCACCGAGAGGAAGGGATCAAATTACGGGTCACTAGGTACCAACTAATAGAGATCAATGTGTCTTCGTAAATTAAAAGTTTGACCTCTTTCGGGTCTCTTGTGGGTCAGAATGAAAAAATAACAGGTGTACGTCGGACCACCCGATGTCAGATACCCCAGTGATTCTCAGCCCGTGTTGACTCGCTGAAGTGAAAGTGAAAAGTGAAAGTACGTAACCTCTTCCTTTACCGTTGGGTGAGGTCACAAGAACGGACCTCTTAGGGTCCCTGTCTCCTCGGATCACCCGACGGTAGATGCCCCAGTGTGTCTCAGCCTACACTGACTTCGCTGAATCGTCGTCGTCGTCGTTGACTCTGTGGCTGTTTACACCAAAAGAGTTTCAGTGTTGCACCACCGTCTTGATACCGGGGGCAAGACCGGAGGTCTGTGGGTCTTACGTGACGAAGGCAATATACTATGGGTCGACGATGTGAGTTAGTATGGGGAACAAAATTATGTGTTTTAAGTCGTTTTCAGTACTCAGGTCTTGTCCCCTATGTTGTAAAAGTTAGAATAAAACAGGCATATAAATAGGAGTTTTTTACGTAAGTCACGATATAGAGTTGGTGGTTCAAGTAACGAAAACTCACCACGACTAAAGTTGGACCTAGTTTAAATCACCGTAATAGACGGTTTTGGTTCTTTTATTTAATATAGTTTCCCTTACTGGTGACCTAGGAATTGGTTGTGTGTCGGAGGTTTATGGGGACACACAGTCTGAAGACTCGTGTGGTACTTAAACTAAGTAGGTAGTTACCTTTAGTGTAAGTAGTGTTAACCGTAAGATTCCGAAAAATAATATGATGACGAAAGAACAAAAAAGAGTAAAATTGAACTCTTCCATGAAATAAGAAGAAGGTAAGACAGAAATATTCTGGAAGTGGAAGACAGGTCGATCGAGTTTTGACCTTTAGGGATACCAGGAATAAACGGGAGGAGGATCCTAAAAGTTAATTAAAAGTTTATTGAAAAGTTAGAAATTTTTAACTATAACCATACGTCTAACTCACATTTTTACAAAGATTCGTTCAAATTTTATTCGGAATCACTAAGGTGATTTAGAAGAATTGTTGGGGTAGTTCGGTTTGGCATACAAGAGTTTCTTCTCTATTTATAAACTAAAAAAAATTCCGTCTTTCACGGAGAACTACTTTCACTTTCTCCTCTCACTCTTTCAACCGAATTTCGAGTTGTAAGTCTTTTGCTTCTAGTACCGTAGACCAGGGTAGTGAAGTACCCTTTATCTACCCCTTTGTCATCTTTGTCACAGTTTGAAACAAAACCCCCCGAGGTTTTAGTGACGTCTACCACTGACGTCGGTACTTTAGTTTTCTGCGAATGAGGAACCTTCTTTTCAATACTGGTTGGATCTATCATATAAGTTTTCGTCTCTGTAATGAAACGGTTGATTCCAGGTAGATCAGTTCCGATACCAAAAAGGACACCAGTACATACCTACACTCCCAACCTGACGCTTCTTCCGACTCGTGGTTTCTTAACTACGCATACTTGACACCACAACCTCTTCTGAGAACTCTCAGGGAACCTGACGTTCCTCTAGGTTGGTCAGGTAAGACTTCCTCTAGTCGGGACCCTAAAGAAACCTTCCTTACTACGATTTCGACTTTCAGGTCATGACACCGGTGGAGTACGCTTCTCAACTGAGTAACCCTTTCTGAGACTACGACCCTCCCTAACCCCCGTCCTCCTCTTCCCCTGTTGGCTCCTACTCTACCGAACTACCATAGTGACTGAGATACCTGCACTCAGACTCACTTGAGGCCCTCTACCACTACCTGTCCCTCCGGACCACATGACGTTAAGTACCCCAGCATTTCTCAGCCTGTACTGACTCGTTGACTTGACTTCCTTTATTATATTTCGATTTTTTAATCTGTTAATGAAATTCTACTTTCATAAATTCTATTAGACCGAGTCAAAGAAACGTATCGTAAATTATGTAGACTTATAAAATTGTATCTTACTCCTTAGATTGAAACCTCTGAACAAGACGTTTAGTAACTAAGTGTTTTCTTAAGACAAAGGATCGAGTTCTCACTAGAAATTTTCAACGTTCAACCTTTCTTCACTATTAGACCTCAAACTTAAGATGACAGAACACTAACATTAGTTTTAGGAACTTGTCTTGACAGTTCTTAGATATCTGTAGACTTGTTTATAACATATTATAGCGAATACACATCTTAGATTTTTTTACCATATCTACTTGAATGAACGTTTCATCTATATATCTCTGTGTTTACATACTTATGGCTCTCCTCTTTTCCCCTCACCCTACTTAACCCTCTGACCTTATCTGTGTATATGTAATACCACATTTTTTATCCATTGATTACCTTTGGATGACATATCGTGTCCCTTAAGATGAGTTACAAAACGCCACTGGATTTACCCTTCCTTTAGATTTTTACTTACCTATATACATATGCATATTGACTAGGTGAAACGACATGTCGTCTTTGATTGTGTTATAACATTTCGTTGATATGAGGTTATTTTTAATTAAAATTTTTCTTTTTTTTTTCTTAGATATCTGTAGACTTCCTGATTCTTAGAAGTACCTAACAAGTGCAAAAAAGATGTTACCCATGTAGATTAGTTACCTACTTAACTTGGAAGGAATAGATCCAAAATCATACACTTTATAAAATTTATCTGAAAATATCTTTCAAAATTATACACCTTATAAAATTTATCCGAAAATATTTTTCAGTAGTCGTTAAGTGGTTACATTAAAATCCATCATTCGTATTTGAACCAAAATGGGTCACTTATAAAGTCTCATTTTACACTTCTACCTGGGTTTCTTTTCACTACTATTGATCTCCTTGAGTAAGATTTTAAAGACCGAAAGGAAGGTCCTCTTATACTAAAAAAAAAGATTAATCCTCGTTTTTGTAACCTTAAGACACACATTTTTACCTCTTTTCTACTTTATTTCTTGTATTTTTGATCTCACCTCTTCCGACTTATATCCAGTCAAATTCTTTTTAAATGAACCGTAAATATAACGTGGACCGTATTAGGAGACACAATCTGTATCTCTTACATGTCAATGACTCTCGTTGTCTTTGAATTTATTAATACTAGGTCATACTGGTCATGATACTATTTTTTACATAGATTTTACGACTCCCTTGTCTATTTCTTTTCCTGAGTGAGACGGTACTGTCTTGAGTACCCTTCTCCATTATAAAATCTAGGAGAAATTTTTGTATAAAAATGAAAATAGTTCAGGAAATCAATGGTAGGGATGAAACTTTAAGATAAAGATCCCTGAAAGTTTGGAAAGTTGTCAAAGGAGACAAGGATTGAAGTAATAAGATTTATGATGACACACACACACGAAAAATTTTAAAAAAAAGTTATAATGTTTAACTTTCTAAAGACAAGTATACGGATAAAATAAAATATATCCATTTTGTGTAAAAATACTGAGATTTACAGACTTTCTATGACTTCTTAGGTTAACTTTAGACTACTTTAACGTAAAGAAAACAAAAGAAAAAACCCCAATTAAAAAGTAACTTTTAGGAACAGATCTAAAACGTGAAGAAAACAAACAAAATGTGAATAGTTCAATATTTTAAGAAACTGTACAGGGAATTCTTGACATTTTGCAAACGATTGTAATAAAAAATTGATAAGATTAAGAACTATGTGATGGTCTAAAAACAACAACAATAACAACCCAAACAACTCAAACAGACAGATAACGGATATTAAGAGGGGTTCAATAGAGAGGAGGACAAGGTGACATCTGAAGGACGACACATCTGTCGGTAAGACTAGAAGAGAAATTGAAGTGGGACTCTGAGGAGAAGAGACGAAGGATTATAATTAGAGGTACACATCACTTGTAAACACTAAGAAAACCCACGATCATAGATTTGGAAAGGATACATCCACTTCAGTATGTGAAAAACTCGGTCGGAGAGTAATATCTTCAACTTTAATCACCTATTTCTTCAGAAATCAGAGGAAACGTTGTTCCTATACTAATGAAGTCTACCAAAGGACTTAGTCTAGGTGGAGAAGACCTGGAACTGAACCTTCGAAACTGGGTTAATTTGTCCTTGGCCAATCAAGTTAGGTTAACACGGGCACCGTCGTTACTGTCCTCAACACACCATTGATAACGTTTTACACAGACAACGACTAACAGAACCGTCATGTCAGACGTCGCAAATATACGGGTTGGTCGACGTCGTAGCACAACAGTGTCTAGTCGAACCTCCTGACCAGTGTCCGTAATAAAAAGTGAACACGAATGGAAAGCCTTTGAAGACCATCATATTACCGCTCAGTGGATTAAAAGAAAGACAGGTTAAAAACCATAAAAAAAAAATTTCCAACCCCTCCAAGATGAAAGTATCTAAAAAGAGTTGAAGTGGGAGGTTGGAAAGATACTAAAGAAGAAATTAAAAGTAGTGAAAGTAAAAAATAAAAGTTTGGTACCAAAAAAAACAAAGGGTAACAAGGAAATACTAATTATGGAACCACAACCATGGTACCATTACCAAATACATATACTAAAGAAGGGAATTGAAAGATTATTCACAGAATAAATATCAAAGAAAGTAAATTTAAAAAAGACGAGGGGATGTGACGTCCACTCACTGGAACATGGTCCCAGGTGTCCACCCGAGTCGATATCCCAGACGTTCGACCGTCCAGATCCAAGTGTCTGGGACCGTCCGGACCTCTCTCCCAGACTGTCAACGACCCGAGAGAAGGGAAGTATTCTCTTGAAGACCCGACTCCCCGCGAGAGAGCCAGGACATGACACGTCAGAACCTCCTTCTCGCTACGTCTAATTCATTTTGTCCCGAAGGAGGAGAGAGATTGTACAGAAAAGAGTAAAGGTACCATACAAGTTTACGGTGTTAGAGTACACCTAAAGCCACGAGATCACTTCCATAAACGAGATACTTACCAACAGTTTAACCAAAGAATTCCCGTTACTCCGGACCTTGTAGGATAGGATGATAGAATCACTGTAATGATCGACTAGGTAAAGATATAACAATAGAATAAATTCATAAAGTATAGAATAGAAAGTCAAAAGAAGGGTGGAAGAGTAGAAGTCTATAGTATATAGTAATAAATATATCTTTTTATTTGTTTTGTATTTACACATATATATATACATGCGTACCCGAAGGGACCACCGAGTCTGTTACTTCTAAGACGGATGTTACGTCCTCTGGACCCAAGTTAGGGACCCAGTACTTTTAGAAGACCTCTTCCCTTACCGTTGGGTGAGGTCATAAGAATGGACCCTTTGGGGTACCTGTCTCCTCGGACCACCCGATGTCAGGTACCCCAGTGTTTCTCCGTACTGACCCACTGATTGTGAAAGTATATACATACGTATGTATACATACATATATAACAAAAACAGTAAGAGAAACATGTTTGGAAGTTTTATAACTCAAAGATTCACGATTAGAGAGAAAAGTAAGGATGTGATAGATCTAAAAGACAAATCACACCAGTAGTCATCGATGTACTTCAATTGAAAATTAATTTCAATTTTTATCTCAAGGAGTCGGTGTAATCTATATAAAATACCTAAGTTGTCGGTGTACGTCGGTCATTGATGACATAATTTGTCGTCTCTGCCTCTTGTTACATTCGTAACGTCTTCCAAATAAGTTTTCGTGACTATATCTATGTACTTAGAGTAAGTGAGGATATTGAAATTTATAGTATACGTCTTCTATGGGTTTAGACGAAGGAGTCAATACCGTCCAACATATCCATCCGATTAAGTTGAGTTTTAAGGTAAAGGAAAGACAGGACAGATCGAGACAAATTTTCCGATATCTTCGTTTATAAATGAAAGGTTGGAGACTAAGTTGATTTCTTTACCCCTTCCGATATACGATGTCAAAACCGGTTACCCTATTTGGATTCCGTCTGAAGGGGGAAGGGGGGGGGGGGTGGCCAAATAGTCATCCAGTACCTACCTTGACGTAGGTGGTAGACCATAAGTACTTCTTTCTATTCAGTGTATCTATGTCTGGGACTTGGTCTCGACTCTGAATCGATGAGTGTAGTAAAACAGTATACTGTTTATTCGGTGATAAATTCGTGACATCAAAACAACAAGACAACAGACTTCGGTTTCTTGTAAATAACCTTTACAAGGTTATAAGGTTTACAAGGTCGTATAAGGTCGATTTAGACGATATATCATTATATTTATAAAAAACCCCTTTGTTTTTGATAAAGAGTTAGGATGATGGATTTTTATAAAAGGATGTGGTGGAGTCACTATTAGTCAGTACCTTCACCATGACAAAGACAGGAGAGACCTTACATCCGACGTACTCGACTAGACAAAAGAGGTAGAGACATATACGTTACAGATCTTATTACAGATCATAAATCATGAGTTATTTATATAGAAATTATTTTAGATTTATTCTAGGTATAAGAATCCTCTGTTTATTTAGGTCTGTATTTCTGGGACTCCTTGTATCTGACACTTTAATTGGAATCTACTCAGGAGTCGATTTTGGTGAAGTTTCTTTTACCTTTACAGGACAGAGGAAATCCGACCCTCTACTACCAATATGGATACTTCCTGTCACCACTTTGCCAGAAGAAAGTACGGAAACATTTAAAGTCCTCTGTACGAAAACAAAATAACAAAATTTGAACAAACTGGATTGACATACCACCTTTATTATCTCCGACAAGATTTTTACTATCAGATTATCTTAGAGACGGGATATTTACGAGGTTGAGATGGACGGTATTGTAAAACTGATACTAATTTTGTCATTAAAAGGAGTAAAGTATTCATATGACTACACAACTCTTAAACACGTGATAAATACACGTTATTATAAATGTCGGGAAATCTCCGACACGGTTAGGACCCTGCTTAGTAACGGGTCTCCTATGACAAAATAATCAGAGTACTGTAGTTTTATACGTAACGTTTAACAAGAAATACTGATGTCATTTAAGTGGAGAAAGGAGTCTCCGACTTTATAAAACTTCTAGTCACGATCTCTCTATGTGTCAACTTTTACAAACAAGACAACATGAGACTAAATGTCATTTAATGATATCAAACGGTCCATCAGTATTAAAACGTTAAACATACTATCTCACTTTGATGAATCTAGAGACACTACCCCTTGACTAGATAACGGTTTACAATCGACAGTGGACTCAAAGGGTCAAATAGACAGTAATAATCAGTAGGACAAACACAACCGTGTACCGAGTTTTAGATCATGTGTGTTTTAAAATTTAATGAAGAATCTGTCATTGGAATAACATATAACGAAAATTTACATAATACATATGGAAAATTAAATAGATGGACAGATAGTTCTATTTTTCTGTATATTAAGTTACCTTTATATTAATTAAGTCATGAACGGTACTTTCTAGGAGATTTTTTACAACGTTGTCCTTCGGTTTTAAATTATTAACGAGAGATGGGTGAAGGTCGTCTTCCTTAATCCATATGTCCTTGTTTATTTGATACGATGTTACATCTTAACATATCGGTTTATTTATATTATTAAATAAAGATAACATAATATCATTATATATACTAAAGAGTGGGTATTTTTGAAAACTACCAAAGAAAACTTACTTTAAGTCCACATGTACATATAGACACATACATAATTACACATACAGATATGTGTATGAATGAATATCTATGTCTATGTAAAGGGTCTACCTATAATATCCAAATGGTGGACCTCTAGTAAAAAGTTTCCAAAGTACCCTCTTTTTGACATTTTCATCAGGAATTTTCTATACTGGGTGTTTTAACATTGTCTCTTTATTATTTCTTCCCATATCGGGAACATCTATTTGTCGAAACCCAAATTTATATTGTGGTCGGAGAAAACCCAACACTCTAAACCCATGTTGTGAACTAGGGACACTACAATAAAGAAATGGAACGTTTTGTCCTCTATTATGAATAGTTTGTTTCATCATTTATCCAATTTAACACTCTTTACATATTGCGTCCAGTATCGTAACAGTAAAAGTTATTGACCATTTTTTTTTTCCGATAAACGTCTCCTTATAACCCGTCTCTATTTTCAAACGCTTTATACTTTACAGTAAAATAAGTCTAAACAACCAAGTTTTTAATACACTTTTTCATATATAAAGTAACATATTTATTTTAAGTCTAATAACTAGATCAGGTGAACCCAACAAAAGTCGAAAAACGATCTCGTTTATAACCATGAGACTTGCACTTGAAGACCACGTGTATAGGATCACAAAACGATTCTCCCCTTGACGTACCAGTAACCTTTACGTATAGAAACTGAAGTGTTTTATCACGAATTAATTAATGTTTCACCAAATCACTAAACATAAAGACAGTAATCACAGAACCTCTTCCGCTACCGTGGGGTGAGGTCATGAGAACGGACCTTTTAGGGTACCTACCTCCTGGGATCATCCGACGTCAGGTACCCCAGTGTGTCTAAGCCTGTGCTGTCTCACTGAAGGGAAAGTGAAAAGTGAAAGGACGTAACCTCTTCCTTTACCGTTGGGTGAGGTCACAAGAACGGACCTCTTAGGGTCCCTGTCGTCTCGGACCACCCGACGGTAGATACCCCAACGTGCCTCAACCTGCGCTGACTTCGCTGAATCGGCGTCGTCGTAATCGCAGATTTCAAACATAAACAAAGAATCAAAGTGTTCACAGACAAAAATCCAGAACGAAAAACCAAAACTGGTTAGTCCTCCCATATTTCACGATACTGTAAACTAAAAGTAAAAATAAAAGAAGTAATGACAATGTATTTTTATAAAATAAATAACTTATAGTTCCGAAGAGGAAGACACTTTTTGTGACATATACTGGAAACCGATAAAAAGATACGCCAATAAAACGGGGAAAGACTTTTGACTGTAAAGCTTCTATCCATACATATATTTATGCTTAGGAAACTGTCAAGATAAAGGTATCTGACTTTTAAACACAGGAGGAAATACAAGTATAAACTTTGGAATATAGGTTACACTACAACTAACCACTGCCCGGAAACCCTCGATTAACCTATGGTACCCACCTCGGGAGAACTTACTCTAATCACGGGGATATTTCGTCTGGGTCTCCCTTTAAGTCAATTCAAGGCAAGTCAGCGAGTAGTACAGGCTGAGACACTGGGGTGCTTAACGTCGTGCGGTCCGTAGGGACAGATAGTGGTTGAGGACCTCAAGCGAGTTTGAGTACAGATAGCCCAGCCACTACGGTAGGTCGGGAGAGTAGGAGACAGCAGGGGAAGAGGAGGACGGGAGTTAGGGAGGGTCGTAGTCTCAGAAAAGGTTACTCAGTTGAGAAGCGTACTCCACCGGTTTCATGACCTCAAAGTCGAAATCGTAGTAAGGAAGGTTTCTGGTGGGTCCCGACTAGAGGAAATCTTACCTGACCAACCCAGAGGAACCTCAGGTTCCTGAGAGTTCTCAGAAGAGGTTGTGGTGTCAAGTTTTCGTAGTTAAGAAGTCGCGAGACGGAAGAAGTGTCAGATTGAGAGTGTAGGTATGTACTGGTGACCTTTTTGGTATCGGAACTGATCTGCCTGGAAACAACCGTTTCAGTACAGAGACGAAAAGTTATACGATAGATCCAACCAGTATTGAAAGGAAGCTTCCTCGTTCGTAGAAAATTAAAGTACCGACGTCAGTGGTAGACGTCACTAAAACCTCGGGGTTTTTTATTTCAGACTGTGACAAAAGTGACAAAGGTGTAGATAAAGGGTACTTCACTACCCTGGTCTAGAATCAAAAGACTTACAACTCGAAATTCGGTTGAAAAAGTGAGAGGAGAAAGTGAAAGTAGTTCTCCGAAAAATCAAGGAGAAGTGAAAGACGGTATTCCCACCACAGTAGGCGTATAGACTCCAATTACTTTCAAGAGGACCGTTAGAACTAAGGTCAAACACGAAGGAGGTCGAGTCGTAAAGAGTACTACATGAGACGTATCTTCAATTTCTTCGTCCCACTGTTATATGTCGGAACTGCATGAGGAAAAGGATAAACCGTGGTCAGACAACAAGGTACAGGTCAAGATTGACAACGAAGCACTGGACGTATGTCTAAAGAGTTCTCCGTCCAGTCCACCAGACCATAAGGGTAGAGAAAGTCTTGAAAGGTGTCAAATAACACTAGGTGTGTCAGTTTCCGAAACCGTATCAGTTATTTTGTCTTTATCTACAAAAGAGACCTTGAGTAAACGAAAAAGCTACTAGGTCACCTACAACCGTTTCACATAAAGGTGTGGAGAAAAACTAGAGAAGTATTTATGGGACGTTATAAACACAAAGTTAAAACTCCACGTTAGAACATGAAGGAAGTAATTAATACAACGAAACTTAGAGTGTAAAACATAAAACAATGGTAAATCATTTAACATAGTAAAATGTTTGATGTTAAACGTAAACACCGACGACACATTTTAAGGGTAACTAAAAATATATAACCAATACATAGATCAATGGAACCGTTCGTAAGAAGAAGTAAAATGATGGAACTTCTAAGAAACTTCACAAATAAAATCTATTAAAATAGACGTCTACGAACACAAAGAACACAGTACTAGACATTTGTCAATTTAAAAAGGCAAAACGTATGAAGTCACTGTTCTTAGGTCAGGTTGTCTTTTGTAAGTACTCGTAGAAAAAATAAAATCATTGGTTGAAACGACATCCTAAAACAATTTATAACAGACTTTCTGACTCCTTTAAGAAAAATAAAAATAACAATTATTGATTCGCAGAACTTACTTACGAATAATAATAGTCAATGAAAAGAGACGTAACACCTTTTTTTAGAAAAAAGGGAGAAAGTTAGTCAATTACACTGTCAAAAGTAGTAATCTAAAAAGTCACAATTTTGGTGGAACGAACAGTGTCTATTCGAAATGAACGAGTACTCAATACTAGAGAAAATATATAACGACTTAAATCGACCGAGTATAAAATGGTTTCCAAAAAGTTTAAATAAGTACTCTACTAAATGAATATTGTAAGGAGAAAATATGATGGTACTGTTTCAAACAAATAGTACTAATATAGTCGAAGTATAAAAATTAACTTCTCTCAGGAAAAAAGGATACGAAATCCTCTAAACAAAATTTAACGTTACTAGACAAAACAATTACAAAACAGTATATCAGGAAATTTAGTATTTCGAACCACAAAGAGAAACCTCTTATAAAACTTGAAGATATTCTTTGAATTAAAGGGACTGTCTTAAAACCAAAAGAGGAGAAAGTTCTCGTAAAGATCTTTAAACAACACACACACACACACATGTGTGTATATAGTACATATACACACATATATACACAGTATACACACATATATGTGTATATAACTATGTATATATATCATACATCATCATATATTTATTCCCTGAAGGTACCACCGAGTCTACCAATTCGCAGACAGATGTTACACCCTCTCGACCCAAACTAGGGACCCAGCCCTTCTAGGGGACCTCTTCCTTTACCGTTAGGTGAGGTCATGACAACGGACCTTTTAGGGTACCTGTCTCCTTGGACCATCCGATGTCAGGTACCCCAGTGTTTCTCAGTCTGTACTGACTCGTTGAAGTGAGTAAATCATATAGTTATACGTTTCATAACCGTGTACAAAGAATTTCCGTACGAGAATAAAAAATTTTTAAACAGTAAAAATAAAAGATTATATGTAAATAAACTCGTAAAGATATAAAATAAGTGAAACAGAAAGGGTTTACACCGTATAAATTGAGAGAAAATTTCTTTTAAAAGGTAAATAAAAAGTAGAAATAAAAGTAAAGACAAGAACGGTGATAACAAAGAATTAAAAAAGTAACACTTCAACCAATAACCGAGTAATTAAAAATCATCAAATAAAGGAATTATATTGTAAATTCCGATACGCAAATAGAAATTATCAAACAGAGTAGTAGTACGATTTAAAAAAATTTATAATAATGACAATATTCGTAAATTTAAAAATAATACTAAATAGAATACTTGCCTCGAAGGGTCCGTAGTGATCACCATTTCTTAAACGGACGTTCACGTCCTCTGTACCCAAGTTAGGGACCCGGTCGTTATAGGGGACTGATCCCTTACCGATGGGTGAGGTCATAAGAACGGACCCTTTACGGTTCCTGTCTCCTCGGATCATCCGACGTCAGAGACCCCCAGGTTTCTCAGACTGTACAGACTCGTGTTGAGAATACTCGATGACTATTAATCTTCACAGACACTGATACGGTTCGGAAACTGACACACCTACTGTTATTTGACACCTTTTAAAACTTTCTCTACCCTTATGGTCTGGTGGACTGGACGGAGAACTCTTTGGATAAACGTACAGTCCTTCGTTGTCAATCTTGACCTGTACCTTGTTGTCTGACCACGGTTTATCCTTTTCCTCATGCAGTTCCGACATATAACAGTGGGACGAAGAAATTGAAGATACGTCTCATGTAGTACTCTTTACGACCCGACCTTCTTCGCGTTCGACCTTAGTTCTAATGACCCTTTTTATAGTTATTGGAGTCTATACGTCTACTGTGGTGGGAATACCGTCTTTCACTTCTCCTTGATTTTTCGGAGAACTACTTTCACTTTCTCCTCTCACTTTTTCAACCGAATTTCGAGTTGTAAGTCTTTTGCTTCTGGTACCGTAGGTCAGGGTAGTGAAGCACCCTTTATCTACACCTTTGTCACCTTTGTCACAGTCTGAAACAAACCCGAGGTTTTAGTGACGTCTACCACTGACGTCGGTACTTTAATTTTCTACGAACGAGGAAACTTCCTTTCAATACTGGTTGGATCTATCGTATAACTTTTCGTCTCTGTACTGAAACGGTTGTTTCCAGGCAGATCAGTTCCGATACCAAAAAGGTCACCAGTACATACCTACACTCTCAATCTGACACTTCTTTCGAATCGCGACTTCTTAACTACGAAAACTTGATACCACAACCTCTTCTGAGAACTCTCAGGGAACCTGACGTTCCTCTAGGTTGGTCAGGTAAGATTTCCTCTAGTCGGGACCCACAAGTAACCTTCCCGACTACGATTTCGACTTTGAGGTCATGAAACCGGTGGAGTACACTTCTCAACTGAGTAACCTTTTCTGAGACTACGACCCTCCCTAACTCCCGTCCTCTTCTTCCCCTGCTGGCTCCTACTCTACCGACCTACCGTAGTGGCTGAGCTACCTGTACTCAAACTCACTTGAGGCCCTCAACTACCTGTCCCTCCGGACCGGACGACGTTAAGTACCCCAGCGTTTCTCAGCCTGTACTGACTCGCTCACTTGACTTGACTTGACTACTGTTACAAGTCTAACTAACCTCCCATTACTATAGGGTATGAACGACTAAAGACTAAATTGACGAATAACAAAGAAAGTTTTCAACTTATACACAAGTTTTACAGAACGAGGCAACTCTAAAATACTGACCCTTGTGTTTCGTAAAACATATATAAAATAGTAGAAATGATTCTTACGTAAAAGAGATTAAACAATAAATAGTAAGGTATATAAAGGAAATTTAGTTCATACGATTAACACAACAATTTAAAAAATATTGAAGTAATCACAAAGTAGACAAAATAGTTATTGGTTTTTAATACAACCGATACCAAACGGAGGTTATATATGTATAATCAAATATATACGTATATAGATATTTTATACGTAATATTCACATAATCTGTATACGTATAATATATATCATCTTCATCATAAATATTTATTCATTTAATGAATAAACTCGGATAAAATAATCCAAGTATTTTCCCTTATGAAGAAATAAGTAGGACCGTTAACTTAAACGATAAAAAAGTATATTTAAATAATCAAGGATCACTACATAGAAGATTTGTTCATAATAAAATGGTGTTAAATATATAGGTCTTTTTAACACTTCTACTATACTCAAGGATATATAATATGGATCACAGAGAAAAATAATTTTAAAAGTAATCATACCATATAAAAACATTAATTACTAGGTCATAAATATGTCATAATAATAGACTTAAAGTAAGAAATAAGTCTCAAGGAATCTCAAACGGATCACAAAAAAGGGGGACAAGGTTCTAGGGTAGGTTATATGGTATAATCCGATGAGAATCGACACTGTGAGTCAAAAGGAACAAAGACTACTGGAACTGTCTAAACTCCTTAAGCATAGTTTATAAAACCGGGATAACCTTAAACAACTACGAAAGGGTATTTTACTCATCTGATCCCAAAACTCACTGACCCTACTTCTGGTCTTTATCTTTACGATAAAAGTAGTTTAACAATAGTACCTAAGGAAACGAAAGTCAAGTCTCGTCAGCGAGTCAGTACAGGCTGAGAAACGCTGGGGTACTGGACGTCAAGTGGTCCGGAGGGAGAGATAGTGGTTGAGGACTTTAGGTGAGTTTGGGCACAGGTAACTTAGCCACTACGGTAGGTTGGTAAGTCCCGTGTTCTGACCTTTTCCAGTCAAAAGTAAGGTTAGAGTTTTTTTCCGTTACGGTTTCTTACGAGTTTGATGGCGTGTTAACGTGAGTAGAGTGTGTGATCATTTCATTACGAGTTTTAAGAGGTTGAGTCCGAAGTCGTTATACACTTGGTACTTGAAGGTCTACAAATTCGACCAAAATCTTTTCCGTCTCCTTGGTCTCTAGTTTAACGGTTGTAGGTTACCTAGTAGTCTTTTCGTTCTCTCAGTATTTACCCAAATTACGGGGTTGGTTTTCCGTTTCTGACCGGCTTACCTATGTTTTTGTTCTAGGGAGATATACGACGAATGTTCTCTGGGTG
The DNA here is from genome assembly GCA_006410555.1 of Capra ibex. Taxonomy (NCBI): domain Eukaryota; kingdom Metazoa; phylum Chordata; class Mammalia; order Artiodactyla; family Bovidae; genus Capra; species Capra ibex. Next base: position 12,362,302 of record SJYO01038983.1, on the reverse strand, counting down.
GAGTTTTGTTCCCTGTGTATGTCTGACTTTCACTTCCCGACCTTTTTCTATATGGTATGTTTATCTCTGGTTTTCTTTCGTCCTCACCGTTATGAGTATAGGCTATTTTATCCGAAATTTTGTTTCCGGCACTTTTCTCTGTTTCTTCCGGTGATGTATTACTATTTTCCTAGTTAGGTTCTTCTTCTATATTGTTAATATTTATATATACATGGGTTACATCCTCGTGGCGTCATACATTCTGTTTACGATTGTTCATACTTTCCCCTTTAGTTGTTATTGTGTTATTATCACCCTCTGAAATTGTGGGGTGAGTGTGGATACCTGTCTAGTTGATTTGTCTTTTAATTGTTTCTTTGCGTTTGAAATTTACTATGTAATCTAGTCAATCTGGATTAACTATAGATATCCTGTAAAGTGGGGTTTTGTTACTTAAAGTGGAAAAAAAGTTCACGAGTACCTTGGAAGAGGTCCTATCTAGTGTAGGACCCGGTATTTAGATTTGAACTATTTAAGTTTTTTTAGCTTTAGTAAGGTTCGTAGAAAAGACTGGTATTACGTAATTCTAATCTAGAGTTAATGTCCTCTTTTTGATAATTTTTAAGGTTGTATACCTCCAACTTGTTGTGTGAAGACTTATTGGTTGTTTAGTGTCTTCTTTAGTTTTTTCTTTAGTTTTATACGTATCTTTGATTACTTTTACTTTTGTGTTGTTGGGTTTTGGACACCCTGTGATATTTTCGTCACGATTCTCCTTTCAAGTATCGTTATGTCCGTATGGAGTTCTTTGTTCTTTTTTCAGTTTATTTATTGGATTGAGACGTTGATTTCGTTGATCTTTTCCTTCTCAACCTCTTGGGGTCTCAATCATCTTCCTTTCTTTAGAATTTTTAATCCCGTCTTTATTTACGTTTTCTTTGTTTTCTCTGGTATCGTTTTTAGTTGTTTCGGTTTTCGACCAAGAAACTTTCCTATTTATTTTAACTGTTTGGTAATCGGTCTGAGTAGTTCTTCGTTTCTCTCTTTTTAGTTTAGTTATTTTAATCTTTACTTTTACCTCTCTAGTGTTGTCTGTTGTGTCTTTATGTTTCCTAGTATTCTCTGATGATAGTCGTCAACATACGGTTATTTTACCTGTTGCACCTTCTTTACCTGTTTAAGAATCTTTTCATGTTAAAAGGTTTTGACTTGGTCCTTCTTTATCTTTTAGAATTGTCTGGGTAGTGTTCGTG